>CM065693.1:43002275-43012275 GCA_017654935.2 Phymorhynchus buccinoides
AACTCCCCTCCACCAAAGTTTGATTACGATACCATTCACCTAGCAGTGCAGTGGGTCAGAACCAAAGTGAAACAAGTAAAGCATCACTTATTGCATGCTCGCCTTTATGACCCTCACCCACACAGTACACATCAACAATGGCGGAGAGGACAACATACAAACAAATCAACATTTCAAGAGTGGCATAGCCTTCTAACCTTGGACATGTGTGGTTTTGTTTGTATGTTGTCCTCTCCACCATTTTGTTGATGTGTACTGTGTGGGTGAGGGTCATAAAGGCGAGCTTGGCACATTCTTTTTTAAGAATGATGCTTTGCTTGTCTCACTTTGGTTCTCACCCACGCATTTGCTAGGTGAATGGTATCGTAATCAACTTTGGTGGAGGGGAGTTAATTAGAAAGAAAGAGAGTAATTACCCTTTTTTCAATTATACTTTGCTACTTTTTTCCTCAACTTTGGCCCATGCGGCTTATGGACTGAAGCGGCTTATCTATGGAAATTTTTGGCATTCTACATTTATCAGTATGATTAAATCTGTTTTGGGCCACATTCTTCAACCTATTTTGAGCTTCTTTAGACTCAAAACAGGTTTGGGTCATCAATAGATTCAAATCTCACGTGTCTGAGGACATTAAATACTTATGTTCTGATAGGAGAAATTCTTTATTTGTGTAGGTTTGTGCACATACAATTTTCTCTGCAGCTTATAAACTGGTGCGTCTTATATGTGAATAAACACCTAATATTTTGTCAATTTAGGGGATGCGGCTTATATACAGGTGCGTCTTATAGTCCAGTTTTTACGGTAATTGATAAAAACCTCAGCTTGTTTGTCTGTTTCCTTATTATTTTGTTGTCTTTCTCTCTGAATTTCAGACGTTTAACGTTTTGTTGCAGTGGCAGACCTGTTTACCCCCTACACAAGTCTTGAGTAGTCTGGATAGCTGAAATGAGTAGTTTGGGTGAAATAAATAGTCCTCCTCATTAAACCATCAAATAAGGTTCACTGAAAAGAGTAATTAGAGCATTTGTTTTCAATTGTGAAGAGTAGTAGAGGTCCAAATTGAGTAGAATACTACTCGAAAAGAATAGAGTAAACAGGTCTGCAGTGGGATCGATCATCTTTTCTTTTCTTTTTTTGTGACGGACGCATGATAAATGAACAAAACTCCCAGGCTTCATTAAGATCCTGGCTTTCTTGATGGCAGTATCATGTTTGTGTTGCTTTTGTTTCGTGTGTGTTTATGTTCATGTCGTTTCTACGGTGTATTGTCTTCATTCAGTTATCATCTATAGCATTTATAAGAAAAGGGCTGCGACACTTTGGTGATAAAACGTGCGTGTACTATGCCTAATTTTAATCAACTGACACGTTAAAATATGTGTATGTAAGGAAATACGAAAATCTCAATGCAACAGGTGATGTTTACTGCTGAATATCATTTCAAGTTATTGTGAGCATTGAGTCAGTTTGTGTATGCCTTTAATCATTATGTATGCTAACACTTATGGAAGGCTTAAACGAGAGAATGTGGTTTGGGTTTTGTCTCATCTAATTGTCTTTTTCATACATTTCAGATTTTCTTCATCTTTTTTTTTTCCTTAAGCATCTCACGTTTCCGATCCTCCATATGACTTTTACCATGTCACCTGTCGTTTGGGATGGGGTGGGGAATTGTTTTGTTTTACCAATCTTGTAGCTCTCATATAACTTGACTACAAAATTTGCTTTCTAAATCCAGTTTTCTACATTTTGTACGAGCACCCGTTCTTTTTGCATAATACAAGCAAGACAAACTCTCTTTGAGTTTGAGAATATGAATTTATATATATATCTCAGAGAATTTTGATCAGTAATGTGTGATCGTGATAATAGGCTAAGTCTGCTTTTGTTACCTCAACAAGCAGTTACGGGCTGAAATTAGAATCTACTTTACGTTGATTTCATTTATTTATAAAAAGGGAACGGTGAGTGTTTTTGTTAGCCCCCCCCCTCCCCCCCTGTGCATTGCGCGTGGGATAGTTTTTTTAAAATGTGTTTTGAAATGAACGGAACATGTGTTGGTGTGTTTTATTTTTTCCATTGGTGTCTGGGGATGTGACCATGAAGGATCAGGAGGTACGCATTGAACCCCCACCCCTCTCTTCCCTCCCTAGTACTAGTGTGAATGGTAGAGCATGGGGCAGGGGCGTTGTAGTACTAGTGTGAATGGTAGAGCATGGGGCAGGGGCATTGTAGTACTAGTGTGAATGGTAGAGCATGGGCATTGTAGTACTAGTGTGAATGGTAGAGCATGGGGCAGGGGCGTTGTAGTACTAGTGTGAATGGTAGAGCATGGGGCAGGGGCGTTGTAGTACTAGTGTGAATGGTAGAGCATGGGGCAGGGGCGTTGTAGTACTAGTGTGAATGGTAGAGCATGGGGCAGGGGCATTGTAGTACTAGTGTGAATGGTAGAGCATGGGGCAGGGGCATTGTAGTACTAGTGTGAATGGTAGAGCATGGGGCAGGGGCGTTGTAGTACTAGTGTGAATGGTAGAGCATGGGGCAGGGGCGTTGTAGTACTAGTGTGAATGGTAGAGCATGGGGCAGGGGCGTTGTAGTACTAGTGTGAATGGTAGAGCATGGGGCAGGGGCATTGTAGTACTAGTGTGAATGGTAGAGCATGCGGCAGGGGCGTTGTAGTACTAGTGTGAATGGTAGAGCATGGGGCAGGGGCGTTGTAGTACTAGTGTGAATGGTAGAGCATGGGGCAGGGGCGTTGTAGTACTAGTGTGAATGGTAGAGCATGCGGCAGGGGCGTTGTAGTACTAGTGTGAATGGTAGAGCATGCGGCAGGGGCGTTGTAGTACTAGTGTGAATGGTAGAGCATGGGGCAGGGGCATTGTAGTACTAGTGTGAATGGTGGGGCAGGGGCGTTGTAGTACTAGTGTGAATGGTAGAGCATGGGGCAGGGGCATTGTAGTACTAGTGTGAATGGTAGAGCATGGGGCAGGGGCGTTGTAGTACTAGTGTGAATGGTAGAGCATGGGGCAGGGGCGTTGTAGTACTAGTGTGAATGGTAGAGCATGGGGCAGGGGCATTGTAGTACTAGTGTGAATGGTAGAGCATGCCGCTTGGTGTTTTGTTGTTCAAACACAGGACGTACTACAGTGGAACCTCCCTTTTAAGACCTCGGAAAAATAATCTAAGATAGTCTTAAGTGGGAGAGAGTCGTATACTTTAAGGGAGGTAATTTTGATGCTTACAATGCAGGGCAATATCTTTTAGAGAAGTAGGTCTTCTGTGGGAGGGAGTCTTTAGGGGAGGGGGTCTTATAAGGAAGGTTCCACTGTATCAGCCTTCTTTTAATGTTCCCTTTGTGGTACAGTGTATTACCTTCTGGCTTTTACCAGACTTGTTCCAAGTCGGGGTGGGGGGGGGGGGACACGGACTGTTCAGTGAACTGCTAATCGTGTCTTAATAGTCACTGCACTGGGAATGAAAGCTGGAATTCCATACGCGCTATTTTCGCTGACTTTCAACAGCGACGAAAAAAGTAAATCGCCAGCGATTTTCAATGGCACTATTCAAACATCGCAGAAAAAATCCTGATTGCGCTTGCGGAACTGCTTGCAACATTTTCCACCAGTACCACAAGTTTCTCCACACTTTTGGAAACAGTGCTAGCTGGAAAATATAGCATGATGCTTTAGCTCCGATTATCGCACCTGTGGGTGTACAAAATGACTATTGTTGGTGGTGATAAAATTTGATCGCCGTAGATTTTCGCCTTTAAAATCATGCATATGGAATTTCGGCTGAATAATCAGAAGAGAAAAAATGCACGCATAGCTATCCTCATTTTGGAGGCTTTAGCTATATATAAAAGAGCATTGCACTACTAATGTTGAAGGAGCAACAGAAAATGTATGAATTCACAGTATGATTGTCGTGGGTATGTTTCGTGCTTCATTGTTTGTTTATGCTGTATTGAGTCATATAAACTTTCAGGAGTCATGCTTGCATGAATTATGTTTGGCTTGATGAAGCAGTTGGTGGGGTTGTTTGTGGCTTTTGCCTTGCAGCGAACATCTTTGTTGTGGTTTTAGTCATCTGTGGTAATGATGCCTCAGCACTGGGGTTGAGTTTCTGTTTCATTCGTATAAGGATTACTTATATGCTACGTCTTGTTATGTATGCATACTTGTTTGTTTGGTTGGTTGTGTGGTGGGTTTTTTCAACCTCATCCCTTGCCTCTTATATACTGAATTCAAGTTTGAGGAATGCATTGAAGTTTTTCTATGACACAAAGCAGAGGGGGAAAAAACCCTTCTTTTTTTTTTTTTTAAAGCCTAAATTTGTTGAATGTCGCACCAGTGTATTTTTTTCTTCATGTCTGCATTGGCTCAATCACTTTTTTTCCCCTTCTTTTTTTCTATTAGCTTTCCTTTTTTTTTTTTTTTACTAAGACCTAACGAAATATGAAAAGAGGGAAAATGTAAATAAAAGGCCTACATTCTGCTTGAACAAAGAGAGGGGCGGCAATTAAACAGCAATAATGGTCTTGGCTCCTAGTCGCTCATCTGTGACTAGATGGTACCATACTTTAGTCTGAAGATTATGTGAGTGTGTGTGTTTGTATGTGCGCGTACGTATGTGTGTGTGTATGCATACATGCATGTGTTTATGTGTGTGTTTGAGTTTGTGTAAGTGTGTGTATGAGTGTGTGTGTGTGTGTCTGTGAGTCTGTGTGTGTAAATAACTGTGATGTTTTGTGTGTGTGTGTGTGTATATGTAAGTAATTGTGCATATGTGTATGTTTTGTGTGTGTGCGTGTATGCATAATTATGTTTATGTGTGTGAGTCTGTGTGTGTAAGTAAGTGTGCATGTGTGTGTGTATTTGGTATATTTTAGTCACAGAGATTTATCTCTATGAAGTTCGGGCTGCTCTCCCCTGGAGAGAGCGTCACCGCAAGTGCTGCGCCTGCCCTTTTTTTGTGTGTGCGCACGCGTGCATGCATATGTTCATGTGTGTGAGTCTGTGTGTGTAAGTGTGCATGTGTGTGTGTATTTGGTATATTTTAATCACAGACTTATCTGTGAAATTCGGGCTGCTCTCCCCTGTAGAGCGCATCACTGCAAGCGCTGCGCCTATCCATTTTGTGTGTGTGAGAGAGAAAGAGAGAGAGAATGCAAATCGCTGAGGCAGTGAGGCAGAATAACTAGAAGGTGGATGAAAACTGGTCTTGTCTTTGAAATGATGTGTTCCATGTCTTCTGTGTTGTGTGAGAGAGTTGTGTGTGACTTGATGCCTCAGTGACCCTGAGTGGTGTGTTTGGAATAGCCAGAAGTCACTGGTAGATCATGTGATGTATTGGTGTTGGTGTGTGTGTTATTGTGTGTGTGCATACGTGCATGCATGCGTGTGTGCTGGTGTGTGTGTGTTATTGTGTGTGTATGTGCTGGTGTGTGTGTTATTGTGTGTGTGCGTACATGCATGCATGCGTGTGTGTGTGTGTGTGTCATAGTCAAAAGTTAAAATTTTATTTCCAGATGGAACATTGAATAAGCAAATGATATACAGTACTTTTTCTTTCTCCATCAACAAGCCATCCATAAAAAATTTAAATTAAAATAAAAGAACTAAACTAAAACATTCCAAAGTAGTAAACAATAAGGAAAGGGAAAATGAGAGAAAAAATAAACACAGAAAAAAATTGAACAAAGAAACAAGCAAAATGTCCCAAAACAGGGAAGAGGGTGGGGAGTGGGTCAGTAATATATTATGCACAATATATGCATAAACAATTTTAGCATCACATTTACATATCAACATATTTTCTCTGTTTTGTCGTGTGTGCATGCTACCATATTTTTCGGACTATAAGGCGATACTTTTTTCCTAGACTGAGACCCCTGCGCCTTATAATGTGACTGATAATATAGTAAGAAACTATAATAACAAAATCCGAATTTTGTGTAAAATTTGGGGGGTGCGCCTCATAGTGTGAAAAACTATGGTAGATTTAAAGTTCCCCAATCTAGGCATTTCAAATGTCCATATGTGTGGCATGTAAACGAGGGTCAAGGTGGAATAATTGTCGATTACCTCAGTGGACCCAAAAAAGCACAGTCATTCTAACTCTTGACCCAGGACCCACCCCAACCGCTGGTCAACGCTTTCCCCTCTTCCTTCCCATTTCCCCTCTCCTCCCCTCTTCCAACCTCTAATTAGAGTGAGAGGGAGAATGTCCTCTCCATGTCTCAGACTCTCCGCTAATTTTCTGGGCAAACCTTATATTGCTGTGCATGACAAGACATGCTCGGCCATAACTCGGCTGCATTCGAGCCAGCGTCTTTTATTGTATGCACACACACGCACGCACGCACACACACACACACACACACACCCATGTGAACATACATGTAAAGCGAATGTTTACGCACACACACACTTAATCATGGATCTTAAAACTCTCTCTCTCTCTCTCTCTCTCTCTCTCTCTCTCTCTCTCTCTCTCTCTCTCTCTCTCTCTCTCTCACACACACACACACACACACACACACACACACATACACACACTTACACGTGGATCTTAATACTCTCTCTCTCTCTCTCTCTCTCTCTCTCTCTCTCTCTCTCTCTCTCTCTCTCTCTCTCTCTCTCTCTCTCTCTCTCTCTCTCTCTCTCTCTCAAACACACACACACACACACATGCTTAGACATGGATCTTTAAACTCTCTCTCTCTCTCTCTCTCTCTCTCTCTCTCTCTCTCTCTCTCTCTCTCTCTCTCTCTCTCTCTCTCTCCTTGTCAAATAAGGTTTTCCAGTGTCTCTGTCTCTCTCTCTCTCTCTCTCTCTCTCTCTCTCTCTCTCTCTCTCTCTCTCTCTCTCTCTCTCTCTCTCTCTCTCTCTCTCTCTCTCTCTCTCTCTCTCTCTCTCTCTCTCTCTCTCTCTCACACACACACACACACACACACACACACACACACACACACACACACACACACACACACACACACAGTAGCTCCTGTGTCCAGACAGCTGTGCTGTAATTGCCTGTGACCTAAATGCTGACCTCTGAGCACTAACGAAGGGCTATTGTTGGCCATGAACGGCGGCATGAATGCCTTGTCATCTGTCATGTAACCTGACCTTTAGTGTTTGGCTGATGTAAAATTGCTTCCCTTTAACTACTTGTTGCAGATAGGATATTATTATTATTATTAAATTTTCCCATCCCAGGATATTATTAATTTTCCCATCCCAGGATATTAATTTTCCCATCCCAGGATATTATTATTCATTTTCCCATCCCAGGATATTATTATTTTCCCATTTTCCCATCCCAGGATATTAATTTTCCCATCCCAGGATATTATTATTAATGTTCCCATCCCAGGATATTATTAATGTTCCCATCCCAGGATATTATTAATGTTCCCCATCCCAGGATATTATTAATGTTCCCATCCCAGGATATTATTAATGTTCCCCATCCCAGGATATTATTAATGTTCCCCATCCCAGGATATTATTAATGTTCCCCATCCCAGGATATTATTAATGTTCCCCATCCCAGGATATTATTAATGTTCCCCATCCCAGGATATTATTATTAATGTTCCCCATCCCAGGATATTATTATTAAAGTTCCCATCCCAGGATATTATTATTAAAGTTCCCATCCCAGGATATTATTAATGTTCCCCATCCCAGGATATTAATTTTCCCATTCCAGGATATTATTTTTTCCATCCCAAGATATTAATTTTCCCATCCCGGGATATTATTAATTTTCCCATCCCAGGATATTACTAATTTTCCCATCCCAAGATATTAATTTCCCCATTCCAGGATATTATTATTAATTTCCCCATCCCAGGATATTATTAATTTCCCCATCCCAGGATATTATTATTAATGTTCCCCATCCCAGGATATTATTATTAATGTTCCCATCCCAGGATATATTTATTAATTTCCCCATCCCAGGATATTTATTAATTTCCCCATCTCAGGATATTAATTTTCCCATCCCAAGATATTAATTTTCTCATCCCAGGATAATATTAATTTTCCCCATCCCGTTAATTTATGTGGGATGGGGTAGGAGTGTGTTACTGTTAGGGTACGTTCACATACATGCAGAGATTCCGTGCGGAGATTCCGTGCGGAAACCCGTGCACAAATTCGTAAATAAGTAAAAGAAAGAAGGGAAAATATTTGCGCACGTGTCTCCATATTTCCCCTGATCCGCCAATTTTTGCCCTTCTTTCTTTTACTGTTTGCGGATTGTGCGTGTTATTTCTGTATGAACTGTGCACGAGGCCTTACTGTTAAAAAAATAAAAGATTTGGCACATTCCTTCTTCCGTACTATTAAATCTCCCCCCCCCCCCCCCCCCCCCCCCCCCCCCCCAAAAAAGCGTACACGCAGGCACTTGCACACACTACATGCATGCACGCACGCACATGTGCACACACACACACACACACACACACAACACAGAGATGCTGTTTCCTTTTTTCTCTCATTTTTCCCCCTCCTATTATGGAAGTTTACAAACGAAATGAAGTTGAAAAGTTGAAGGGTTCCTGCTTTGTTTTTGTTTGTTTGTTTTGGCTAAGAGATTTTTTTTTGGGGGGACTGGAGAATGTATTTTTGTTCTGCAGCTGTTAGTTGTCTTGTCATTTCCAATAACAGTGTTCAAGCTTTCTAAGTGTATTCTTTGCATGTGGGTAGTCCACTCATACATCTGCTTACAGCACTGGGTACCCCATAACTCTCAGGGTATCAGCTGACTGCATGATTGGTCATGGCTTGGCTTTTTTTCTTTTTTGCCTTATATTTTTTTGGGTCCTATTTGCATGTACAGATGTTAGTCTGATCTGCAGAAAATGTATGCTTAAAAAATGTACTCTGGAAAAGAGAAACATGTGGTATGCTTTGGGTGTCAAGTGCGTGGCAAAAATCTATAGATAAGATACTATACTATTTACTTTTTTAATTTATTTTACAGATATTGTTGTTGCGTTTAGCTTGTTTTCATGTCCATTGATTACGCGTGAGCTTTTGCGATATTTGCTACTCTTAGTTTAATTTTGATTTGTATCTTATCTGCATATCTCTCTCTCTCTCTCTCTCTCTCTCTCTCTCTCTCTCTCTCTCTCTCTCTCTCTCTCTCTCTCTCTCTCTCTCTCTCTCTCTCTCTCTCAGTCTCTCGATCTCTCAATTTTCTTTTTTGTATTTTACATTGTTATTTTATTAAATTTTTTATAAAAACTGGTAATATAAGGAAAAGGTCTCAGTAATGTTTATTATGACATAGACGACATTTTGTTTAAATCAAAAGCCTACAAAATTAACAGTGAAGGGACTGATATTTTCAATTTTGTACATGTTTGCTTTGATATTTTCAATTTTGTACATGTTTGCTTCTCAATAAGTTTGTGTCATGTAATGTTTAGTGTATGTGTGTCTTTGTCTGTGTCTGTGTCTGTTAACTCATAAGTTAAATGAAAACACAGTTCTTTGTGCGACAACTTTATACAATAAATTATAAGAAAACAAACCTTTTGGGGGGAGCTTTGAGTTTACATGGTTACTCTGTCCTCCCCTCACTCTTCCCCCCATTACACACCCCCACCCCCCCCACCCCCCCTCTTTATACATTTGTAAACTCTCACTACTATCATCTTTTTCGGACTGTAAGGCAATACAGTGGAAACTCCCTTATAAGACCTTCAAAAATCATCCCAAATGAGGTCTTATAAGGGAGAGGTCTTATATTATAAGGGAGGTAATCTTAATACTTACAAAGAAGGACAATGTCTATAAAAAAAAAAGTAGGTCTTATGTGGGAGGGATTCTTATAATGGGAGGTCTTATAAGGGTTGGGGTGATAATAGGGAAAGGATTAAGAATGAAAGATATACAGTGGAACCTCCCTTATAAGACTCCCTCCCACATAAGACCTACTTCTCTGAGACCCTTCTTTGTAAGTATTGAAATTACC
>CM065693.1:43017275-43050391 GCA_017654935.2 Phymorhynchus buccinoides
GGGGCATGGAAAGTAAGGCCTATTGCCACAGTTCCCCGTTTCTTAGCACAGTTTGTCTCAATCTCAGTCGAGTCATTTCTGCATTCGCCTTATTCGAATGCGTTGGGTTTCAAAATCTTGATCTCAATTATCAGAGAAAAATCAACATCCGGGTGGCACTGCACCGCGGCGATGCACTCTCCAGGTGGGAGCAACCTGAATTTCACAGAAATGTGTCTGTGTGACTAGAAATAATGCAAAAAATCTAGAAGTTCAATCTGCACATTGTCCATGACACAGAATGGTGCCATAGGATGGTTTGGAATATAAATTAATTCCACTAAAAGACATTCATGGAGCTGAGTTGGGTTTTTTAAAGTACTTCCACTGCTTATCTTCATCTGGGGTCCATAGATTTCATTAAGTCATATCATGGTTGTGAAGTATTTTGAATATAAATGATTGCTTTACAAAGGATCACCATTTTTGTTTGAGGGTTGTTTTTTGTTGTTTTTTATCTGCCCGATGCAACAGTGTAGTTGCATTAACACTGCTCATTCTGAGTAACAACTACAACCCAGTTTGCCAGGTCGCAGAATCTGAGTCCGCAAAATCCGAGGATCGTTATTTGATTTTCTTAAATCTTTATCATATGAATCTGAAGGTATTCCTTAACCAAGCGTTGAGACTACCGTAGAAGAATCCATTCCTAATGACGCTGTGTGTGTGAATCCCCCCGCATTGACCATGATGTTCAGATTGCGCTGTGCCCTGTCGTTAAACTGTTCCCGCTTTGTCCTGAACAGAGAATATTGATAAGGGAAAGGACCACACCGATGACCCCGGTGAGGCCATTCACACAATTCTACATTCTGTAACCTGTGCTGTACCTTTTTTCCCCTGGAAACAAAATCATCATTTACCAAACTCTCCTCAGCATGAATTGCACTTGCCTGTCTGTTAACTACAGAGGGTTTTTTTGTTTTGTTTTTAGTGTGTGTTAACCCTTTTGCCGCCAGCCATTTTTTAGCCAACATTTTTAATCTTACCTGGGTAGATGAAAGATTTCGTCTGCAATATTGGGGATTCCTCTCTGACGTGTTTAAAATAAGGCCTGTCTTACTTCCCAAACTTAGCCCTTTCAACGCTAGCCATTCCTCAGCCAAAATTGACCATTAAGCTTACCTGGGTAGAGAAAAGATTTCGTCTGGAATACTGGGGATTCCTCTGTGACATGCCTAAAATAGGGCCTATCCTTACCTCCCAAAATTAAAAACATAAGGTCACTGGATATCAGACCCTCATTTGATGCTTTTTAGTGATATGGGTGTTAAATCATTGTGGTGCCAAGAGGCGACAGTGGCGATGAAAAAGTTAAGAACAAAACATCATTGGATAACAGATCATGATTTAAGGCTATTAAAGACAAGGGTGTTGCAAACCTGTTTTACCTACGGATTTGTCCGTAATTATTACGTTTTGAGACCTCCGATTACACTATTACGGTCAGCAACAACAAAATCCGCATTTCCGCTGAACGAGTGCAGAAAAAAAAAAAAGAAGAAGAAATTAAAAGAAGGCATGGCGTTTGAGCCGTACTCCCTACTGTGTCATCTGCTATCAAAGGTATCACTTCGAGTGATGTCCCTTGAATAAATACTTCCGGTGTATTTCTCCATGCCGCCATTTTTCTAGGTACGAAGTGCAAAATTTCGGCAGTTGTCGAAGTTGGGTTTGGATGGGAAGTTACAGCATGCGTGTATGCCCCCCCCCTCCGCTCAACAAAAGGTTTGACGGCAGCGAAAAATTCTGGTGAAAGGATTTCTCGGACAGCAAAATTACGGACAGATGCCTGAAATGACTGTTTTCAGAGCTTGGGATTACTGACAGTGAAGATTTGGGGTAAACAGGTCTGGTGTTAAATCATTGTGGTGCAGAAATGCGACATCGGCGGCGAAAGGGTTAACCTTATGTATTTTAAGTTCTTGCCTGTGCCTGTATGTTTTGCTGACGAGTCATAGCCAAGTTTGTATTACTTTGCATCAGCGGCGTGACCAGTATTTTTTGCCTGGCATGTAATTGTCATTAGTGAAGTCACGTAACTCGGAGCACAGCCACGTCTGCTTGATTTTAGAAAAACAGTCTTTTACCATCTACGTGTGTGTATTCTGTTACTTAACCCAACCTGTATGTACCTTATTTTCTTTATTTTTTCTTTATATATACATCATATACCCAGTCTAAAAGTTCTTGTTTTTTTAATGTGTATGTTATTTTCTTCAAATTTTGCCGGCACAAACACTAAAAAAAAAGCTGCCAATCTTTTGTTTCTTTGGTTATGTTAGAAACATCCCTAGTGGATTTTTATGTTGCTGATGCACTGTCATGTCTGTTAAAAATACTTTTTTACTTGAAATACTTTTTAAGGGGGGGTGGGGGGAGTATTTTGATTTCAAACTTGAAAACAAACCTGTTGGAGCTTAAAACTCATCTAGGATAAAATTCTTATTGACCAGTTTTTAGTATCACATAATCCAGAGATATTTTGTGTGTGTGTGTGCGTGCGTGCGTGTGTTTGTGTATGTGTGTTTTTTAGTCATCCTTCCTTAATGTTTGTCTTTAAACCCTGCTCTTATCCACTGTCCCATTTTCTGTCCCTTCTTTTTGTTTGTTCCTTTCAATTTTCCCCTGTCCCCTTTTAGGTTAGGTCATTGGAATTTTGTTTGTTTTGCTCCTTATCAAATCCTCAATCCTCCCCCCTTCCCATTGAAAACAAATGATGTACCCCCTTTTAGGTTAGCTCTTAATCCTCCTGTGATGTACCCCCTTTTAGGTTAGGTCATTGGAATCTGTTCCCTTTGTTTTGCTCCTTATCAAATGTGTTGTTCCTTTCAATCCTCCTCCCCTTTCCCATTGAAAACAAATGATGTACGCCCCTTTTAGGTTAGGTCATTGAAATCTGTTCTTCTTTGTTTTGCTCCTTATCAAATATGTGTTTGTTCCTTTCAATCCTCCTCCCCTTTCCCATTGAAAACAAATGATGTACGCCCCTTTTAGGTTAGGTCATTGAAATCTGTTCTTGTTTGTTTTGCTCCTTATCAAATATGTGTTTGTTCCTTTCAATCCTCCTCCCCTTTCCCATTGAAAACAAATGATGTACGCCCCTTTTAGGTTAGGTCATTGAAATCTGTTCTTGTTTGTTTTGCTCCTTATCAAATATGTGTTTGTTCCTTTCAATCCTCCTCCCCTTTCCCATTGAAAACAAATGATGTACGCCCCTTTTAGGTTAGGTCATTGGAATGTGTTCTTGTTTGTTTTGCTCCTTATCAAATATGTGTTTGTTCCTTTCAATCCTCCTCCCCTTTCCCATTGAAAACAAATGATGTACGCCCCTTTTAGGTTAGGTCATTGAAATCTGTTCTTGTTTGTTTTGCTCCTTATCAAATATGTGTTTGTTCCTTTCAATCCTCCTCCCCTTTCCCATTGAAAACAAATGATGTACGCCCCTTTTAGGTTAGGTCATTGAAATCTGTTCTTCTTTGTTTTGCTCCTTATCAAATATGTGTTTGTTCCTTTCAATCCTCCTCCCCTTTCCCATTGAAAACAAATGATGTACGCCCCTTTTAGGTTAGGTCATTGAAATCTGTTCTTTTAGGTTAGGTCATTTGTTTTGCTCCTTATCAAATATGTGTTTGTTCCTTTCAATCCTCCTCCCCTTTCCCATTGAAAACAAATGATGTACGCCCCTTTTAGGTTAGGTCATTGAAATCTGTTCTTGTTTGTTTTGCTCCTTATCAAATGTGTGTTTGTTCCTTTCAATCCTCCTCCCCTTTCCCATTGAAAACAAATGATGTACGCCCCTTTTAGGTTAGGTCATTGAAATCTGTTCTTCTTTGTTTTGCTCCTTATCAAATATGTGTTTGTTCCTTTCAATCCTCCTCCCCTTTCCCATTGAAAACAAATGATGTACGCCCCTTTTAGGTTAGGTCATTGAAATCTGTTCTTGTTTGTTTTGCTCCTTATCAAATATGTGTTTGTTCCTTTCAATCCTCCCCCCCTTTCCCATTGAAAACAAATGATGTATGCCCCTTTTAGGTTAGGTCATTGGAATGTGTTCTTGTTTGTTTTGCTCCTTATCAAATATGTGTTTGTTCCTTTCAATCCTCCTCCCCTTTCCCATTGAAAACAAATGATGTACGCCCCTTTTAGGTTAGGTCATTGCTGTTCTTGTTTGTTTTGCTCCTTATCAAATTGTGTTTGTTCCTTTCTTTCAAGCCATTTTCCTGGTGAGCCCTACAGTATAGTGGTTTGATCCAGCGGTGCTAGAAGTAGACTTGTCTTTAGGTGGGTGTTTTTTTGCATTGGGGGGGGTGGGGTCAGTGGTTTAACAGTGATCTGGTTTGTATGTGTGTGTGTGCCGCCTGTCAATCCAGGATTTGAGGATAACTTTGACACTTACGACCCATTCTATGCCGGTGAGTGCTGTCCCTTTTTTTGTTTTGGCTAATCCGTTCGCTCACACCATGTTGTGCTTCCCCGTTGTTGTGTCGTAGCCAAAAAAAAGTATATAGCCGAAGGGTTTGTTGTGTTTGAAGATTTGCACAAACGTTTTTGTCGTGTTGAGCAATTGAGGTTACATTTAAATCTCACGAGGCAGTTTGGACTGCTTCAAATTTCTTTTCTTTTTCCCCCTCCCATTGTCTTTTTCATTTGCTTAGGCTTTATTTGTCCTTTTTATTTTTTTGCTGCATCAAAAGCAAATAGTAGAGCGCTTAATTCATTACTTATTGATTCCCGGAACTATTTGTAGTTTGCACAAAAAAATCACCACCCACACAAAAAAAATCACAAAAATAAACAAATTAATTGCTAGATGATTGGTAACGTAATCAACTTTGGTGGAGTGGAGTTAATTAGAAAAAGAGTTTTCCCCCTTTGTTCAATTTCGTTGTCTCCTCTCTTGGCCTCACTATTTCATTCTCTAATGTTTTCATAGTCGTAGATAGTTTAACGTTTTCATAGTCGTAAGCTTGTGGTTATAAGATTTTGTTTTGTTTTAGTCATACATCGATCATGTCATTACGGGAATGAGAGAGAGAGAGAGGAGGCTCGCTATTCTTGTCTCATGTAGCAATTTTCCAACGTGGATCTTGTTTAGGCATTTACTATTAAAACAAAATTAGGGCTTTTGTATCACAAGTGGTGTGTCATTTAATCTCAAGAATATTATATTGATTACTGAAGTTGTCATGTGATGATTTACAGGAAGAGACACTGCAAAAAAGATTGTTTCTGTTTTGTTTACAAAGAGAGATTTTCATCGAAGAAGGCTCATAAGCTGGTATACAGTGCAACCTCCCTTTAAGACCTTCAAAAATCATCCAAAATCAGGTGTTATAAGGGAGGTAATTTTAATACTTACAAAGAAGAGCAATGTCTGAGAGAAGTAGGTCTTCCGAAAATAGGGTTTAACGCCCTCTTCGGCCTTTCGGCCATGTGGGGCATTTGTAAATACAAAGATAGTGGGAATAATACTGTCTGCAATGCCCGGAGGCAGTGCTAAACCAGTAAAGTCCCGATTTGTTTTATATTGATACAGATATGTGTAGCAGTAACCACGCCTCAGTTAAACCTCATTGGCTATGGTACCACCACAAATATTAGTTAATGGAAGTAGGTCTTATATGGGAGGGAGTCTTATAAGGGAGGTTCCACTGTATTTGAAAGTTAAATCAAATCTACTTCTATTTTCCTTACGTGTTGCATACATATTGGCATTGTGTGTTGTATAGTACGTGTGTCAGACTTCTTGTCAACAGTCGTAATTATGATGTGCAAAAAGAAGTCTCCTCTGTGTCGTGGCTGTGCGGCTGTTGCTTTCCCCTCTAGTTGTGTTTGCATGACCCTGCGTCAAAAACTGACTTGCTACACATTTTGAAGTATGTATCTCGTTTCCATGACTTATCTGAAGCATGTAAGGTTGTGTTTGCATGCCCCTGCGTCAAAAACTGACTTGCTAGACATTTTGAAGTATGTATCTCGTTTCCATGACTTATCTGAAGCATGTAATTCTGTACTTTCTTTAAAACCCTTTCAACGCCAGCCATTTTTCAGCCAAAACTTTCCATAAAGCTTACCTGGGTAGAGAAAAGATTCTGTCTGCAATATTGCGGAACTCCTCTGTGACATGCATAACATATAGGGCCTGCCCTTACCTCTTAATATTAAGAACATACGGTCACTGGATACCAGACCCTCATTTGATGCCTTTCAGTGACATGAGTGTCAAATCATTGGGGTGCCAAGAGGCGACAGTGGTGATGAAATGGTTAAATTAACAGCATGCATCTTGTGCTCAATGTTTCTAGAGAATGTCAGTGTTTGTACTGATGTTGTTTACTTTGTATCCATGTTATCGTTGGTGCATTATTTTCTTCATTGTTGTTTTTAGCTAATATTCACCACTGTTTATTGGAACTGTCGGAGTCTGAATCAGAATGCAATCATAAGCTTCAACTGTGGAAGATCTGACCGTTATAGTGTGACAGGTTCTTCATTTTGACATTGGTTGATGACTTCTGCTTGTGATAAGATAATGATAATTGTGTTGATAATATTTATATCATTCAATGACAGTATTTCCGTTTTTTATCTACACTTTTAAAACATGGTGTATAAATAGTTCCCCCACCTTCTGGAAGTTCTGTGCTTGTAACTTCCTCTAAACTGTCACTCTCTTTGACTCTGCCTTTTCCCTTTGCTTACTGTCATCTACTATCTTTCTGCCTTACCGGTCCATTCTCCTGCCTTTTTTCAATAAACACTTTCAAGAAGATTTCCTCCAGCCAAAGTCGGACATGCTGGGCCTAATTATTTCTTACTTAGGCGCATAACGGCAGCATGACGCATCTGCACTCATAATTGACAGGAAATTGAGCGATCGAAGAAGAAGAAGAAGAAAACATGGTGCTCCTTTAATGAGATTGGGAGCATTTATTGTAACGGTGGTTCTATGTGATCAATAACTAGTTATCCTAAAAATGATACAAAGACTTTATTTGAATGTAAACGATTAGTTTCAAGATGGAGGTGCTGTAAACTTTACTGATTTTTTTGGTGGTGGTAGCTTTACACTTCTGGCTTCACATGATCTGTGTGATGCCATGATCTGGTGTTCATACTTAATGATATTTTATGTTTATAGCAATAACTTATCTCTCAGTCCTCACAGGTATGTGCCTGTACACTGGCTTAGAATTATGTCTGTCTGTCTGTCCGTGGACATGTGTGCATAAATGTGCGCTTGCATATGGAAGTAATTCTTCGCTTGTCGGTAAATCATCCGTATCCTTCCGTAGTTATAAGCTCTTTTTTTTTCTTTTCACTGGTGTGTAATTACGGGTATATAAAATCAACAAAATAAAAAAACAATACTTCCCCTCTACAGTCCAGTGCGTAAAAAATTGTACACATTGGACTGTAGAGGGGAAGTGTTTGATCTTGTTGAATTTTTGCTCCTTTTGTTGCCGAATTTTTGCTGTTTGCTGTTTTCTTGTTTGTCTATGTTGATAAAGGCGCATTCGCCGAAATATCCAGTAGTTTTGTTTTGTCTCTTGTGAATAAAATAACGTCACTTTACACTTGTTGTGTAGTTGTTTGTTTGTTTGTAACGTTGCAGTCTGTTTCAGTTTTTTACAGCGTATGCAGTCACCCCCTCTCTGTATGTCTCTTCCTTTCTCTCTCTCCGTGCAGTGCCCAACAGCGGGGAGGGCAGCAAGCTAATTATAATAAATTATGCAGTCACCCCCTCTCTGTATGTCTCTTCCTTTCTCTCTCTCTCTCTCTCTCTCTCTCTCTCTCTCTCTCTCTCTCTCTCTCTCTCTCTCTCTCTCTCTCTCCATGCAGTGCCACACAGCGGGGAGGGCAACAAGCTAATAAAATATGCAGTCATCCCCTCTCTTTATGTCTCTCTCTCTCTCTCTCTCTCTCTCTCTCTCTCTCTCTCTCTCTCTCTCTCTCTCTCTCTCTCTCTCTCTCTCTCTCTCTCTCTCTCTCTCTCTCTCTCAGCTCTCTCTCTCTCTCAAGCTAATAAAACACAGCGGGGAGGGCAACAAGCTAATAAAATATATGCAGTCAACCCCTCTCTCTCTCTCTCTCTCTCTCTCTCTCTCTCTCTCTCTCTCTCTCTCTCTCTCTCTCTCTCTCTCTCTCTCTCTCTCTCTCTCTCCATGCAGTGCCACACAGCGGGGAGGGCAACAAGCTAATACAGTATGCAGTCATCCCCTCTCTGTATGTCTCTTCCTTTCTCTCTCTCTGTGCAGTGCCCAACAGCGGGGAGGGCAGCAAGCAGCCGTGCGCGCGGGCCCTGTACGACTTTGAGCCTGAGGCGGACGGTGAGCTGGCCTTCCAGGAGGGGGACACCATCAGCCTGATCATGAAGGTGGACGAGAACTGGTTTGAGGGGGCCGTGCACGGCAAGGTCGGCTACTTCCCCATCAACTACGTCGACGTCATCGTGCCCCTCTCCTAGGGGTCCGGGGTTCCCGGAGAAGCTGCCTCCCTCCCTCCTTCCTTCTCCTCTCTCTCTCTCCAGACGCTGGCATGGGTGCTTCTCTTCAGGTTAGGTGCCCGAGTTCAGGGTTGAGGTTTTGGGGTGGGTTTTTTTTTTTGTAGCCTCTGCCTAAATTTTCAGGTTTTTGAAAAAAAATTGTAGGAGCAAGTTCCCTTTCTCTCATTCCAGTATTTTGTCCCTAGCACCACTCGTCACTGCCCGCGTCATTCATTCCTCAGCTCCGTACTGGGCTTCAAGAACACCCTGTCAAACCCCTTTGAAATAGACATTTTCTTTCCCGGGTATGGCACCCCTTCATCTCCAGTAAGGATGCTGCTCCTGTACTCCTCCGAGGATTGTGGGGACTAAGCAGCCCTTGGACCTATGCTTTTCCGGTTTTCCAGGCTTTTGAAGAAGCACCCATGCACTGGGACATCCTCTGCCTTATTGCCCTAACACGACGGTTTCCATCAAAGGGGAAGCTTGCTTGCTGCTGATGCTGTGGACTTTAACACTGTTTCCCGAGTGCTAACAACAAACTAACGCAGTCAGGGAGTTTCTATTCTACAGGGAGATTTAGCGTCTCCTCGCGATATTTGGGCTACGCTGATCCCGACTTGTATGTATGCTGGGCACTTCATACCAACTGTCGCTGTGCCGATGTGATGTCGTCTGTTGGGGCGATTTGTCATCTAGCGCGACGTGTGTGATGTCAGGGTCGTCATGGTGGGAAAACTCTTTCGGTTTGTAGCTCAATTTGGTTTGAAACTATGTAATTCCGCCTCTGTTTCTTCTTCTCTCTTCCTTTCTTTTATTTTTGTCATTATTTTGGTTATGTATGCAACATTGTGTGGAATTTTCATTCTTTTATAGCATTTTATTTTTCCGTTATTTTAGTTCTGTATGCAACATTGTGTGAAGTTTCGATTCATTGACATGATCAGAAAAACACCTAAAAAAACGTTTTGTAGTGTTGCTTTTCTCTGGCTGTGAAATCACACGAGAGATGTCAACGAGAAAGGAGGTGCCAGAGAGATGAAGCAAACTTTAACACAAATGTTTCTGTTTTCACACATCAGTCGTGGGATTTTTCATTTTTGTCCGTTTATCATTTGCTTTGTTTTCTCTTATTTTATAAATATCATCAACCAACCACACGTTTTTGCATCATCTTTGTTAACCTTTTTTATTCCCCACTTGAACATGTCATGCCAGGTGATTTTGAACTGTTGATATAAGGGAGATTGTTTAAGCTTTGCGTTAAAGCTCTTCTGCAACAATTATCCTCCTCATTTTCCGTGTGTAGCTGGCGTACGATTGATGTGACTGCGAGCGTAAGAGATGTGTGCTTGTACCTGCATGCGTAGGAACGTTTTTGTGCTCTTTGAGCCGAGGCTCACCTCTTGTAAATCCTGTGTACAGATGTAGAAAGTATTGTATAGACGATTGTATCGCGTTGGAGCACTTGGTGTCTTTTGAGAAGTTAGACTAATCCGTGTATGTATTGAAATGTCACACCTTAATTAGTTAATCTAGCAGAAGTAGAAGAACGTGTCTCTGGTCCTTAAGTGCGTTGTTTCCCCTGGAGCCTGTTCGTCAGGTTTGACTTTCTTCTACTATGTAATGCTGGTGTACTTTCTACTCTTGAGAATGTTGGGTTCAGAAAGACGCAAATACTACCAACATCCCTCGTTTGTGGCAATCACATGCCCGGGCGGTGTTCTCCTTGGTCATATAATTGCATGGAATCAAGATACAAAAAAATGGTAATTAGAGTGTTTTTTTCTGTGTACATGGATCGTTTTTAACACGTGTTTCACTGTACGAGATTTGTTCTGTTATATGAAGTGCAGTGGAGGTGTTACATCCGGAGGTTCAAATTGTTATTGTGTGGCCAAATCCTCAGGAACATCTCTTTGCGCTGTGAAGGTGTCACCCACAAATCGCCACATTTCTGGTTTAGGCAGCTAAGCACAAATAATGTAGGGCAGGCTGTCAGAAAACGTGAAAGATAGGGAAATGTTAAGTGCCTGGAAGAACATCAATGCAGTGAAAAAGAAATGTAGTAATTGTTGAAAGGGAAAACGGAAATGGTGTAAGGCTGAGTGATTATAGAGAGGGAAGGATAAAGATTTAGGGGGGGGGGGGTTAGAAAGTAGAATAAATAGAACAATTGGAGAATTATAACAGGGTTCGCACAGTCTTTGAAGTTCTTTGAGAAATAGAGTGCCGTTTTCAAGTCTGAAAATTGGCTTTGGTCTGCGCAAATAAAAATTTTCGTTTGCTTTCTTTCCAGAATGAATAAAGAACCAATTTAATTTCACTAATTTTCCATATAGCAGACGTTCTCAATTTGTCATGTTACTTCCCTTTACTATATCCAGGTCTTTGGGCTACACCAGTGCAACTTGAATGATCATGATCGAAGCAATCGTCATCATTGCATGTCATGAGAGGTCTTTGAAAATAGGATAAAGGGTCTTTGAAATGGTCTTTGAAAGTTTGTTCATTTTTATATGAACCCTGTATTACGAAAAAAACACTGTTCAAAATGGTAAAATTTAATTTTGAAAAGCAGGGGGGGGGGGCGTTGGATAAATTCAAGAAAAGTAGGACAAGAAAAAAATTAAATTAAAAAACAAATCTTTAAAAAAAACCACCCAATTTCATCAGCTGTAAGGGGAAAAAACAGGAAAAGATATTGGGAATTAAAAGAAGTGATTGGAGAGAGAGAGAGAGAGAGAGAGAGAGAGAGAGAGAGAAAAAAAGAAATGAGCAAGGATAGGAAAAATGAGATGAAAAAAACCCCAAGAAACAGGCATGTGAAAAAGTTAAGGAAATGGCAACTTTCTCTTTGAGCATGAAAGGTGTGGATGACAGACTTGAACTTTGCCCAGACTCCGCAAGCTAACGTAGTGTCGCATCTTTCAGGCGTTGTTTCTGTGGTGCTGTGTAGAGCACTAGCAGTGTCAACAGACTTGAATTTTGCCCAAACTCCGCAAGCTAACCTTGTGTCACATCTTTCAGGCGTTGTTTCTGTGGTGCTGTGTAGAGCACTAGCAGTATCAACAGACTTGAATTTTGCCCAGACTCCACAAGCTAACGTTGTAGTGTCGCATCTTTCAGGCGTTGTTTCTGTGGTGCTGTGTAGAGCACTAGCAGTGTCAACAGACTTGAATTTTGCCCAGACTCCACAAGCTAACGTTGTAGTGTCGCATCTTTCAGGCGTTGTTTCTGTGGTGCTGTGTAGAGCACTAGCAGTGTCAACAGACTTGAATTTTGCCCAGACTCCACAAGCTAACGTTGTAGTGTCGCATCTTTCAGGCGTTGTTTCTGTGGTGCTATGTAGAGCACTAGCAGTGTCAACAGACTTGAATTTTGCCCAGACTCCACAAGCTAACGTTGTAGTGTCGCATCTTTCAGGCGTTGTTTCTGTGGTGCTGTGTAGAGCACTAGCAGTGTCAACAGACTTGAATTTTGCCCAGACTCCACAAGCTAACGTTGTAGTGTCGCATCTTTCAGGCGTTGTTTCTGTGGTGCTGTGTAGAGCACTAGCAGTGTCAACAGACTTGAATTTTGCCCAGACTCCACAAGCTAACATTGTAGTGTCGCATCTTTCAGGCGTTGTTTCTGTGGTGCTGTGTAGAGCACTAGCAGTGTCATCAGACTTGAATTTTGCCCAAACTCCGCAAGCTAACCTTGTGTCACATCTTTCAGGCATTGTTTCTGTGGTGCTGTGTAGAGCACTAGCAGTGTCAACAGACTTGAATTTTGCCCAGATTATGCAAGCTAATGTAGTGTTGCATCTTTCAGGCGTTGTTTCTCAGGGTTCATAGCAGTTGGTTTCATTTTCAAGGCCCATGAAAGTTTGTGAAAAATGAAAAACCAAGAGTAGTGTCTTTGAAAGTTTGTGAATTTTGAGCTACTGTCAAATCTTCATCAATCTGCCCCCCAAATCACCCAGGACCATAATTTTGAATCATCGTGCCAAGAAAAAACATAATTATGAATTAAAATGAATATTTTGATGCATACGATCGGTGCGACTTACTTTCGATTTTTAACCGGAATTGACGCGAGTTGCTTCCCTTTAAAGACATCCGGATCTTTACGTGTACCACGCAAAATGCCGGGCAAATGTGTCTTCAGTGAGCTTTGGCTCGAAAATTCTGCATATAAGGTATGGCTGCGAAAGGATGCAACCAACAAGCGCTCAGCATATTGTGCGGCTTGCCAAAAAACCTTCGATGTGGGAAAACCCTAAAGTTGGGCTTTGAAAGTTTGTGAAAATTAGGATGCTGTTTGGCTATGAACCCTGTTTCTGGTGGATGACAGACTTGAATTTTGCCCAGACTCTGCAAGCTAGCAAACATTGTAGTGTGACATCTTTCAGGCGTTGTTTCTGTGGTGCTGTGTATAGCGGTTGGTGTCAACTCGTGTGAAATGTTTGACAATCTGTATGTTGTGATGAACAATGTGCAACATGATTTATTGGTGTGGTTTTTCTTGTTTTGTGGGTTGTTTTTTTCTTCCATTTTTTTTTCTAGACACAAGTATTTTGTTATGTAAATTGAGAATGTTTGTGCATTTGTATTTTCAAGATGTTGGCTTGTAAATCATTGTTTTCGTTTTAGTCCTTGTCTTGGTTAAGTTCTAAATTGCAAGTATTGTATTGTGTAAATTGAGAATAATGTTGTTTTTCATTTATTTGTATTTTCGAGATATTGCGTATAAATGTTGTCCATCTTTTTTTCGTTGTTGTTGGGGGTTTTGGGTGCGTGTGTGTGTAACATGTTATTGTGCAAGGCAGTTAGTGTTGACTTTTCCCTGTAAACTTTGCCCTATGTACTGTAAAATTACCTAGCTGCTGAAGATACCAGGCAGCCTGTCAATTTTTTTAACTCTTTATCTCTTCATCTTGTATCTCCTGTGTCACAACTGGTAAATAGCTGAGAAATGATCACATTATTATTTATAACAAAAGATGGGTGTTTCTAATGACGTTTTCCTTTCTTTGTAGTTACTACAGTATTGTATGCTTTAAACTCATGATGAATTAAAAACACTTGTGATATTGTTTGAACGAAATATGTCTGATTGCTACGTGTTTGTATTGACTCACTCTTTCTTTCTCTCTCAGTAATGTGTGGTGGTCTTGTTTTTTTGGCTTCTTTTTTATGCATGTTAGCTGATTACTGTAGAGGCTCTAGAGTAGTTTAGTTTACAGATAGGGATGAGCACATAATAATTATCGTTTCCGATTCTTGTACTAACATTGTGATTGCGGTTTGTTTTCAGTGTTTTTAGTATTCACTTGGAATCTTGGCGTGTAACAATGTTTAGTGAGAAGTGTGTATGACTGCTCAAAGAAGAAAGAAGAAATGAAAACCTAAAAGCATTGGTGTGTGTGTGTTCTGTTCATGCTGAGCGTTGGGAGGGCATGGCATGTGGTTGAATAAAATAGCATTCATGCAATGGTCAACTTATGACGCGGATTTGACCACCAGGGGGCAGTCAAACCAGTTGGGGCTTATCACACGATATTCCCTCTCCCTCTCTCTCACTACGCCCAACTAAGAATACCTCTCCCTCTCTCTCACTATGTCCAACTAAGAATATCGCGTGATAAGCCCCTACTGGTTTGGGGTCAAATCCGCGTCCTAATTTGCTCATTAAACTTGCTCACCACTGTGGCCAGTTGCTTCCCTTTACAACCATTCAGGACTGGCCATTCGATAAGGTTCGAAAACACATCACCACAAATAAGTTATGTAAAGTTAAGGGCCGATATTTTCAGGAAGATTACCAACAACATGCACGAAAAGATTGTAAAATATCAGAATCCGTACTTTCGTCGTTTGTCTAACACATAGAAAGGAAGAAAAGTTGCAATCATAGAACTTCATAACTATTTGTAGGTCTCTCACGTGAACGTTGTGAGTTCAGTTTGTTTCTCGGCATGGGCACATCTTTTTATTTTTTTTATTTTATTCATTCATATTTTCATTTCAGACACACACAGTCCTATAACAAGTCTGTTGCAACAGTTACTCATCAGTTGCAACAGTCAGCTTCAGGTAATATACCAACTGTAGAACATTTGATGTGATTATGTGCATTGGTTCACTAGATACTACAAGGACAGATAATCATACAGAAACAAGACTATCTTAGTTGTTGTCTCTCCCCGGGGGGATACAGGGGGGGATCTTTCGTAAAAATAGTTCCCCCACCTTCTGTGCTTGTAGCTTCCTCTAATCTGCCACTCTCTTTGACTGCCTTTTCCCTTTGCTTTCTATCATCTATAATCTTTCTTTCCTGCCTTTTTTCAAACAAAATATTCCAAATTTGTCTTCTATGAGCTCCTCCGAAATCGGAATGTGTTGGCTGTGCACAGCAGGGAGACCAGTGAAAACTGAACACATGGTCTGGTAACGCTGTTTTCTGCCAAGGAAGGTGAACTAAAACATTAAAGTACGGGTATGTCTGATCTTATTGCAGACCTGATTACTCCCTACACGTCTTGAGTAGTCTGGATAGCTGAAATGAGTAGTTTTGGTGGCAAATGTGTACCGTTAGTCCATTTTGCCGTCTGTAGATGAATTTGGGTCGTGTTTCACACTTACAAAGCTAAAATGTTATACCATCAATAAAGATGTTGATCTTGCATCGAGATTTGTTTGTGGGTGCAGGAAGGGGTTGGTGCGATGGGGTTCTTTTACATTATTGCATGCACACAGCCACACAAACGCAAAGGTAGTTACTTAGAAATTGGGTTCAACTGACAATTTTACATTTGGATTCTGTATTCCCAGTTCAGTAAGAGCACGCATTTTTCTGTGTACAAATATATGTTCCACGTTACCCAGTCTATTGAACCAATAATGAAAATTGCAGTTTCAAGATCTAAAGCAGTTGATGCCTTTGTCGATACGGACTTGTTCTTTATTTCAACGACAGCTGGCTGCGCCCCTCTCCAGTCTGTGTAGTAGTGTGAACACTGGCTGCGCCCCTCTCCAGTCTGTGTGTAGCTTTTAAACCCATGTAGTGTGAACACTGGCTGCGCCCCTCTCCAGTCTGTGTAGTAGTGTGAACACTGGCTGCGCCCCTCTCCAGTCTGTGTGTAGCTTTTAAACCCATGTAGTGTGAACACTGGCTGCGCCCCTCTCCAGTCTGATGGGTGTAGCTTTTAAACCCATGTAGTGTGAACACTGGCTGCGCCCCTCTCCAGTCTCATGTGTGTAGCTTTTAAACCCATGTAGTGTGAACACTGGCTGCGCCCCTCTCCAGTCTGTGTAGTGTGTGAACACTGGCTGCGCCCCTCTCCAGTCTGATGTGTGTAGCTTTTAAACCCATGTAGTGTGAACACTGGCTGCGCCCCTCTCCAGTCTGATGTGTGTAGCTTTTAAACCCATGTAGTGTGAACACTGGCTGCGCCCCTCTCCAGTCTGTGTAGTAGTGTGAACACTGGCTGCGCCCCTCTCCAGTCTCATGTGTGTAGCTTTTAAACCCATGTAGTGAACACTGGCTGCGCCCCTCTCCAGTCTGATGTGTGTAGCTTTTAAACCCATGTAGTGTGAACACTGGCTGCGCCCCTCTCCAGTCTGTGTAGTAGTGTGAACACTGGCTGCGCCCCTCTCCAGTCTGTGTGTAGCTTTTAAACCCATGTAGTGTGAACACTGGCTGCGCCCCTCTCCAGTCTGATGTGTGTAGCTTTTAAACCCATGTAGTGTGAACACTGGCTGCGCCCCTCTCCAGTCTGTGTGTAGCTTTTAAACCCATGTAGTGTGAACACTGGCTGCGCCCCTCTCCAGTCTGTGTGTAGCTTTTAAACCCATGTAGTGTGAACACTGGCTGCGCCCCTCTCCAGTCTCATGTGTGTAGCTTTTAAACCCATGTAGTGAACACTGGCTGCGCCCCTCTCCAGTCTCATGTGTGTAGCTTTTAAACCCATGTAGTGAACACTGGCTGCGCCCCTCTCCAGTCTGATGTGTGTAGCTTTTAAACCCATGTAGTGTGAACACTGGCTGCGCCCCTCTCCAGTCTGTGTAGTAGTGTGAACACTGGCTGCGCCCCTCTCCAGTCTCATGTGTGTAGCTTTTAAACCCATGTAGTGTGAACACTGGCTGCGCCCCTCTCCAGTCTGATGTGTGTAGCTTTTAAACCCATGTAGTGTGAACACTGGCTGCGCCCCTCTCCAGTCTGTGTGTGTAGCTTTTAAACCCATGTAGTGAACACTGGCTGCGCCCCTCTCCAGTCTGTGTGTAGCTTTTAAACCCATGTAGTGAACACTGGCTGCGCCCCTCTCCAGTCTGTGTGTAGCTTTTAAACCCATGTAGTGTGAACACTGGCTGCGCCCCTCTCCAGTCTGTGTGTAGCGTGAACACTGGCTGCGCCCCTCTCCAGTCTCATGTGTGTAGCTTTTAAACCCATGTAGTGTGAACACTGGCTGCGCCCCTCTCCAGTCTGTGTGTGTAGCTTTTAAACCCATGTAGTGAACACTGGCTGCGCCCCTCTCCAGTCTGTGTGTAGCTTTTAAACCCATGTAGTGAACACTGGCTGCGCCCCTCTCCAGTCTCATGTGTGTAGCTTTTAAACCCATGTAGTGTGAACACTGGCTGCGCCCCTCTCCAGTCTGATGTGTGTAGCTTTTAAACCCATGTAGTGTAAACACCTGAATTTTTCCTTGTCAGTAATTGCTAGGTCCGCGTCCATCTATTTTTCAGGCTTGGTATTTGGGCACGGGGGGAAAGAAGCATTTTTCTCTGAAAATGTTTTTTGGGGTTCAGATGTTCTCTTAGTGTGGTCAAGGAAAAGAGCACTGTATGGTGATCAGGGGGCAATTCCTCTTGAAGAAGAATACACAGCGGAGAACTGATAACTCAAAAAATTTTGGGTCTCAGTATAATAATCCCCATGTTGAAGTCTTTTTAACTTGAAATATTGGCCATCTCAAAATAAAATGTCAGTCCTTTCAATTTTGACTTTAGCGATTTTTACTGCATTAACTCTTCTAGCGCCATGTATTTTTTATCTTCTTGGTTGTCCGTAGCACCTCAACCAATAAGAGGGAAGTAACTATTTTTTCGAGTGTGCATGCATTGCTTTAAAATTACTTTCCTTGTTGCTAGGCCATCAGAGTGACAACCCTATGCTCTCCTCTCAGGGAGAAGAGAAAATTAGAGGCGGCAAAATGCAGTCAAGAAGGAGGGAAGGAAATCAGTAAGCTATAATTTATTTCAAAATATACCCAGAGAACCATTGTTTGTGAATATAGAATGGAAAATGATTCTAGAATTATGCTAAACCACTAGTAGTGAATGAGCTGAAAATTTCCTAGGCACTTTTGATCAGAATACGAGTGTACCCCGTGAGGGGACATTGGGAGCTAGAGGGGACACTATGTTTGATTGTAACGAAGACACTGCTTGCTGTCCCCTCTAGGGGGCGAGAGGGTACAGTAATTTTATACGTGATTTTTGTTCTTACTTTCCTAGTTAGAATAGAAATGAAGATGGTAGTGCGTGTGTATAATTATGTGTGTGTGGATGTGTGCGTGCGCGTGTGAATGTGTGTATGCTTGCATGTGTGCTTGTGTATATACGAGCATGAATGCGTGTGCAGGGCTGCCCATGTGTGTGTGTGTGTGAGAGAGAGAGAGAGACCGACCGACAAACAGAGACACTGAGAATGAGAAACAGTAGAGCGAGGGGTGGGGTGGATGTGCGTGTGGGGGTTGATTTTGTGTGGGTATGTACATATGTGGGGTGGGGGTGTTTGTGTATGTGTGTGTGTGTGCTGACCGGGATGCTGATTTGTGGGTAATCGACGTGCGTGTGTGCATGCTGGAGTGTTTGCATGCGGTCATGTTCGTGCATATGTGTATGTCTATTTTGATTACCAAACACATTATCCTGTTGTAATAAGAAGAGACAGTCTTAGAGACAACAGCAAAAAATGTCTGGCATAAGCAATGCTTGGTTGTATTTTGATCATTGAGCAGTAGATAATAAAAGTCAATGGTGGGAGTGTAGAATGATGGCTTGTGCGAATATATATGGTGCTAGAAGAGTTATAGTGTTAAACTTAGAGGAAAGATCAAACTACTCAAGCTTATAAATATTATAACCCCATCTAATATTTGCTTTTCTCAACTCTTTTCTTTGAATTTAAAAAACAATTCTGTGAAAATTACCATGCCTGATTTTGTATTATCTTGGATCAATTTCCTCGATGTAGGTGAGAATAGAAGTGCACATTTGAGTTCAGCAACGACCAAATCTTCGACTTTCTATCCCTTGATTGCTTCAACGATCTGCAAGAAAGAATGCATTTCTCCCCGTGGGGATACTGGGGGGGGGGGGGGGTCGTACAAAGTTCCCCATACTTCTGTGCTTGCAACTTCCTCTAATCTGTCACTCTTTAACTTTTGTTTTCCTTTTACTTCGTCATCTACTATCTTTTTAACTTATAGTTATTGGCCTGTTCTGCTGCCTTTAAAAAAAAAATTCTTCCAAATATTTTCTCCTTTGAGCTCCTCTGAAATCGGAATGTTGGCTGTATGCAGCAGGGAGACCAGTAAAAACTTAAACCGGACACATACCTTACTAAATGATTATGGCCTGGGAACACAGAAGAATGCATTTTTCAAAATTCTGTTGTTTCTCCGACCCCCGTCTTCTGTTGGTTTTTGGTCAGTGTTGAACCTCAAGAGGGTATATTCATAATAGTCAAGGTCTTTTTTGTAAACTTTTGCATCCAAAATGTTATGGCACTTTAAGTTTTTGTTTTATTTCAACTGAAGACTACGTACAGATTTTTCTGTAATGTTGGAAGATCAAGTCTGACTGCACTCATTTGTTTTCATTCCAAGGATGTGGGCAAAAGAGCTCCACTCCACCACATGAACAAAAATCACTGCAACAACTGAACAAGTAAAGCTGCGAGGCATGGGAATGAAGAATCGTGAAAAAAGCTGAAAAGCATGTGTCAGGGGACAAAGCCCCCTGAATCTCAAGCTTTTTTGGCGATAAAAGCCTTGAAAACAGCATTACAAATAGAAATAATGTAGCTAATTTTGCATTTACTCATAAGAAGTAATTCTTACTCGGATGGTTTATTTATCTAAAGTGTCCTCTATGGCCATGAAAAAAGCTGAAAATTCCCATGCCTGTTAAGTTTTTGTTGCAAAAAAAAAGTTTTTTATTTTATTGCGTTTGATCAATCCATTGGACAGCAGAAGTATCACAAATCTTAAAATATTGTTAATGGTGTATGTGTTGTGTTGTGATGTCATTCCGAACATGGTCTGATGGATCATAGTGATGATGGTATGTCAGCATAGTAAATGAATCTCCTTTACAAACTAGAATTAATCTAAAATGTACATTTAGACATTACTAACATTCTTTTGTAATGCCATCTGGTCTCTGGTATATATATAAAAACTGTGACCGAGTCTCGCTGACAATGTTAAAAACTTTCATTACCGTCATCAAAAAGCCCTCTTTAACCCTTTTGCATTTATTGCGCCAAAAAAACGCCCAGCCGGAAGTTGCCTCTGTATTCAAACCACCCAAAGCTTGCCCCCATTCTGAGACCCCCTCTCTTGTTATACACATACTATGTTTACCCCCTACACAAGTCTTGAGTAGTCTAGATAGCTGAAATGAGTAGTTGTGTTGCAAAATGTGTAGTTTTATTAATGAAACCATCAAACACTGAAAATGAGTAGCAATCAAGAATTAAAGAGCATTATTTTCAATTTTGAATAGTAGAGGTCCAAATTGAGTAGAATACTACTGGAAAAGAGTAGAGTAAACAGGTCTGAATACAGTAACAAATGCAAATGTAAGAGGGCCAAACACACAGCATACAATGCGACCGAATTGACGCTTGTGAGACATGATGCTCGTGAATTTCTACTGTCTAAATGAATCTGAGGAAATCTTACTGAATTTGTTCACTATATTTATAGTACCCTGTACACGACTTTGATGAAATATCTGTATTTTTGTATCAGACGTTTTTATGTGGTTCGTGTATTGGGGTCTGCATGAATATTGTGAATGAAAACAGTAGAATTGCTTTTAGACGTAAGTATTTCACGTGAATTATGACTGGCAAACATCGTCACAATCGAATCGCATCATATGCAGTGTGTCCCCCCCTTTAAAGATACACAGACGCGCCACGATCAAGTCCCTCGTTTCTTTCTGGGTAGCAGTGACCCATATAGAAATGCCCCCATGTTCAAATTGAGGCTGCTCTTTAAAATGATGTATCGCTTTGAGTTGGGGGGCATTTGCATGGTAGCGAGACCTGGTCAAAACAAGATTTATTTCCAGCTATAAGGGGGAAAACACGTGAAACTCGTCATTTTGATACGTGATCTGGTGGGTCTTTAAAGGGAAAATTATACTGAATGGAGGTTTTAGAAGGTTGTGTGTGTGGAGGGGGGTGGGTGTCAAGTTTGCTTGAAAACGTGGGAATCACAAACTAGAGAAAGACAGCACGCAAGCATCCTCACAGCAGCACACCAGTTCATCCATTACTGTCTTGACAAATTCCATTCCATAAAAGTTTTACACCAAATTCAAACAACAAAACTAGTAGCGAGGTGTGGTAGCATTGTCAGTCTAACCCGAACCAACAGTGTGAGAGAATGTTGAAAAAGGGATTAAATGTTGTCAATATGCTCGTCTCTCTCTGTCAGTGCATCCGTCCGCCAACTGCTGTGATTCTACTGGTACTTTCAAGCTGCACAAGTCCGTCCCCATTCCCACCGACACAACACGCCCACCCCTCAATCGTCCCGTCGTACTTGCTAGCTGCACCGGTCACCCACCGTACACTTTTCAGGAAAGCCTCAATGGAAGACAATACAATACTGAGGAGAGAGAGAGAGGGGGGGGGGGGGGGGGGGGGGGGGGTTCTGCCAGAACACCATTCAACCAACGAGGGCATGGAACTGCAGGGCCTGTATTCACATTGAGATAGTATGAGACAAAGTCACAAACGAGAAAGGGCGTAAAAGGGCCGCGAGGCCCACTTCTAGCCCTAATTACTACTACTACTACTACTTGTCATCATATTATCTTAGAAGTCCTATTAAATCCTAGTACTTTAGAAGGACTTCTAAGATAAGTCTCATACTATCTCAATGTGAATACAGGCCCTGGTTTCTACAACAGCCATGAGAAACATGCCTCTTGGTTATGTACGGACAACAGAAACAAATTGTGCTTTTGAACATTTCATAAACATTCCTATTCCTTTTTTTTCTTCTCATAAATCTTAGGAGCAACAAAAAGATATTTTCAACCTGTGAGTATTCCTCCTACAGACATAAAAATGTCTTGTAGAAGAGTTAACACATTAATAAAGCGAACAACCAGCAACTCGTGAACACTTAAACATGCAAATTCAATGACCATCCAGCCTCGTTATGTATGGCATCTGGCTTGACCTCAAATTGTCGATTGCAATTTGCGATTGGTTTGATAAAGATACATGTTAATGAAGAGATGAAAGGCGAATGAATAAAAAACAAATGCCATTCTTTGTCGAACAATGGAGATACTGCTAACACTGCTGCCTTGGAACACCAAGCTTTCCACAATGTAACAAAGGCCTTTACACTGGGCTCTCACAATGAAGAACATTCATAAAACCTAACACTGGGGCTCTATTTTTAAAAAACGGAAATTTTACTTCATGGAAATGTAACCAAAGCGTCTGAATGAAGCGTACAATTACGTTTTGTTTTGGTGTCTATAAAAAAAGGGAACAAGATGACAACAGAAATGACACTGATGAGCGATGAAGGACATCAGGGGAGTAAATGGGGGGGAACGCCATGATGATGATCCCAGACGGGCCAGGCTCGGTCCGTTCTAGTAGTTGCCTGCTGCCTCAGACTGCTGCTTGACACTGCAACACCACCAACACACAATTGTGTTCATATTTTGATCGCATGTGCATACTCATTCGCATCGTATAATTATTAAAAAAAACTACAAATAACTCCAGCGATACACATAAACAAAAGGAGAAATGAAAGAAGAATACGTGTTTTTACTTCAGGTTTAGACATAGGGAAGTGGTAGATCAGACTTTTTTTTTATATATACATGTATAATTTATACAGAAAAACTCTCTACACCGATTGGTTCCCCCACAACAAACTACAAAAGAAAAATCAGAGGCAAAATTGTGGTCTAAGGGAGTGAAGCGAGTTTAGAAGTAACCAAGGTATGGTGTGCACACAGATTTACTTCCCTTGAATCAAATGGACAGCTATCTATTAATTCTGGACATATGTGGCCGGAACGACTTGACGACTAGCATTGCTTCAATATGGACTGCAGCTAGGATGAACCCTTTCTTCCGCATGTCAACATTTTATTTATCTCTATGTTCAATTATTACAAGTTTGAGGCATGGCTATAGCTGTATCAAATTCCATTTTCCTCTGTCCCTTCAGTGACGTGAAGTGACGGCAATGGACACCTGCAAACAAGATCACTCTAATGCTACCAAGACTTCAAAAAATTGTCAAATCATTACACCATACTGCAAAAAAACGTCAAATCATTACATCATACTGTTTTGTTTTTCTTTATACAAACTAGTACCATGTCATCAAAACTCAAGTTGTTGGTTTGTTTTTTTCACACGCAGATCATCACAATCAAGTCATACCCTTCATTCACTACAAAGATTTGAATTATGTCCTGTCCCCTTCAACCCATTTCCCAAATATATATAACAAGTTTAAACAGCTTTTCTTCTTCAAAGAATCTCAACTCCGTTTTGTAAAAAAAACCTCTCATAACCAAGAAAACCAGACTGCACATTGTTCATCCAGAAAGATCATGACCACCATCCCCGTCAACCACCTTTCAATGTTTCACCAATAACTCCAGCACGGTGTTCCTGCACCAGTCTTCACCAACGTACCCCATCAAGCCTTCACTATCTAGACCCATGCAGACCCATGGCCGGTTAATGCTCAAGGAAAAGGTCCATCCCATCACCATCATCAGATCAAGCACACAAGGGGTTAGGAGTCAATGGACAGGGTTAGAGGGTGAGTCAGGCAAGGCAAAGGAAAGGAGGAGAGAAGCAAGCGACCAGAGTGGTTCAAGAAGACTGAGATTTATTGTTGGGGCCAATCACACAACAACAAAATCACTAGTCTTCCAGACCACAGGGGCCCGGTTAGTGTTAGCTGTGCAGGCAGGCAGGCAGGCAGGCACCCTTCACCCCACGTCACACCACTCCCAAATTAGCTCATGCATTGAGATGCCTTCGGAACCATTCCACTTTCACCAACAGCCCAACTAACTAGCCATACAAATCCAAGCACCCACCACCAGCATGACAGACAACTCTTTGTTCTCCCCACATCACACCACCTAGCTCATGCATTCAGACATTGGTCCACTCTTTTCTTCACTTACGGCCGAACTAACTGGCGATACAAATCCAAGCACCCCTCACCAGTACGACAAACAACTTGGAACTCCATGTTAGCGCTATAACTAGACCACTACAATACCCGCCACCTTTCACACTTGAACATTTAAGAATCCATCACCACTAAAAGCTAAAGAAAGCAAACTCTAAATTAAATTCTCTAGCACTCTATAACTAGACAAATACCCGCCACCTTTCAGACTTGAACCTTGGAACCCTCACCACTAAAAGTTGAAAAGAAAGCACTGGTCCAACATGCAGCAATCATCAAGCAACAAATCTAGTCCAAAGCATGCCAGTAACACACAAGCACTGAACCTAACCCAGAACCTGTCACTGTTGCTAACATTACCAAAAGAGTCAGGCATCTTACTGTCACATGCAGTTCAGTATTTAACAGTAATGAAGAGAATATAAAGCAACCACACACACAACCACTATGCAGTTCCAGCAACTCTCTCAAGCACACCATAACTCTCTCAAGCACACCACACACAAGGGTGTTAATGGTGATTTTTTAAGGTTAATTGTATAACTTTCCACACCCTAGATTAAACAAGGATGAACATTTTAGCCAACTATTATTTTTAATATGATTGAATTACAATCATAATTTAAAAGGCATGCATTAAGCAAACAAAACAGTGTTTAATGAAGGGATGTTTATAAGCCAAGAGGCTTAGGCTTGAGCCAGTCCCATAGTACACTATAGTAAACAGAATAAAAACGTCATTATACAAATTTAAAAAGGTGAGGAGTGGAGTTGGATCCAAGTTATATAGCTTATACCAAAAGTGGAAAAATTTCATTTATATATAATCATGCATCCCTCTGAAATGAATCCCAATGATCTGCAGACACTTTGAACAAAGATAACACAAAAATATGACACAGACACACACCCCAAGCTACAAATCTTTCACGTCTAAACTTCACCATGTCTATGCTCAACCATGTCTACATTCCACCTTTTTCAAAGCAGGTTCTATGTTACATTATGTCCATATTCCACCTTGTATGGGTTTGAACATGTGCCATCAGGGTTAAGATGAGAGTTAAGTTTAGGGTTAGCGCAAGGGTAAGGGTTAAGGAACACAGACTCCAGTGAAACATACGAGCCGCTGTTATGTTGGTTAGATCAAGAGCTTCCTTAATGCTAGGTGCATTACGGATACATGTACCATAAAACAGACCTATTCCCCTAAGTTGGTAGCTACTCCCTTTTAAGTTGGATGACCAAAACGTGGCATCCCCCATCAAAGCCTCCTTGATGCTTTGCTTGTCTCACTTTGGTTCTGACCCACGCACTGCTAGGTGAATGGTATCGTAATCAACTTTGGTGGAGGGGAGTTAATTAGAAAAAGAGAGTAATTACCCTTTGTTCAATTCCTTTATATTGGTTCGGGGGAAAAAAAGGGACACTATCAAACACTGACACACTCCCCTATTGGCCACTGCAACTGGGGTTATTAATGCCCTCGACGGCAAAGGTTAAGACCTTGTTGGTCAGTATCCAAGAGTATTCACTCTTGCAAAAGGCAGCCATTCAGTGGCCTCAAATAGGGTTATTGGCGGGTTATTGGCGAGTTATTCCCTTGTTTGGTCAGTACACAAGCATATTACCCCACCCACCAAGGGCATTCACTTGCAAAAGGCAGCCATTCAGTGGCCTCAAATAGGGTTATTGGCGAGTTATTCCCTTGTTTGGTCAGTACACAAGCATATTACCCCACCCACCAAGGGCATTCACTTGCAAAAGACAGCCATTCAGTGGCCTCAAATAGGGTTATTGGCGGGTTATTGGTGAGTTATTCCCTTGTTTGGTCAGTACACAAGCATATTACCCCACCCACCAAGGGCATTCACTTGCAAAAGACAGCCATTCAGTGGCCTCAAATAGGGTTATTGGCGAGTTATTCCCTTGTTTGGTCAGTACACAAGCATATTACCCCACCCACCAAGGGCATTCACTCTTGCAAAAGGTGGTCGTTGCAGTGGCCAATAGTGATATCTCCTCCCAAAATGCTAAACCACCAAAGAACTTGGCCTATGTCCCACCACCAAATAGAGCACAGTTAGCTTGTAACGACTCCCTAAAAGCCAGAACAGCAAAGAGCTAGGCCTATTTCACCACCACCACCATCATGGGACGGGTCCCGATCATGGCAACACTCACGTACCTCAGCTGCAGCATGTACTGAGCGTGCTGGATTTGTTCCTGGGAGCCGGTGATGCTGATGATGCGCTCATTAGACCCGGGCAGGGCCTCGTCGATCACAATCTGGGCCCCTGAGCGGCGCCGGATTTCCGTGATGCGGTGACCGCTCTTCCCGATGATGGCACCAGCCATCTGGACATAAAATAGCTCGTTCAAACTTTTTAAGCCCCTTATAGCCTGATTCCGCCCATGACATCAATTACTTTCTCCTACCAAGCCGTCTAAAACCGCCCCTGTACACCCACTTCGTTATGTATTTTGGAGTTAAAATTGCAATATCAAAAAATCAAAAATATCACATAACAAATATCACATTGCAGATTAAACATTCTTCATTTATACAGAAACCCTGAACATTTGAAGTCAATCCATTTAAAAAATTTTTAAAGCAAAGTACCCCATTTGGGGCCCAGTTTACCAACATTAATTTGGTGGTTACAGGGAGTAGAGTCGTCATTTTAATCGGGGTTACAAGTGTTAATTATCTGGACAATGCACAACATATAGTTTTCCCCGACGATAAGACGGTTATATTTTTTCCAGGCTGGGTGACCTCTTTGCCTTATAATATAAGTGTAGTAATAAAGCTATACTTTAAAATGATAAAAGTTAGTCAGCAGTAGAGGGGAATCCTCATTAGCGCATGAAAGAAGACATCACTTCTTCTGCGTCCCCAGGCCATAATGGGTAAGGCACGTATGCGTCCGGTTTTCAGTTTTCACTGGTCTCCCCGCTGCGTACAGCAGACACATTCCAATTTCGGAGGAGGAAGACATTACAAAAGCGAAGAAAAGGCTCTCACGTCTTTAGGGATGGTAACTTGAGTAGTTTCTGTGCATTCTTCTCCAAATGACATGCCTTGCCCGCCACTGATGTTGGTCTGAAAAAAATACACATATACACACACAATCAAGGATTTTTGTTACACTTTTCACAGAATCAATATTAACTATGTAAAAAAAAATTCTGTCTGCTTGTTTGTGCTTTCAACAAATTCTGAATAAATTTAAAAAATGTCATTACAAAAATAAATAAAACTTCCTGCCCTAACTGCCTTTCTGCTGCACTCTTTTAGTAAGCAAACCTCTTCAAATGGCAGTTAAATCTGAAGAGCCACTTTTATCATTTCTCCGCATTATAATATCATTCACAAACTGTGGATTGTGAAGTGCTACAGTCTCAAATGTACGTTGTTTCAAATGTAGTCTTATTTGAGTCCTTTTTTTTAAAAGTTTCTTGTTTTGTAATGAAATTGACAAATTTACTGTACAAGTCCTTGGTCTCTGGCCTCGTCTAATTGCTTTACTGTCACATCGCAGAAAAGCTCAAGTAGAACCAAAATCATTTGATGGGGGTGCTGACGCTTTGGCTTCCATACCATCTACTTACACACTGACTTGTAAGCCTATCTCTCACATACACACACAAACAAATACACACATATCTCACAGGCCTGTATCTCTCTCTCTCACACGTGCATACACACACACATATACATACACACACACACATACACTCACACAGATTGTTTTTTCCAGTTTTCAATTTTCATCTTATTTGCTTCTTTCTCTCTAATTTATGACGACAGTATGAGAAAAAAAGCTTTATCTAGCTTATTACTTTGACTTAACTTCACACACACGTGTGCACCACACACACACAAACGAACGCACACACACCAACACTAACCGAGTCTCCACTGAAGTTCTGCTGCATGCCTGATCCGTGGTCGTTGCCCCCGAAACTGCCTCCCCCCAGCATGTTTCCTGCAATCACACCTTACCACATCACACCTGCGGCTTTCATCATCACTTCACATTTTACATCACACCATCGCTTCACACTGCATGGGTGCTTCCACAAAATCTTGGAAAACCTGAAAAGCAGGGATCCAGAGCCACCTAGTGGGCAGCATCCCTGTTTAGGGTGGCGGTGGTGGTGGGTACCCCCCTGAAGCTGAAGGGACTATGGTATTTTGACCAGATTTGGCAGGCTCTCCTTGAATGAGTACCTGATTCGTACAGGGAAGGTTAAAGACGGCGGAAGGATAGGGACAGACTCCGCCTTCCACGATGCCGTGCCCTTGACACGGTGAACCTCTGACAGTTCACTGCCTCTACGGCCGATAGGCTATGGGAACGTTACCTTTACCTTGAAGCAATATGACACGGGCAGTGGTAATGGTGGTGGGGACAAAATACGGGAAGGTGACAAAGGGAGGTTGTTCCTCATTTTAAAAAAACCTCTTCTAGCACCATGGGCGCCCGGTACATCACACTTCACTCCCAACAAATGTAAAAACATTCACAGCCAAGTACCCTGCCATGCATTTGTCTACTTTCAGAGCTTATGTCAGTGATTTCTCCGTTGAAGCAACGCATGCGCATTAAAAACAAATATCCGTGGGGATACCAGGGAGGGGGGGGGGTCTTTTGTATAAATAGTTCCCCCACCTTCTGGAAGTTCTGTGCTTGTAACTTCCGCTAATCTGCCACTCTCTTTGACTCTGCCTTTTCCCTTTGCTTGCTGTCATCTACTGTCTTTCTGCCTTTCCGGTCCATTCTCTTGCCTTTTTTCAAGCACTTTCAAAAATATTTCTTACAGTCAAAGTCGGACATGCTGGGCCTAATTATTTCTTACTTAGGCGCATAACGCATCTGCATTCATAATTGACAGGAAACTGAGCGATCGAAGAAGAAGAAGAAACCTGTGGGTATGAATCCTGGGCAAGGGTCTCCACTGTGAAATAAATTTCAACCAAGCTTTCCACAATAGCAGTTGCCTCCTTTGCTATCTGGAGGTCATGGCTGGATAAAAAATATATCTCTCCCTTTCTCTATCTCTCCCTCTCCAATAAATAATTTAACTCTGCTTCCACTCGCTAATACGTTATGCATTTTAGCAGGTTTCATTCCAGAATATAAAAAGAATGACCATGAGATCATTTCAAAGTTAATCAAACGGTTAACAAAGTGCTCAAGACCAAAAGACTGCTCCATTCACTAATGAAACATACACCTACAATCCCATAATGACTGTAGTACAAATCCTAATACCCCCCAAAAAAATCCAGTCACCAATACAAAATTAATACAAGTATGAAAAAAAAATTCAGTCAGTAAATAAAAGAGAAAACACAAACATAAAGGCGACTTTTCTTACCTCCTCTGGACATGCCGCTGCTCATACTTCCTCTGAAACAAAACAAAACAAAGTTTAATATTTCCTCATTCAAAATAAAAAGAAACCAAAAAGTGTTCCTAAACTTAGCTTTTCAAAGAGCCATACAACTACAAGTCTTGGCATCAAATACAGTGGAACCTCCCTTAAAAGACCTTCAAAAATCATCCAAAATGAGGTCTTATAAGGGAGGGGTCTTGTAAGGAAGGTAATTTTAAGACTTACAAATAAGGGCTGTCTCAGAGAAGTAGGTCTTATGTGGGAGGGAGTCCTGTAATGGGAGGTCTTATAAGGGAGGTTCCACTGTACAAGAGCACACCTGTTCAATGGGCCTCAGTGTAACAAGTCACTCCCTCTCCTCTACTTTTGTTCATTTCTGTGTCTTTATTTTTTCCCTCTTTTCACTGCTTGTGAGGGGAGGAGGGGGGAGTAGGGGAGGAGAGGGAGAGGCTGGGTGGGGTGGGGTGGGGTGGGGTAGGTCAGGGGCCAAAAGTATTCCCAGACATGAGACCAGAGGAAAGTGGAATTTCCTGAAAAGTTCCCCGGGGGGACCGGTGCAGGTCCCTGGTTGTCCCCAAAAAATCCTGATCCTGATCCAAGAAATTAACTTTAATGAAGTGGCTGTTGGAAGTGGGCTTCATCTGAATGGAATGAACATGCTGGATTGGCTTGTGGATTTTGAATGGCTGCTGGGGGGCATGATTGCTTCGTTCATGCTTCCATCAGCCACTCCCAGTCTACACCCACCCCCTTCTCCGCTTCTCAATGGATTTACACTGATCTCGCGTACATGCGTGTGTGTGTGTGTGTGTGGACGCATTTGTGTGTTATGCGTAGATGCATGTTTTTATGTCTGTGGGTATGTCACAGCGTGAGGGTGAGGGTGGGCATGTGAGCGCGTCCAAGTATGCTTGATATGACTGTAATTTTGTATGTGGAGCGATTCTTAGTTTTTGTAAAGCGCCATGAGTAGTACGCCTAGAACGTGTGCTATATAAATATTCTTTTTTGTGTCACAACCATAGATGAAAAGTGAGAAATTCACTTGAAAATTGGCCACAAATGATATGATGGGCGTTTGTGTTTTTTGTTTAGTCATATAAATATTCTTTATTATTATTATTATTTCAAGAACAGCCCTGCTGGCATTTTCCCTGACAACTCTCATGTCCGACTCCCAATCATGCAAGGCACTCACCTCATTCCACCGCGGCCAAAGCTGCCCCGGTTCATGTCCCCCATGCCTCCGTCTCCCATGCCTCCAAAGCCGCCTCCCACGCCACTCAGACCTCCGCGCATGCCTCCTCTTCCTCCCCCAAAGCTGCCACGACCTCCCCGCATGCCTCCGCCGAAGCCTCCCATGCCCATGGCGTAGTCGTCCATGACTCCTCCTCTGTGGAAACAAGGGAGTTGGAATACAGGCCTGTTTACCCCCTGCACAAGTCTTGAGTACCGTATTTTTCCGACTATACGGCGCACCTTTGTATAAGGCGCACCCCCCAAATTTTTAGATTTTGTTACTATGTTTTCTTACTATTTCATCAGTCACATTGTAAGGCGCAGAGGTCTGAGTCTTGGAAAAAAGTATCGCCTTATAGTCCGAAAAATACGGTAGTCTGGATAGCTGAAATGAGTAGTTTGGGTGCAAAATGTGTAATTAGAGCATTATTTTTCCTTTTGAAGAGTAGTAGAGGTCCAAATTGAGTAGAATACTACTCGAAAAGAGTAAACAGGTCAGATGAGACGCTGCTAGTGTCAGTCTCTAAGTTTGGTCAGCGGCGTTCACTAACACTGGACCACACAATCTAAAAGGTAACAGAACCAACACTCGGTACAGTGGGAATCTGGTCAGTCAAAATTGAAAAGACTGAAATTTTATACAGATCCCCCATGGTATAACAAAAACATCTACAAAATCTTAACTCTTAACATGCAATTGCAGAGCACAACTTTGTCCCCTATCCAGTGGTAATTCTATCTTTGAAATCAGGGGGGTGGGGCGGAAATCAGCAAGCAGTGTCTCTAGATGTTTAGGAGGTCACCTGGATATTTAAGGGGATCTCTCTCTCTCTCTTTATAATTTAAAAAAACCCATTTTTACGAAAAATTGCGTCAGGTGAAAATTTGTTACGTTTGGTGACGCACCCATCGGAAACCCAGTGCATCAAGCGTGAGGAGACACGCACACGTGCGTCAAAATGAACACGGCCAGACCTGCCAACCCCCTAACAGACCAAAGAGGAATATTTGTAGCAGGAAATAGGAATTTTTGGGAGCTAAGAGGAATTTTGACGTGGCGTCTTACCTTTCGCGCATAAACATAATTTGAAGCAAGCAATTTTCATCCTTGTGAACTTGTCTTGTTTAAAACTAGTCACATCGATGTGTCAATCGCCATCTTGATGGAAGTGCGCAAACAGAAACTAGAAAGTCGGTTATACGCACAGCAGCTGTGCTGCTCTGTACATAAGACGATGAATTTGTGTGTTAAAAAACCCTCTTTTTTTAAGTTTTGAAAACGGAATGTTATTGACTTGAGCGGAAGGGCGGAAGAAATGTAGTCTGAGCGGAAAAAATTCCGCTCAAAGTGGAAGAAATTCTGCTCAAAGCGGAAAGGTTGGCAGGTCTGCACGGCTCACCTTCCCCCTCTCATCCCAGCCCTCATGGGGGGCATGGGGGCCACGGACCCTCTGGGCAGGCCTTTGCTGCTGCGTGACTCCGAGGACATGTAGCCGCCGTACTCTGGAGCGGCAAACTCATCGAAGAACGACGGGTCGTAGGGCTGGATGGGGCCCTTGGGCGGAGCCTGTGCCATCAATCAGAACAAACCACGGAGCATTGAACACTGACCAGTACGCAAAAAAATACATGCAGGCAAGCGCGCGCACACACACACACACACAAGCAAAACACACACCAACCAAGTCATACAATAATGTAGTGAAAAAGAGTATATGTTAAAAAAAAAAATAACAGAAAACAAAAAAACCCAAAGAACATTGTAGGCTAAACAATATATTTAAAAAATACCAAAAAAATACTGCATTTTGCAGGCTATAAAAATAAAACATTATAAGTCACACACCCAAATTTGACACCAAATTCTGAATTTGTTCTTTTGTGTTTCGTACAATATTAGTAACCATATTTCCCTCATAATTGACAGGAAACTGTCTGAGTGATCGAAGAAGAAGAAGAAGAAGAAGAAGATGATTTTATTTTGTGAATCACATTAACAAAGTATTACTCTACTTTCTGTTCTAAAGTCTGTTCTTTCTTTCTTTCTTTTTCCAATAAAAGGACCAAACTTCAACCTGTTTGTTTGCAGTGTTTTATCTCTATAACTGGTCCTAGTGGTCGTTTACTTTTTTCAAGTATTTTCCTGCAGACATAAATCGTACTTTTTCAAAGAGAACAAAGAGAAAGTGAAGTTGTTGTCCTTGTGACCATTGACTGCTGTTGATGTTTCCGAGTGTTATCGTTATCGTTGAATCCAAAATCATCACTATATTCTATACATGTACAGTGGAACCTCCCTTATTAGACCTTTAAAGATCATCCAAAATGAGGTCTTATAAGGGGGGTAATTTTATTACTTACAAAGAAGAGCAATGTCTCAAAGAAGTAGGTCTTATGTTGGAGGGAGTCTTATAATGGAAAGTCTTATAAGGGTGGTTCCACTGTATGTGCTTCACTACATTTATAAAA
>CM065693.1:43050891-43065891 GCA_017654935.2 Phymorhynchus buccinoides
TAGTTTCACTGGGTAGTTATTAGCACTACTTCAGTTCTTGAAGCTAACTTTACAATGTGTGAACAGACATTAAATAATCAAGCAACCTTTACAATGGCACTGTAATCAACACATTGGGACCCTGGTACACAGCTAAATATACAACTGAATCCCAGCCTTTCCCAAGTGATGGGTATAATTTTGTCAAGGTTTGTTTTCAATATCATTTTACAGTGGAACCTCCCTTATAGGACTCCCTCCCTTTTAAGACCTACTTCTCTGAGACATTGCCCTTCTTTGCAAGTATTAAAATTACCTCCCTTATACAACTCCCTCCCATTTAAGACCTCATTTTGGATTATTTTTGAAGGTCTTATAAGGGAGGTTCCACTGAAGTGAAGTTGCCTCATTTTGGATTATTTTTGAAGGTCTTTAAGGGAGGTTCCACTATGCTGTAAGTGAAGTTGCATAACAATGCTCAATTGTACAATAACACTAACAGTATGCACACCCAAAGGGGTGAATCCTAATTTGTTTTAAAGAAGGAAATAATATGTGCAAAGAAATTTCAGCAAATCACTATTCAACAGCAGTCTCAACATCTTCCCTATGAACCACTAACACAGTATACATGTGGAAATTGTTACTGTAAAACCAAGCCGTTCATTACAGCAGTCTGTTTGCTTGAATAGTTGACATGCCTCGCATCTGGTGAAAAAAAATGGTGCATGTATTACGATAAAAATCTCATCACAGTACTCGCATTCACATGCTGTCACGTCGACTACTTCTAACAAGGATTCAACAACATATTACTGCTGCTGTTTCAACTCTGTTTAAAAGTTCATACAATCTTGACAGAAATTCAAGTTTTAAAAAAATATTAAAGAGGACAGAAGAGTCGACCAGTATATCGTCAGTAAAATTAAAAAACCTTGTATCTTGATTTTGGGGGGTTTTGAGTTCGATACATAGTCAGCTCTCTAAGTTTTCCTGCCACCTTCCACCAAAAGCTCGTATCTCTAACGACTTTCTATCTGGGGTAAATGAGGTTGTGAAAATAGAAGAAAAACTCTTAAGTCCCAAATTCAGATCTAGTTAGGACAAAAACCTTGTATCTTCGTTCTTTTCAAGTCTAAATTTATTATTTTTAAGTCATTTTAACAAAATACAGGACTAAACCCACAATCATAGTTAATCAATTGTGGTCAACGCAGTTAATTTTTAAAAGTTTTTTTCATTTTTCTCAAAACTACTAAAATTGAGATACAAGGTTTTTGAATTTCAGCGACGATATTGTTTTAAAAAACCTTGTTCCCCCATTGTGGTGGGTTTTTACGTTCATAATACACACAGAACAAAGTGTTCTTGACGGTTAGCCGTTCTTTTTCCTTGCATACCTTAATTTCTGCAATCCCACTTCCTTTTGCAAAAACAGACAATCACAATGTTCTATACAACTGTGACATGCTAAAAGTATGTAGTAATGTACACAGCGTCTTGATAACAATGTGACACAAACCTCACTACAGAGACAGTTTCAACTGGTGCTTTACTGGTTTGCTCCATAATCCAAAGATAAAAGGAACATAAATGATGCGCATGCTTCAATTACACTGATGTTCATGACAGGGGCAAATGTTCAACACTTTATAATAGGAAGCAGAGCTCAGAAGACTAACAACAACAACTGTTTAGAGTTTAACTCTTTTGCGCCGTGGACAAATACATTCGCCCAGTACATCACTCTACACTCCCACCAAATGCAAAGACATTCACTGCCAAGTACCCTGCCATGCATGTCTATTTTTAGAGCTTATGGCAGTGATTTTTCCGTTAAAGCAAAGCATGCGCACTTGAAAACAATAGTGACTCCCCTCTTGTGGGTTGAGATGCAACGGACAACCAAGAACATCCCAAAAATACATGGCACTGGAAGAGTTAATAGACGAGAAGTAGAGAAAAAGACTTATGAAGACAAAGGCTTCCACCACGCTTCTGATGCCAACAAAGATATTGCTTCACATTATTCAGCTACATATTGTGTGATAAGATTATTTTTTCCCCCAGCGACGAATTTAGGACTATATCAACAATTTCATTAATGCTTTAAAATCATGATCATGTTCATGAATGAGAGTTTTCATATCACAAAGCATAAAATGTTCGTATCCATTCACAGTTGTTTTTTATAGTGATGATTCACAACAGAAGGCAACAAAAATATCTACAAGTAACAGAATCACAAAACGTGTCTTCCAAATTTCATCTCTATCTACTCAACACAAAACAGCACTCATGATTCTGTCAGTGAAAACACAGAAGGGTTGAGACCTATATACCCAGAGCCAATTCCATTGACACACACTGTCCGAACAGTAACAACTTCTCAACGAGATCATCAAAAGCACAGCGCAGAGAAAACACGACTGTAACAAATTTGTTCTGGTCAAGGTTTTTCCTGTAAACGATGATGGTGTGAGACCATATTCTGGAGTTCAAACTGTATCACTAAAATGATAAGATCAAAACCGTTATCGATTAAAGTAGGAACCAAAAAAAGTTCAAACCAAGAAAGAAACAAACAAAAAATGAATTGCTGAAACCTTAAGTTCAACCCTCACGATATAGATAATTCCCATATCTCTTCATCCCAAACACACCCTCACGCCAGCATGCTCTTTCTTTTTTCACACACTTACAAAAACACACACATGCATGCACACCACAAGTACCATCTATCCATTGTACAATTTCCCAAACACACCCTCACGCCAGCATGCTCTTTCTTTTTTCACACACTTACAAAAACACACACATGCATGCACACCACAATTACCATCTATCCATTGTACAATTTCCCAAACACCCTCACACCAGCATGTTCTCTTTGTCCACACATTTTCAAAGCATGCATGCACGCACACCATACTGCCTATCCCAAGTACAATTTCCCAAACACACCCTCACACTAGCATGTTCTTTTTTTTCATGCGCTCACAAACACACACACATGCAACACACCATAAAATCCCAAGTACGATTTCATTTTCACCGTGACTAGCTCCACACGAATCACTTCCATCAGTGTCTGGGGGAGCGACGCGAGCGAGGGAGAAAACTGAGGTTGTGCAGGAAGTTCCGGAAACGCTGCAGTCTCTTTCCTTGACGACCCACTTTGGCCTCTGCCCGTTCTGACTCGTTTTCTTTGAAGCGAATCTCCCGGACCAGGCTGTGGAAAACGTCGTCGACGCATTTCCGAAAGACGGCTGAGGTCTCGAAGAAGGGGCAGCCAAGTTGACGAGCCAGCGCCTGTCCCTCTTCGTGCTTCACCTGAAATTTGCAACACTCGCATTACAATTTGATGAGAGCAGTTTTGATGATCAGTTCATTTGATATCAAGGAGGAAGCAAAGGAAAGGCAGCGTAGATAAAGACTCTCTAGCTCTCATTATGATAGCAGGGAATTACATCTGAAAGATTCTTCCTTAAAAATAAATAATTAAATTGATCAAAGACATTCGTACAGACTGCTTACTTTTCCTTTCAATTTGAATCTAAAAGCCCCTCTGTCATCGCACAACTGTGAAATGAAGATGGACAACCTAAACCACACACTTTTCTTTTGTCCTTCAAGTGCCACTATTCCTGTCACAATGCATCAGACGTACAGATAGCGTATTTTACGGACTACAAGGTGATACTTATTTCCCATTCTTTTGTCCTTCAAGTGCCACTATTCCTGTCACAATGCATCAGACATACAGATAGCGTATTGTACAGGTGATAGTATTTCCCATTCTTTATTCCTTCAAGTGCCACTATTCCTGACTACGTACAGATAGCGATACTATAAGGTGATACTTATTTCCCAGGCTGAGATCCCTGCGCCTTTTAACCCTTTCACCGCCGATGTCGCATTTTAGCACCACCCACGCTACTAAAAGGCATGAAAGTTGGAACAGTTATCCAATATCCTTATGTTGTTAATTTTAGGAGATAAGGAAAGGGTTTATGTGATACATGTCATTGGGGGATTCACAGTACTGCAGATGTCAACTTTTCGTTACCTAGGTAAGCTTGGTAGAAAGTTTTGGCTGAAAAATGGCTGGCGGCGAAAGGGTTAACATGACTAATATTTAAATATAGAACATGTACATGGGTGCTACTCCTTCATTTTTACACCGATTTCAGTATTTTTTATTTTACCAGAAACTGAACTTCAGGTTTTTTTAATTAATAAAAAAAAGAATTGTTGACCACAAGCAATTTGGGGCGTTTTGAACTTGGTTGTTCTATCTTGGAAGTTTACAAAGGCAATGTAATAATTTTACAAGGCTTATCAGACTCATACTGTCTCTGTCTATCATTTTAACTATCTATCTCGTTATCTCTCTCCCTTAACTTGCCCCCCTAAATTGTCCGACGGGGCTCTGCCCCTGTACCCTGCCGGGGCCATGGGTCCCCGGACCCCTGCCTTTCATTTTTTTCATTTGGGGGAGTTGCACCCATGCATGTGATAACTATCCCTCACCTTGCCACGTTGCATCAGACATACAAATACTTTAAGCAAAGTTCCCACTTGTTCGCCTGTCCTCAAAGTCGCACTGTCCCTGCCACAGTGCATCAGATATAACCAGACCAGGGCCTGTATTCACGTTGAGATAGCATGAGACTTAGCATCATGCTAACTTAGAAGCTCTTCCAAAAGTCCTATTAAATCCTACAGGACATTGTAAGAGCTTCTAAGTTAGCATCATGCTCAGTCTCATGCTATCTCAACGTGAATACAGGCCCAGGTTACTCCCTACACAAGTCTTGAGTAGTCTGGATAGCTGAAATGAGTAGTTTTGGTGCGAAATGTGTAGTCTCATTAAAACCACCAAACACTGCTCACTGAAAATGAGTAGCAATCATGAATCAAAGAGCATTATTATCACGTTTGAAGAGTAGTAGAGGTCCAAATTGAGTAGAATACTACGCGAAAAGAGTAGAGTAAACAGGTATACATAACCAATAAATGACACCGCTCACTTTTCGCTTGTCCTCCAAGTCGCTCTGTCCCTGTCACGGTGCATCAGACAGACATAACCAATAAATGACACCGCTCACTTTTCGCTTGTCCTCTAAGTCGCACTTGTTGGCGGCGACCACAATGGGGATGTCGTCTCGGCAACGCACTCGGTTGATGAGCTTCTTGTAGGCGACAACCTCGTCAAAGCTGCGCCTGTCGGTGATGGAGTAGCAGATGATGAAACCCTCGCCCTTCCTCATGTATTGCTCCTTCATGGCCGTGAACTCGGGCTGCAAATACAGGCAAGGACATATCCTCCTACAATATCAAATGTCCTGTACAGGAAACTTTTCTATGTCTGTCAAGAAAAAAAAAAGAGAGTTTGAAAAGACACCCACCCACCCCAAAAAAAAAAAAAAAAAAAAAAATCTTTCAGTGCCTTCAGTTTCATTAAGTTCAGAATGAAGAGTTAAGGATTAATATATTGTAGCATTTTTTAATGAAAGAAAATACAGTCAAACCTCTATCATAAGACCCTCCGTTAAAAGACCTCCTCTCATTTAAGACTGACCTTTTTGGAACGGATGTTGAATTCTTCCTATAAAAAAAAACTCCAATGTAAGACCAATTTTTCCTGACTTTTTGGAAGTGTTAAAATAGAGGTTTGACTGTATACATTCATTTGAATTTGCCTACGTAAACAAACATTAACTGTAGCAACTATTAACCTTCTTAGCAATTTTACAAATTTGCTATTTCACAAATACGAAGAAAAAAAAAGAAGTTTCCTTCCAGAAAGCTGCATACCTTTTTTGTTTGTTTTTGTTTGGTTGGTTTTATTTTTATGTGCATGATTTCATCAAATATTTTTGACGCTTTAAAATGGAATGTTTCATCAACATAGCCAAAGTAAAGTTGGTAAAGGTCAAGATGTGCCCCCCCCCCCCCCTTACATTTCTCGGCTCTCCACGCATTTTCACACTTGCCTTTCTTAGCAAACATTAAGCTGTATTTTATTAACCTTTTCAGCTAATTATCTTTGTTGAATGATTAATCGCAGTCATGATAAAGGCCATTATCTAACAGGACCCTCCCTATGTAGTGCAGCACACACAACAGCCGCGGAGCATTTGTCACAGTCCTGGTTCATTGCGTTTTTCCGTCTTGCCTTTATCTTCTACTATTATTGAATGCATGTGTTTCATTATGTAAATGGATGAAAATTAGTGTTAAATACAGCAAACGATAGAGGATGAAGTACTCAATCTGCAGTAAGAAAGGCAAGACTGAAAAATGGAAAGAACCGAGAAAGGGGGGGGGGGCCATCTTTACCTTTATGGTAAAGTTGTTTTCTTGCTTGGTCACAACACTCAGCATGTGCACTTATTGCCCTCTCTTTTTTTAGTCTGTGTAAAGTAACTAAACAGTCACAGCAAGTATACAACACTAGGAACTTTTTTCCCCTTTTTTTCTGACTTAGTCACACAACAATTCCACACTAAGATGTGTGTGTGTTGTGTGTGTGTGTGGTGTGTGTGTGTGTGTGTGTGTGTGTGTGTGTGTGTGTGTGTGTGTGTGTGTGTGTGTGTGTGTGTGTGTGTGTGTGTCATGCTTGACTGCTTCAAGCCCACGTCACATATGCAAACATATGCACGATCAAAGCGGAAAAATAAAATATCCCCCCCCCCCCCCCCCCCCCCCAAGTCATAAAGTTCTTTGGGAAAAGAAAAGAACACAACAGTGATTGAAAGCTTTCAAGTGCTGAAAGGAAGGATCGAAACCTAAACTGAAGCTCACGCCGAAACAGTACCCCTACTGATTGGTATTGACTTACATTGCTTCTGGTATTTGTACTCTTTGGGTACGCACATGGGTCAGCTGGTATGAAACACAACACCGATATAAAACTGATTGGCATTGACTTATATTGCTTCTGCTATTTAGGTATGTTCTAGGGTCAGCCAGTAGGAAACACCGCTAAAAATAAAAACACGGGGGGTCACTGAGTGTAAAGTTCATGGCGAAAGGATTACATTTAAAACCTGGTTCTACCCCCCACCCCCACCCCCGTGGGGATACCGGGGATCTTTTGCATAAATAGTTCCCCCACCTTCTGGAAGTTCTGTGATTGTAACTTCCTCTAATCTGTCACTCTCTTTAACTCTGCCTTTTCCCTTTGCTTACTGTCATCTACTATCTTTCTGCCTTACCGGTCCATTCTCCTGTTCTTTGTTTTTTCAAGAAACACTTTTGAACAAATTTCCTCCAGCCGAAGTCGGACATGCTGGGCCTAAACTATTTCTTAGTTAGGCGCATAAAGGCAGCATGACGCGCCTGAGCTCATAATTGACAAGAAACTGTCTGAGCGATCGAAGAAGAAGAACAAGAAGAAGAAGAAGAAGAAAGAAAGAAGAGAGAAAAAAAAGCTGGTTGTGAGTCACCTCACCATACAAGACGCCAGCAACAAAACCCTGATTGTGAGTCACCTCACCATACAAGACGCCAGCAACAAAACCCTGGTTGTGAGTCACCTCACCATACAAGACGCCAGCAATAACATCAAAGCAAACATAGCAGAAACAAGCTGCACTGCTGTTGAAACCAAGCTTTAGAAACGGAGAAAAACATTCAAAAAGAGTATGACAGTAGAGCACAAACAAAAACATTGAATACAAGTTCTTTCAGTAGGTATATTATTGTTATCCATAGGGACATTCTGCAATGCATATAAAGACATCCTGCTTAGCTTGTGTGTGTGTGTGTGCATGTGCGTGCATGTACAAGTCGTATGTGCGTGCGTGCATGCATGTGTGCGTGTGTGTGTACAAGTGTGTGAATGTGCATGTGTGTGTGTGTGCATGTGCTTCAAGTGAACTTGCTCACCTTCACAAGTAACCAAGACATCCTATAAAAACAGCAGTTAACATTAATGCTATCTCTGCATTGAATATTATATATAAATTTAATGGCTATGACTGGGTCAGAAAGATGCTCCTTTTTCAGGACAGGGAGACCCCACATCCCCCCCCCTTTCCCTCAGCATCTTACTTGGAATCAGATCTGATTGGGGCAGTGGGTGGATGCCTCGTGCCTCCATACGGGGAGCTGGACGACCCCTGCCCCCTCCACGAGTCTCTCCCCGTGGGGATACCGGGAGTCTTTCTTAAATTAGTTCCCCCACTTTCTGGAAGTTTTGTGCTTGTAGCTTCCTCTAATCTGCCACTCTCTTTGACTCTGCCTTTTTCTTTTGCTTACTATCATCTACTATCTTTCTGACTTATTCACATATTCTCCTGCCTTTTTTTCAAAAAAATCTTCCAAATAACTTTTCTCCTTTGAGCTCCTCCGAACTCAGAATGTGTCAGCTGTACGCAGCGGGGAGACCAGTGAAAACTGAAAACGGACACATACGTACTTTACCCATCATGGCCTTTTGGCCTGGGAATGCAGTAGAAGAAGAAGACGATCTGATGACATGCCATCACATGCTTATCATTACATGCTTTTCGTCTCCCAAACAACAATAATTCAACAAAGAACAATGTTATAGAACAATAACTCTGGTGAAACTCAAGGCATACGCAAACAGCACTGACTCTGGAGATTGGTTTCATTCCATAATTAACCCTTTCATCGTCACTGTCGCCTCTTGGCACCAGAATGGTTTAACGCCCATGTTTCTAAAAGGCATCACATGAGGGTCTGTTAACCAATGACCTTATGTTCTTAATTTTGGGAGGTAAGGATAGAGCCTGTTCCATGCATGTCACACAGAAATCCCCAATATTGCAGTTAGAATCTTTTCCCTATCCAGGTAAGTTTAATGGAAAGCTTTGGCTGAAAAATGGCTGGCGTTGAAAGGGTTAAATCTAATTTTGGGCAAGTTCATGCCTGTAATTGCCAGATCTCATCCTCACTCATTCTGTTGTCAATGTTGTTGGTTTGTTTTTAAAGAAATAACAACAGAAAAGGTATTGATAATGATATCAATCACAATAAAAACCACAACAATCATCACCATGGCATATGTGACATGCTGTCTCATGCCAATCATTACATTGCTTTGTGAGTCCCTATCACCAGGTAGCCAATAACTCTATGAAAATGCAAGGAACATAAAACTGGAAACTGTGCTTCATTCCATTACAATGATTATAATATCATTACAATTAAGAAAAATGTAACTGTAAACATTGGAGCAAAATATGAATCATATAACAAAAAATTAAAATTGTATTAAAAAAATAATCTTAATGCCTCTTATATTTGAACAACTGTGTGAGTGTGTGTGTGTGTGTGTGTGTGTGTGTGTGTGTGTGTGTGTACGTGTGCGTGTGTGTGTGTGTGTGTGTGTGTGTGTGTGCATCTTTCTGTTTGTTTGCCCTGTAACTCATGAACCAGTGTACAGAATCGCTTCAAATTTTGTGTGGTGATGTATTATGGTGCAGGGAGGTCCCATAGAAAATTCATAACCGTGGTGACTTTGACCTTGAAGTTTGATCTTGAAAACCGGTCAGAAGTAGGAGTAGTAACTAAAGGGTAGTAATTAGGGATTGACTGGCTGGACTGGTTTTCACTGGTTACTTCCCTTACATCATAAATCTGAGTGAAAGAGGGGGAGAGGCGAAAGAGAGAGAGAGAGTGTGTGACTGTGAAAGAGAGTGCGTGTGTGTGCATGCGCACACATGCAAAGCGTATCGAGCAGAACTGCTAGTAAAACAATAAGCGAAAAAGTTGAAGTAATTTGTACAAAATTGTAAAAAAATTAGCAAAATGCTTCACTGCTGGATTTCAATGTTTTTACAACAAAAACAACAAATATCATGCAGACACAGACACAGACAGACACACACACACACAAACAACAATGAAATATACTACTTGCTGTCTATATGATAGAAAAGCGAACGAGAATGGCCTAACATTGAAAATGAAAGAAAAAAAATATGGTATTTACAGTTCAACAACAAAGTATTTCCGCATCTGATCATCTCTGCCCGCTATGAACATGATTGACACATGCATGTCTTGTTTGAAACATTTTACACACACGCACGCATGCATACACGCACACACACACACACACACACACACACACACACACACACACACACACACGCACACACACACACACACATGCGCACACACGCACACACACACACACACACACACACACACACACACACACACACACACACACACACACGCACGCGCACACACACACATGACTATACACACTAATTTCTAAGATTCTGAACATTTCATTTCAAACTGAACATTTCAGTTTCAAAGGATAGTGCATCGAGGATTTTTTGTTTTGATCAACTGCTACGCAATGTAAAATGCACACAATGAGCATATCAACTTGAAAACTTTCAATGGATGAAACAACAGTTTACATTCTTACTTCACTAGCTCTGGCTGTGCATGCTTCTACATGGTTCCTGAAAGCGTAGAGATTGTACGTATTCACGCACTAGACCTCTCAAACCACCCCCTAGAATATCAGACCATGCGTGAGATTTACCCTTTAACATCTCAAGTAGGGGGTGAGATGATGCGCTTCAATCGTCTGCTATACCTAACTGAATGTGACGCAGTGCTACAAGATTAAATCTCTTAAAGCCAGCGCAGTACTATTATATAAGCATGCAGTAGGCTAAAAATGTCAGTTTCTGCTTGGCACTCGCAGCGAAAGCATCCTTTTTCAAACGAACAAGGAGGGGAAAACTAAACTGGTGCAGGCGACAGCCCGCAGCTAGGAGAGTCGCTGGCTTGTTTCTCTCTCTCTCTCCCACTCACAACTGACTACCCGATTCCTGGGATCGGCTCTTATATAGCCCAGTTGTGCCTTTAAGTATGGCCCAATGTGTGTGTGTGTGTGTGTGTGTGTGTGCGTGTGCGTGTGCGTGTGTGTGTGTGTGTGTGTGTGTGTGTGTGTGTGTGCGTGCGTGTGTGTGTGTGTGTGTCTGTGTGAACATTTGAACATTTGAACATTGGTTTATTGCCATGAAACCTAAACAAAGTCTTATAAGGCACAGGTTAAGATTACAAACAACGCAAAATACTATTCATGCTTTTTGTTAAAACAAATACTAACATATTTTGCCACAAATGGCTGTAGTTCATCTAACATCATCATCTCTGAAGGAGACTGAGCATTTGATGCTAAACTTTGTTTGTCTACATTTTCCATCAATTTGTACTGATCTTCTTTATACATAACGCAGGTATTCAAAAGGTGTAACTCATCTTCTACTTCATGACATTTTTGGCAAAGTTTGTTTTCACTTACAATATTCTCGTGTCTACCGATTTCGATTTTTAAATTATGAGCACTAATTCTCAATGTGTGTGTTTGTGTGTCTGTGTGTGTTTGTGTGTCTGTGTGTGTGTGTGTGTGTGTGTGTGTGTGTGTGTGTGTGTGCGTGTGCGTGTGCGTGTGCGTGTGGATGCATGTATGTGTGTGCATGTGAGTACGTATGTGTTGTGTACATGCTCGCGCACATACATGTGTGTTTGACGGTGGGTGTCTGTGTGTCTGTTTGTGTGTACATGCATGCACAGAAAATGGGGCAGAACTTCTCCCGTGTTCTCATCTTGACCTTTTAAATTACTGGGGGTAAAAGCACCCATTTAAACCCAGAGACGGCATATATAAAGCGTTCACACGAGGTGCGAGGCATCATTCTTATCGCGGCAGGCGAGAGAGACGGTTCAACCGTTCTTTTATCTCTGTTGCTCGAGCCACTGTGAGTCAGAACTTTGCAGTGACTAGGATAGCAGTCTACACCCGATCCCTGGGATCGGTAGCTTTCCCTTTAAGCTCACCCCCTGAGAATAATAATTAAAATGATCATAAAAATCAGGAACCCTGTTCTATATCCATTAAAAATACCAACAAAGTTACAAGGCAATATCAATCTTGTCTGTTAACTTCACAGAACACACAAAAAACACACAGGCATGCAATAGCATTCTTCCAAGATGTTTGTCTCAATTATTGCTACAACTAGTCCTTGGTCCACAAAAGTGGAAAGCGGAGTATAGTTTTGGCTTTGTTTGTATGTGTGTGTGTGTGTATGTATGTGCGTGTGCGTGTGTGCATGTGCGTGCATGCATGCGTGCGTGCATGCGTGCGTGCGTGCGTGCGTGTGTGTGTGTGTGTGTGTGTGTGTGTGTGTGTGCGTGTGCGTGTGCATGCATGAGTGCGTATCTGCATGTGTGTGTATGTGTATGTGTGTGTTTATTAAGTTTTAAAAAAAGCACGTGAAATTTAAGGTGAGAAACGAGGAACAAATCAGCACATTGATAACAATAATATTAACATGGACAACGATGAACAACACGATCACATCAACACCCGGAACAGTTTTAAGGAAAATGCAAGACAGCATACTTATACTGGCAATATATATCAATATCATGATTATGAATTGACCAAAGGCAGTATTTATACTAATAATATATCAATATCAACTGCTTCTTAAGCTGCATTGTGTTAATTGTTTTTCTATTAGTATAATCATCAAAAAATAAGAAAACACTGCACATCTTGTCTTTTGTGTCTACGAATAGATTAGCCTGCTAACCACGGTGTAAATGAAAATTCTATACAATTACGATTAGCAATCACCCAAACGTAGAAGGCAATGATAATGTAACTAGAGATGAAAGGAAATTAACCAATGCACGTACACATGCTATATTTTCCATACACATTACGCTTCATTTTCAACATGTTAGTGTTACGATACCTCTCTTTGCACACTCACATCATGACTTTTCTTATCATAAAATGAACATTAAATAATTTAGTGTTCTTCCAGATTAGTACCCTTTGCCGTATTCGAAAGAGCTAATGTTCGTTTTAATGCAGATGGGTCTCTCTCCTGAAAACTGGTCCAATATGTGACATAGAAGCCAAAAAATAAAATTGGGCAAATTGAACAGAAAATGCATGCATAGAGTAGCTTTATGAAGCAACTTTCTTATGACATGAAAACAAAATCAGTCAAGGCTATCGTTGCTGGGTTTTATGACTTTATTTATATGCGTCCAGAGCTGGTAGCGCTGACAACACGGTGTCCTTCATTACATAATTTCATCAACTTAAATAAACTTTATGATGCATTTATCTCTTTAGAATAACAGATTGTCTCGAAATAAAGTTATGAATGATTTCATTAAAAACATTTTTTTTTTAAAGTTTAATATTGGTGTTGGTTTATACCGTCTTTGGATCTTACCATAATTGATTGTTTTATTTTTTGTTATATAATGTCGTGCCACTCAAAATGCCATTTATTTTATTTCAAATGTCTTAGAATAGTTTCATTATTATCTCTGATATTCCATTAATTTGACAATTAAAAAATAAGTGTTAAATTAAAATAAAAAAATGTCTGGGTAGCGCTGACAACAGGACACCATCTGGTAGCGCTGACAACATGGTGTCCTCCATTATATAATTTTACCCACTTAAATAGACTTTATGGTGCATTTATCACTTTAACATGGCAGACTTTCTTGAAATAAAGACTTACAAATGGTTTCATTTGCAAAATAATACAAAAGAAATGTGTTTAAATACTAGTGTTGGTTTGTGTCATCTATGCACATTACCATGGTTCATATCAAAATGTTGTTATATAATGTCTCACCACTCAAAATGACAATTTTTCATAGCGGATGTGTTAGAATAGTTTCATTACCACCAGGAATAACCCATAGATACGGTAATTTACAATATAAAGAGCTTAATAAAAATTCAAAAATTCTGGGTAGCGCTGACAACAGGGACGCCAACTGGTAGCGCTGACAACATGGTGTCCTACATTACATAATTTTACCTACTTAAACAGACTTTATGGTGCATTTATCACTTTTAACTTACAGATTACCTTGAAATGAAGACATGTTTTCAATGATAGAAAAAAAAGTAAAATATAAAGAGCTTAATAACAACAATAATTTCTGGGTAGCGCTGACAACAGGGACACCAACTGGTAGCGCTGACAACATGGTGTCCTCCATTATCATTACATGATTTTACCTACTTAAACAGACTTTACGGTGCATTTATCACTTTTAGCTCACAGATTACTTTGAAATGGAGACTTTTATATGTATCCAATGATAGAAAAAAAAGAATAAGATTTAAATTTGAGAAAAACATTGTGGGCAACACAGACAACAACAAGGACGCCATTGTCATCCATCCACTAAAAGAAAATTGTATGAATTAAATTTCTTGTGAATTGAAAGATATGTCTGCTACAAGAATAAATGTGTATTGTATTGGCAAATTTGGCCTTATGGTTAAGAACTTAACTCTGAACAAGCTATTCTACACATAGAAGGCCCATTCAGTGGCCAGGTAGCGCTGACAACGGGCCTTTTAGGGGTGGACACCATACTGTTTTTGTGCTCTCTTGACCAATCAAAACATCCCACACATTTGAAACTTTGTATGAATAATGATCTTTAGTAGTTGTTTGAAAGTAGTAAACTTTTGACTTGGGCAGAAGAAGTCCCTAGGTGAAAAATTTAATTATGTAGGTAGCGCTGACAACACATTTTGTGGACACGACAATGACCAAAGATTTAAAAAAAATTGTAAAAAATCTATTTAACAATTATATTTACTGTTCATGCACATACATTGTCAACAATATGTTTTTTGATAACTAAATAAGAAAAAAATGGGTCTTAGAGATTGTTGAGGCAAAGAAAATCTGCATTATTTTTTATTATATTTGAGGACACCACATGTTGTCAGCGCTACCTGGTATTTAAAATGTTATTTTAAAACACCCTTTTTGGTAAAATCCACAAAATTGTTACTATAAAGGAAGGACTACTACTCATCTTGAGTGTGCATGCATATGTGTGCAGAATATTTTGTGGTTTCTGAAAAAATAGAAACTTTATGCAAGACTGTTGGGCATGTCACAAAACTAAGCACCCAAAATGCCCATTTTTCAAGACAAAATTGTTTATTAAACA
>CM065693.1:43070891-43073391 GCA_017654935.2 Phymorhynchus buccinoides
TCACACTGCTGTTCATAGACATCCTCTGCAAACCAACACAGCGTCAGAAGGTACTATGCATCACACTGCTGTTCAAAGACATCCTCTGCAAACCAACAGATGAAAGAAGGTACTATACATCACACTGCTGTTCATAGACATCCTCTGCAAACCAACAGATGAAAGAAGGTACTATACATCACACTGCTGTTCATAGACATCCTCTGCAAACCAACAGATGAAAGAAGGTACTATGCATCACACTGCTGTTCATAGACATCCTCTGCAAACCAACACAGCGTCAGAAGGTACTATGCATCACACTGCTGTTCATAGACATCCTCTGCAAACCAACACAGCGTCAGAAGGTACTATGCATCACACTGCTGTTCATAGACATCCTCTGCAAACCAACAGGTGAAAGAAGGTACTATACATTACACTGCTGTTCATAGACATCCTCTGCAAACCAACCGATGAAAGAAGGTACTGTACATTACACTGCTGTTCATAGACATCCTCTGCAAACCAACACAGCGTCAGGTGAAAGAAGGTACTATACATTACACTGCTGTTCATAGACATCCTCTGCAAACCAACACAGCGTCAGGTGAAAGAAGGTACTATACATTACACTGCTGTTCATAGACATCCTCTGCAAACCAACATGGCGTCAGAAGGTACTATACATTACACTGCTGTTCATAGACATCCTCTGCAAACAAACATAGCATCAGGTGAAAGCTAGAAGGTATTATTACAAAAGCAATAAGAAGGCTAGAACTATCTTCTGGCCTTCAGAAAGTACCATAGATTCATTATTTCACCACTCTGTTTTTGTCCTGATATTTTTCATGTTTTTATTCAAATGCATTATTTTGTATTAAAAACAAAAGTTTATGAAAGCATGTAGATTTTGTTTAAAAAGGTATTCTTTTAGTCTTAAAATACAGATCCTCTTTATTGGAATGTGAAATTGAATACCACCTTCGGGATAAGTAGATACACGTAGTGCCATTATGTTGAGAATATCATAAAACACAAGTAAATTGTACATCAATTGTACACACACGCACACACACACAGTGCAGAAAAAAATTTGACATTTAAATGCACATTCACGTGACACTGCAACAGCAAAATAAACTGACATTTAGACTGTAAACCCCCTATGACCACATGCATTCACTGTGAAGCAACTAAAAGTCAGTGTAGAGTGGCACAGAGGTAACGCGTTCGCCTTGTGTCAAGTAAACCCGAGTTCGAACCTGGGTACAGGGGATTTCAGGGAAAATCACACTAAACGTCGAGTCCGTTGGGTGAGGACCTAAATTAAAGAAAATCTGACTCATGCGCATTACGCACCTGAGATTAAGAAACCCACAGCAGTTAAAAGGCGATAAAAGCAGCCAGAAATCCTGTTGCCTGGTATGAACCAAACTGATACCTCGTTTCCCCAAGTCCACCAACCCACCCTCTCCCTCCCCCCTTCCTCATCCCCTCAAAGAAAAAGGTGATGCTGCACTGGCAGCGACACACTCTCCAGGTGGGAGCAGCCCAACGTTCATCTCTATGACTAGAAAATACCATACCCAAAATATCAAATACCCAAAAAACAAAATACCCAAAATACAAATACCTAAAATACCACAAATACCCAAAATACCAAATACCTAAAATACCAAATACCAAAAACCAAATGCCCAAAATACCAAATACCCAAAATACCAAATTTATACTGCTGTTTCATTATCAAATTGGCATTGAAGCATGGATTGTTCTTAAAGGCCTGCAGATCCCCAAGGCTGCAGCACAGATAAAGAGCCCACCAATGTCTCCCAATCCCAATTTCTTCTTCTTCTTCGATCGCTAAGACAGTTTCCAATCATAAGCGCAGATGTGTCATGCTGCCGTTATGCGCCTAACTAGAAAATAGTCCGACTTCAGCAGGAGGAAATCTTTTTTTAAATGTTTTGAAAGTGTTTCTTGAAAATAGGCAGGAGAATGGACCAGTAAGGCAGAAAGATAGTAGATGATAGTATGCAACAACAAAAAAGAGATTTAATTTTAAGTGGAAAACAAAAGCTCCCAAATTTTATAACAATTTTCAGTTAACATATGGCAATCACTTTAACTCTTCTATTCAAGTGCATGTATTTTTTTTTTACATTCTTGGTTGTCTGTTCTATCAAAGGCAAAGAGAGTGACAGATTAGAGGAAGCTACAAGCACAGAACTTCCAGAAGGTGGGGGAACTATTTATACAAAAGAAGCACCCCCCGGAATCCCATTTTGAAAGTCCTAGTCTTTCAATCTTTCAGTTTCACAGACCCAGATGTCCGATAATTTCTTACTCAGTTACTGACAACGTGTTGTGCGTGTTGTGCGTGTACTTGCCTATTGTTGGGTCGTGGTATTCCTGGAATCTGTGATACACAAACTGGATCACCAGAGCTGAAACAAAAGAAGAAAATTTTATTATTTTTTAATTATGGCAAAATCTTGATATTGTTAATAGCAAA
>CM065693.1:43080891-43100891 GCA_017654935.2 Phymorhynchus buccinoides
CACACAGGGGATAGGAGTGTGCAATATATACATTATACAGTGGAACCTCCCTTATAAGACCTTCAAAAATCATCCAAAATGAGGTCTTAAGGGAGGGGTCTTATAAGGGAGGTAATTTTTAATACTTACAAAGAAGGGCAATGTCTCAGAGAAGAAGGTCTTATATGGGAGGGAGTCTCATAATGGGAGGTCTTATAAGGGAGGTTCCACTGAATATCATGTGTGTTCGTGTGGAACAAGGACAGGGCACATCTTTGACAGCCAGTCCCGTGAAAAGAAATGTTTACATTATATTATATTTATATTCAAGTTAGATTCCCCCGTGGGGATACCAGGGAGTCTTTTGTACAAATAGTTCCCCCACCTTCTGGAAGTTCTGCGCCCCCTCCCTTCCCCCATAGTATCCTGAGCGCGGGTCTCCCTTTTTAAGGTTGAGTACCTCCGGGTGTCTACTCCCCCGTCCCCTCCCCTCCCAAGTGGTCCGTGAGCCGATCTCCCTCCGGGAGGGGGCGGCCCCATTGTCGGGGGTGACGCGAGGATGTCTCGCGTATCCCCCCTTCAGTGGGTCTGCCTTCACTTGGTGTGCTGAGATCCTCCGAATCACTCCCCTTCGCCCTCCCCTCCCCCCCCCCCCCCCCCTTCTCTCCCTCTTGTTATATCCCCAGGTAAAACGTTATTGCCCCACATGGCCGAAAGGCCAAAGAGGGCGTTAAGCATTACTTCCTGGAAGTTCTGTGTGTACTACATCAGCAAATACTTGTAGTGGTGCCATAGCCGCTGAGGTTTAACCGAGGCGTGGTTACTGCTACATCTATCTGTATTAATTTTTAAAATCAAACTTTATTGGTTTTGTACTGCCTCCGGGCATTGCCTCCAGTATTGTTCCCACCATATTTGTATTTACAAATGTCCCATATGTGTCTGATTCAGACCAAGAGGACGTAAAACACCATTTTCGTCGTGGAAGTTCTGTGTTTTATTTACTACTACTTGTGGCGGTGCCATAGCCGATGAGGTTTAACCGAGGCGTGGTCACCGCTACAGCTATCTGTATTAATTAAAAATATCGGGACTTTACTGGTTTCGTACTGCCTCCAGTATTGTTCCAACCATATTTGTATTTACAAATGTCCCATATGTGTCTGATTCAGACCAAGAGGACGTAAAACTCCATTTTCTCTCTGGAAGTTCTGTGCTTGTAACTTCCTCTAGACTAATCTGTCACTCTCTTTGACTCTGCTTTTTTCCCCCTCTGCTTACTGTCATCTACTATCTTTCTTCCTTCTTGACCCCATTCTCCTGCCTTTTTTTCAAGAAACACAAAGATTTTCTCCAGCCAAAGACAGATATGCTGGGCCTATTTCTTAGACGCATAACAGCAGCATGACACATCTGTGCTCATATGGCAGGAAACTGTCTGAGTGATCGAAGAAGAAAAAGAAAATCAAGTTAGATTAAAAACTCTAAATTGCACAATTAAAATATGCCTACTTGTGCTACCCGTCTGAACAGTCGCAGCTCTACAACCCTAACAGATCCCCCCAACTCTTTCTCCTGTCCTCACTGTCAGAGATCCTTTCTGGCTCACATTGGCCTCACTAGGCATATTATATATATGCGACCCCATTCAGTTTTTTAGATTTCCACAAGGACGAACTGTTGAAGCACGGTCATCATCCCTCGGGACGGATGGACATCACTTGCACTTTCAATCATAACCAATTAACCCTTTCACCACCAATGCCGCATTTTAGCACCATAATGATTTAATACCCATGTCACGAAAAGGCCACAAACCAGGGTCTGTTATCCAAATTTAAGAGCCTATTTTCATAATTTTGGGAGGTAAGGATAGGACTTACTTTATACATGTCATAGAGTAATCCCCAATATTGCAGACGATTTTTTTTCTCTACCTGGCAGGTAAGTTTACTTTAATTGAATTTTTTTGCTGAAAAATGGCGGGCGGCGAAAGGGTTAACAAGCATTCTTTATACCACTCATTACATTAGAGAGTCTGAGAGATGGGGGAGAGAGTGAAAAGAAAGTTCTACAAGTGTGTGTGTGTGTGTGTGTGTGTGTGTGTGTGTGTGTGTGTGTGTGTGTGTGGTGTGTGTGGTGTGTGTGTGTGGTCACTGTGTGTGACTGTGTGTCAAACGTGTATCACTGTGATTACGTGTGTGTGTGTTGTGTGTTGTCATCTGTGTGTGTGTGTGTTTGTGTGTGTGTGTGTGTAAATATGATCTGTGTGTGTGTGTGTGTGTGTGTGTGCGTGTGTGTGTGTGTGCATGTGTGTGTGTGTGTGTAGATGTGTGTGTGTGTGTGTATATGTTGTGTGTGGTGTGTGTGTGTGTGTGTGTGTGTGTGTGTGTGTGTGTGAACACTGAAATAGAAACCAAAACAGCAAACTTTAAATATAATTGATCGGCATAACTAATATTATTTCTAAATTCTAACTTCGAACTTCGAACTTTAAACGAGGGCATTAGCCAGATTAGGCTCAGTACAAATTCAATATTAGTCTAAGTCCAAGAAGTCACACAGGTCTGATAGGATGAGGATAGCCGTGTTGTTTATAAATGTTTCGCTCTAAGCTTATGACCGAGATCGATCTAGCCTAGTAAGTAGTAGTACTACTACTACCTAGGCCCTAGGCTAGGGCCCGTTGGCCTAACAAAGGAAAGTAGCCAAGATCGCAAAACACAATGGCTGAGTCAGTGATTCCACTCACCGCTTTTCCCAACTCCACCATCACCTAGAATCACCAGCTTATATTTTCTTCGTCTGTCTCTAGTACTCCCACTTGATGCTGATGCACTCATATTGCTCCGATTGACAGGTAGAATCTTTGACGGTTAAGTGTCAATCACATACATGGCGTCTACCGTTTTCACGAAAGCTGATAATACTGTCAGTTCGTGACCTCCCGGGTAAGCTTGATAGTACTGTTTTGACACTAGGCCTAGCCTAGGCTGGTTAAAATATACTAGGATCATCAGCTTCTAAATATAGGCCTAGCTTATTTTCATCTTGTAGCCTACTGAATAGAGCTGGGTACCGGTACGGATTTCCGTACAGGTATTATACTGGTGTTTTTTTCGACGTACTGGTATTTTGTATTTTGTACCGGCTGGGTTGCTGGTAATGCATTAACACGCGCGCGCGCACGCACACACGCACGCAAGCAAGCAAGCACGCACACAAACACACATAGTACTATATATACACATTTTCCCCTCATTTTAATTCATTGATTTCTTTATATATAAAGAAAATATATATATTATTTCATTAGTCTAATACCACCATTGTTGTGAACAGACTTTATATTAAATCAATCAATCTATACAATGTTGGCAACATTTATCTCCCTTATCTGCTTCAGTACGTACCGGTACGCTACAACCGGTACGCTACAACCGTACCGGTATACCGTACCGTTTTTAACTCATAGGCCTACCTGTATTTTCAGTATTACCAGTAATATCGAAAATACCAGTGCGATTGAAAAAAGGTACAGCATACCGGTACGTACTGAAAGTAGATATAAGGGAGGCAAACGTAAAAACTATCAAAAGTCACTGTTGGAATGTTTTTCATACCAGCAATTCCAATGATGCTGTCATATCTTGCAAATACTAACGCTCATGCGTGCGTCAGTGTATGTGTGTGTGTGTGTGTGTGTGTGTGTGTGTGTGTGTGTGCTATAAATCTATTCATAAAGCTGCTCCATCTTACCTCTGTGACAATATTTCCATCTATACGCCAGCTCGCACTTTACGTTCAGTTTTTGACCCTCTGTAGGCTTCTCTCCAGATCCCAAGGTATCAGCTTTCAACTGTGGTCGGCGCTCTTTTGCTGTCTCAGGACCGACCTCCTGTGAACAAACTTCGCACCTCTCTCCCTCCTGTCAGCGACCGACTCTCTCTGCAACCGGTTCAAAGCTAACCTCAAAACCCACCTGTTCCCCCATGTCATTAAAGCTCCTCTCTCTAAAAACTTCTCTGTCTCTCTCTTGCCATTAGGTCTGTTTCTTGCTATATTCCATTTATGTGTGTGTGTTCGCGTTGTATTTGTGTGTTTGTATTGCGTTTGTGTTTGAATGCGCTTTTGAATGCTAACGTGTGTGTGCGCTTTGATTTGATTTCTATCAAGATTCAGCGCCGTATGTGTATGTTGTTGTTGTTTGTTGTGTGTGTGTGTGTGTGTGTGTGTGTGTGTGTGTGTGTGCGTGTGCGTGTGACGTGTGCGCGTGGTGCGTGCGTGCGTGTGCGTGCGTGTACGCGTTCGTGCGTGTGTATGTGTGTGTGTGCGGGGGGGGCATATATATGTCTGCATAATTATGTAGAGCTTATATAATGCGTTTTTTAAGTTTGACAATAAAACAAAATAGATAGATAAATAAAATAAACAAACAAATCGTCAGATAGAAGCCAGAACATTATATCAGCCATCTTTATGCCTATTCCTTTTATGACATTCTCAATTTAAAAAAACCCCATTGTAACCGTGATGCTAACCTCTGAAACTCTGCCACCTAACTTTAAAAGAGCACAATCTACTAACCAATTCAAAGATCTCCTAGACAGTAATGACACTTTTAGTCAAATATTTTTTTATTTTGACGATTGATTTGAAATCGTAATTTTTACTGCATGCAAAAAGCAAACCTAGGGAAGACGGGGTAAAAAGCGCATGGGCGGGTAAGAAGCCCACCCCAATTATCTCATGAAATAAAGAACATTTCAGTCAAATTTGCCCATGAGACGAATGCTAGACATTAACGCTCGTCTCATGGGCAAAATGAGACTGAAATTTGCTTCATTTCATGAGATAATTGGGGTGGGCTTCTTACCCGCCCATGCGCTTTTTACCCCGTCTTCCCCTAAAAATGAATTTCAAAAGCCGCGAGGCTTGAAGAAGGAAGGAAAAATGGTGTTTTACGTCCTCTCGGTCATAGACACACATGGGACATTTGTAAATACAAAGATGGTGGGAACATTACTGGGGACAATGCTCAGACGAGTGCCACACCAGCAAAGTCCCGATTTTTTTAAAATACAGATATGTGTAGCGGTAACCACGCCTCGGTAAAACCTCATCGGCTATGGTACCGCTACAGTATATGAATAACCCATGTATAAACTAAATTATAAGACTGAAGCCTGTCCCTATACCTACCTACCTACCTACCATGACAGTAGGCCTACCTTCTGCGGGTTTTCAGCCGACGAAATATGGTCGTGGGTGAGTGTGTGCGGTACCCCAGTGCGCGTGTGTGTCTGGTAAGCACACGTTGAGGTGAGTGTGTGCGGTACCCCAGTGCGCGTGTGTGTCTGTATGCATGGTAAGCACACGTAGCTGAGGTGAGTGTGTGCGGTACCCCAGTGCGCGTGTGTGTCTGTATGCATGGTAAGCACACGTAGCTGAGGTGAGTGTGTGCGGTACCCCAGTGCGCGTGTGTGTCTGTATGCATGGTAAGCACACGTAGGCTGAATGAATACAATGTCATACTAATACGTCAGACAGACTAGATGGATATATTCACATAAAATATATGAGTATATTTCGTTTAAAATAGCACTCACAAAACAAAAAAATACGTTTATGACCCCATCAATTTTGGAAGTTTGAAGGGAATGTAATCAGAGAGAGAGAGGGGGGAGGGAGAGATAGAGAGAGAGAGAGAGAGAGAGAGAGAGAGAGAGAGAGAGAGAGAGAGAGAGAGAGAGAGAGAGAGAGAGAGAGAGAGAGAGAGAGAGAGAGAGAGAGTTGATGCCCAGACGTTATCCCCACTCCACTGGCCATGGGGACTTTAGGAAGGTAAGTTGGCGCTACTGGTGGTGTCAGTGTGTGTGTGCCGTGCGTGTGCCGTGTGTGTGTGTGTGTGTGTGTGTGTGTGTGGTGTGTGTGTGTGTGTGTGTGTGTGTGTGTGTGTGTGAGGAAGAAAGAGAACGTTGCGTGCAAGCATTGTTCCAAAAAAGAGATTTTAACTTTCTAATGATTCATTATTTGTTTGCCTTTAATGTTATTGTTATCAATGTAAAGCGCACTGAGCTCATGTGAGCGCTATATAAATTCCAATTATTATTATTAATCAAAATCAAGACAAAATGTGTGTGTGGGGGGGAGCAGGGGGGGTGTGTGTGTGCGTGTGGCGTGTATGTTTTGAGAGAGAGAGAGAGAGAGAGAGAGAGAGAGAGAGAGAGAGAGAGAGAGAGAGAGAGAGAGAGAGAGAGAGAGAGAGAGAGAGAGAGAGAGAGAGAGAGAATAAAAAATAATAAGAGTATGTGTTCATTTAGGCAGGATTTCTTAGCCACAACTATACCCACTGGACTTTCTGTCACAGCTCTTTTGTATGTTATAAAACTGTAAACGGTCTGAACGTGGAGTCTTTCGGATGAGACAATAAACCGGTCCTGTGTGCCCATGCACTTAGCACACGTTAATCCCAGTGGCAACGAAAAGGTTGTCATTTGGTCAAAATTTACCCACGTGTACCCACCCTTTCCCTCCTCATCAGTCACATGAAAATCGCATGCAACAAAAATATATAAAAAAATGGGTGGCGCGCCTCTGGCTGCGACGCGCTCTCCATGTGGGAACAACCCGAATTTCACAGAGACGCCTCTGTGACTATAACGTACCTAATACCTAATACCAGCAACCCAGCCGATACAAAATACCAGTAGGGGAAGACGGGGTAAAAAGCGCATGGGCGGGTAAGAAGCCCACCCCAATTATCTCATGAAATAAAGAAAATTTCAGTCAAACTGATTTGCGCATGAGACGAATGCTAGACATTAACGCTCGTCTCACGGGTAAAATGAGACTGAAATTTGCTTCATTTCATGAGATAATTGGGGTGGGCTTCTTACCCGCCCATGCGCTTTTTACCCCGTCTTCCCCTACGAATGAATGAATGAAAAATGGTGCTTTACGTCCCCTTGGTCTGGAACAGACACATATGGGACATCTGTAAATACAAAGGTGGTGGGAACAACACTGGAGGCAATGCCCGGAGGCAGTGCAACTCCAGTAAAGTCCCGATTTTTTAAAACAATATCATCGATTGGTTAGTTGAATTTTTTTTTTTTTTAATACCAGTACGTCGAAAAAATACCGGTATAGTACGGATTTCCGTACCGGTACCCAGCTCTACTACTGAAGCTCTGTTAAGAGAGAGCTCGCCGCTGGTTGGTTTTCCTCGATTTGTAACGAGGCTGTGTATTGGATAAAAGGTCGCACTAGCCTAAGATTATGGAACCGAGAGGACGTTAAGATTAAAAAAGTAATGTATTTTTTTTATAAAATCGGGACTTTCCTGGTATTGCAGTACCTCCAGGATCGTCCCACTATCTCTATAGTTAATAGAACGTCGAGTCCTTCGGATGGGGACTTAAAGCTAGACTGATCCGTGCGCTTTACACACGTAAAAATCACACGGCAGTTGCAAGAGCTAGGTTTTCCAAGTGGTCCACACACTCTCCTCACCGTGTGCCCCCCCCCCCCCCCAAGATTTTTTTTTTTTTTTTTTTTTAATTGCGTAGGCGCTGCACTTGCGACGACGCTCTCTCTGGAGGAGAGCAGCCCGAATTTGGATGGAAGTTCAGTTTAACGTCGCGTATCGGCTTTCGCCATGTACGACGGGCTGAACAAACCAACCAAGGTATAAACAAAAATTTATGTTCCTGAATCACTGTCTTAGCCAAAAGGCTGAGAAGCGATCAGTTGTCTGAACATTCCCCATTTAAGAGCCCGAATTTCAGTCTGTGACTAGAATATATACCAAATTAATAATGTCCCATATGTGCCTGTTCTAGGCCGGAGGACGTTAAACGAACTTTCATTCACTAGCCTGGGGCATACTCTCACCAGCGACATAGAGAACCTTTTTGACTCTCACTCGTGTTAGGCCTAGAAGAGACGAGACGGGAATGGCAAAGAATAGGAGGGGGGCGAGGAGGAGGGGCCGGGTGGGTGTGTTTGGGGGGAGGATTATGTCGCCGTCTGGGCTTTTCAGTCCCATGAGAATTACAGATGATTGGCAGGCGGCCAGTTCAAAGCCAGCTTCAATGTTTTAGGGGTCACCTAGTTCGATTCTGTTTTACCTCCGCCGAGGTTATAGTTTTGCCTTTAGTATAACAGTACAAAAACTGAACACACACAGTCCAGACCTGTTTACTCTACTCTTTTCGAGCAGTATTCTACTCAATTTGGACCTCTACTACTCTTCAAAGCTGAAAACAATGCTCTTTAATTCTTGATTACTACTCATTTTCAGTGAACATTATTTGATGGTTTAATGAATAAAACTACACATTTTGCACCAAAACTACTCATTTCAGCTATCCAGACTACTCAATACTTGTGTAGGTGGGTAAGCGAGTCTAACACACACATATGATAAAGAATGTTCCTTTCAGTTTTAGAGTGCATTGTAACTCAAGATCATAATTATTTACCTCAACTACCTCCGTCTTGACCCCCCCCCCCCTTCTTTTTTTGGGGGGAGACGCAAAGAATCTTTCATTCACAAAGCTGAAACATGGGGAAAATCCTTGTGACAGGGTTTCAGATCAAATCATATTTCTTCACAGTGCGTGACATTTCATTCAATGTGTGTGTCACTGTGCTCTCGTACATACATGCATGTGTGAGCACATGCGGACCTCCCCCTCCCACCCCCCCCCCCCCCCCCCCCCCCCCCCCCCCTCTCAATTGCTAATAATCTGGGCAGCAAAAATCTTGCATCTGTTTCAACCCCCCCTAACGTACGTATCATCAACAAAAATGATGACGGCGGATGCTGAGAGAAAAGAAAAGAAGAATAATGTCCTTTATGTGACTGTTCCTAATTAAAAAATATTATTTTATTGGTTGGTGGATTGCCCAAATGGTAATGATGTTCTTCTTTTGTAAGAGGAACCCCCATGGGGATACCGGGGTCTTCTGTAGTTTCCCCACCTTCTGGAAGTTCTGTGCTTGTAACTTCCTCTAATCTGTCACTCTCTTTGACTGCCTTTTCCCTTTGCTTACTGTCATCTACTATCTTTCTGCCTTTACCAGTTCATTCTCTTGTCTTTTTTCAAGAAACAATTTCAAAAAGATTTCCTCCAGCCAAAGTCGGACTTGCTGGGCCTAACCATTTCTTAGTTAGGCGCACAACGGCAGCATGACGGCATGTGGGGTTCGTGTGCGTGCGTGCGTTCTTGTGCTTGTGTACGTGTATTAAGCCTACGGTACTAATTAGGCTCTTAATAGTTTTGTTTAGGCTGTTTCAGGTTTTTTTTCTTTATTGTTATTCATTTACTTATTTATTTATCTTCCATGAATATTTTTTGTAAAGGTTTAGAGCCCCTTCATTGGAGATGAAGCGCTATAGAAATTTACATTATTATTATTATGATTATGCCGCATCTGAGCTCATAATTGACAGGAAACTGTCTGAGCGATCGAAGAAGAAGAAGAATAACACACACACAGAAAGAGAGAATCTCAGAGAGAAGCAGGGAGAAACACACACACAGAAAGAGAGAATCTCAGAGAGAAGCAGGGAGAAATACACACAGAGAAAGAGAGAATCTCAGAGAGAAGCAGGGAGAAATACACACAGAGAAAGAGAGAATCTCAGAGAGAAGCAGGGAGAAACACACACAGAGAAAGAGAGAATCTCAGAGAGAAGCAGGGAGAAATACACACAGAGAAAGAGAGAATCTCAGAGAGAAGCAGGGAGAAATACACACAGAGAAAGAGAGAATCTCAGAGAGAAGCAGGGAGAAATACACACAGAGAAAGAGAGAATCTCAGAGAGAAGCAGGGAGAAATACACACAGAGAAAGAGAGAATCTCAGAGAGAAGCAGGGAGAAATACACACAGAGAAAGAGAGAATCTCAGAGAGAAGCAGGGAGAAATACACACAGAGAAAGAGAGAATCTCAGAGAGAAGCAGGGAGAAACACACACAGAGAAAGAGAGAATCTCAGAGAGAAGCAGGGAGAAATACACACACAGAAAGAGAGAATCTCAGAGAGAAGCAGGGAGAAATACACACAGAGAAAGAGAGAATCTCAGAGAGAAGCAGGGAGAAATACACACAGAGAAAGAGAGAATCTCAGAGAGAAGCAGGGAGAAATACACACAGAGAAAGAGAGAATCTCAGAGAGAAGCAGGGAGAAATACACACAGAGAGAAAGAGAGAATCTCAGAGAGAAGCAGGGAGAAATACACACAGAGAAAGAGAGAATCTCAGAGAGAAGCAGGGAGAAACACACACAGAGAAAGAGAGAATCTCAGAGAGAAGCAGGGAGAAAACACACACAGAGAAAGAGAGAATCTCAGAGAGAAGCAGGGAGAAATACACACAGAGAAAGAGAGAATATCAGAGAGAAGCAGGGAGAATACACACAGAGAAAGAGAGAATCTCAGAGAGAAGCAGGGAGAAATACACACAGAGAAAGAGAGAATCTCAGAGAGAAGCAGGGAGAAATACACACAGAGAAAGAGAGAATCTCAGAGAGAAGCAGGGAGAAATACACAGAGAGAAAGAGAGAATCTCAGAGAGAAGCAGGGAGAAATACACACAGAGAAAGAGAGAATCTCAGAGAAGAAGAAATACACAGGGAGAAACACACACAGAGAAAGAGAGAATCTCAGAGAGAAGCAGGGAGAAATACACACAGAGAAAGAGAGAATCTCAGAGAGAAGCAGGGAGAAATACACACAGAGAAAGAGAGAATCTCAGAGAGAAGCAGGGAGAAATACACACAGAGAGAAAGAGAGAATCTCAGAGAGAAGCAGGGAGAAATACACACAGAGAAAGAGAGAATCTCAGAGAGAAGCAGGGAGAAATACACACAGAGAAAGAGAGAATCTCAGAGAGAAGCAGGGAGAAATACACAGAGAGAAAGAGAGAATCTCAGAGAGAAGCAGGGAGAAATACACACAGAGAAAGAGAGAATCTCAGAGAGAAGCAGGGAGAAATACACACAGAGAAAGAGAGAATCTCAGAGAGAAGCAGGGAGAAATACACACAGAGAAAGAGAGAATCTCAGAGAGAAGCAGGGAGAAATACACACAGGGAGAAAAACACACAGAGAAAGAGAGAATCTCAGAGAGAAGCAGGGAGAAACACACAGAGAGAAAGAGAGAATCTCAGAGAGAAGCAGGGAGAAATACACACAGAGAGAAAGAGAGAATCTCAGAGAGAAGAATCTCAGAAGGAGAAACACACAGAGAGAAAGAGAGAATCTCAGAGAGAAGCAGGGAGAAATACACACAGAGAAAGAGAGAATCTCAGAGAGAAGCAGGGAGAAATACACACAGAGAAAGAGAGAATCTCAGAGAGAAGCAGGGAGAAAACACACAGAGAAAGAGAGAATCTCAGAGAGAAGCAGGGAGAAATACACACAGAGAAAGAGAGAATCTCAGAGAGAAGCAGGGAGAAAACACACAGAGAGAAAGAGAGAATCTCAGAGAGAAGCAGGGAGAAATACACACAGAGAAAGAGAGAATCTCAGAGAGAAGCAGGGAGAAATACACACAGAGAAAGAGAGAATCTCAGAGAGAAGCAGGGAGAAATACACACAGAGAAAGAGAGAATCTCAGAGAGAAGCAGGGAGAAACACACACAGAGAGAAAGAGAGAATCTCAGAGAGAAGCAGGGAGAAATACACACAGAGAAAGAGAGAATCTCAGAGAGAAGCAGGGAGAAATACACAGAGAGAAAGAGAGAATCTCAGAGAGAAGCAGGGAGAAATACACACAGAGAAAGAGAGAATCTCAGAGAGAAGCAGGGAGAAACACACACAGAGAAAGAGAGAATCTCAGAGAGAAGAAGAAATACACACAGAGAAAGAGAGAAAGAGACACAGGGAGAGAAAGAGAGAATCTCAGAGAGAAGCAGGGAGAAATACACACAGAGAAAGAGAGAATCTCAGAGAGAAGCAGGGAGAAATACACACAGAGAAAGAGAGAATCTCAGAGAGAAGCAGGGAGAAATACACACAGAGAAAGAGAGAATCTCAGAGAGAAGCAGGGAGAAATACACACAGAGAAAGAGAGAATCTCAGAGAGAAGCAGGGAGAAATACACACAGAGAAAGAGAGAATCTCAGAGAGAAGCAGGGAGAAATACACACAGAGAAAGAGAGAATCTCAGAGAGAAGCAGGGAGAAATACACACAGAGAAAGAGAGAATCTCAGAGAGAAGCAGGGAGAAATACACACAGAGAAAGAGAGAATCTCAGAGAGAAGCAGGGAGAAACACACACAGAGAAAGAGAGAATCTCAGAGAGAAGCAGGGAGAAACACACACAGAGAAAGAGAGAATCTCAGAGAGAAGCAGGGAGAAATACACACACAGAGAAAGAGAGAATCTCAGAGAGAAGCAGGGAGACAGAGAGAAAAGAGAACATCAGCAGGGAGAAACACACAGAGAAAGAGAGAATCTCAGAGAGAAGCAGGGAGAAATACACACAGAGAAAGAGAGAATCTCAGAGAGAAGCAGGGAGAAATACACACAGAGAAAGAGAGAATCTCAGAGAGAAGCAGGGAGAAATACACACAGAGAAAGAGAGAATCTCAGAGAGAAGCAGGGAGAAATACACACAGAGAAAGAGAGAATCTCAGAGAGAAGCAGGGAGAAATACACACAGAGAAAGAGAGAATCTCAGAGAGAAGCAGGGAGAAATACACACAGAGAAAGAGAGAATCTCAGAGAGAAGCAGGGAGAAACACACAGAGAGAAAGAGAATCTCAGAGAGAAGCAGGGAGAAATACACACAGAGAAAGAGAGAATCTCAGAGAGAAGCAGGGAGAAATACACACACAGAAAGAGAGAATCTCAGAGAGAAGCAGGGAGAAATACACACAGAGAGAAAGAGAGAATCTCAGAGAGAAGCAGGGAGAAATACACACAGAGAAAGAGAGAATCTCAGAGAGAAGCAGGGAGAAAGAGACACACAGAGAAAGAGAGAATCTCAGAGAGAAGCAGGGAGAAATACACACAGAGAAAGAGAGAATCTCAGAGAGAAGCAGGGAGAAACACACAGAGAGAAAGAGAGAATCTCAGAGAGAAGCAGGGAGAAACACACACAGAGAAAGAGAGAATCTCAGAGAGAAGCAGGGAGAAATACACACAGAGAAAGAGAGAATCTCAGAGAGAAGCAGGGAGAAACACACACAGAGAAAGAGAGAATCTCAGAGAGAAGCAGGGAGAAATACACACAGAGAAAGAGAGAATCTCAGAGAGAAGCAGGGAGAAATACACACACAGAGAAAGAGAGAATCTCAGAGAGAAGCAGGGAGAAAACACACACAAGCAGGGAGAAAGAGAGAATCTCAGAGAGAAGCAGGGAGAAATACACACAGAGAAAGAGAGAATCTCAGAGAGAAGCAGGGAGAAATACACACAGAGAAAGAGAGAATCTCAGAGAGAAGCAGGGAGAAAACACACACAGAGAAAGAGAGAATCTCAGAGAGAAGCAGGGAGAAATACACACAGAGAAAGAGAGAATCTCAGAGAGAAGCAGGGAGAAATACACACAGAGAAAGAGAGAATCTCAGAGAGAAGCAGGGAGAAATACACACAGAGAAAGAGAGAATCTCAGAGAGAAGCAGGGAGAAATACACACAGAGAAAGAGAGAATCTCAGAGAGAAGCAGGGAGAAATACACACAGAGAGAAAGAGAGAATCTCAGAGAGAAGCAGGGAGAAATACACACAGAGAAAGAGAGAATCTCAGAGAGAAGCAGGGAGAAATACACACAGAGAAAGAGAGAATCTCAGAGAGAAGCAGGGAGAAATACACACAGAGAAAGAGAGAATCTCAGAGAGAAGCAGGGAGAAATACACACAGAGAAAGAGAGAATCTCAGAGAGAAGCAGGGAGAAATACACACAGAGAAAGAGAGAATCTCAGAGAGAAGCAGGGAGAAATACACACAGAGAAAGAGAGAATCTCAGAGAGAAGCAGGGAGAAATACACACAGAGAAAGAGAGAATCTCAGAGAGAAGCAGGGAGAAACACACACAGAGAGAAAGAGAGAATCTCAGAGAGAAGCAGGGAGAAATACACACAGAGAAAGAGAGAATCTCAGAGAGAAGCAGGGAGAAATACACACAGAGAAAGAGAGAATCTCAGAGAGAAGCAGGGAGAAATACACAGAGAGAAGAGAGAGAATCTCAGAGAGAAGCAGGGAGAAACACACAGAGAGAAAGAGAGAATCTCAGAGAGAAGCAGGGAGAAATACACACAGAGAAAGAGAGAATCTCAGAGAGAAGCAGGGAGAAATACACACAGAGAAAGAGAGAATCTCAGAGAGAAGCAGGGAGAAATACACACAGAGAAAGAGAGAATCTCAGAGAGAAGCAGGGAGAAAACACACAGAGAGAAAGAGAGAATCTCAGAGAGAAGCAGGGAGAAATACACACAGAGAAAGAGAGAATCTCAGAGAGAAGCAGGGAGAAATACACACAGAGAAAGAGAGAATCTCAGAGAGAAGCAGGGAGAAATACACACAGAGAAAGAGAGAATCTCAGAGAGAAGCAGGGAGAAATACACACAGAGAAAGAGAGAATCTCAGAGAGAAGCAGGGAGAAAACACACACAGAGAAAGAGAGAATCTCAGAGAGAAGCAGGGAGAAATACACACAGAGAAAGAGAGAATCTCAGAGAGAAGCAGGGAGAAATACACACAGAGAAAGAGAGAATCTCAGAGAGAAGCAGGGAGAAATACACACACAGAAAGAGAGAAAGAGAGAATCTCAGAGAGAAGCAGGGAGAAATACACACAGAGAAAGAGAGAATCTCAGAGAGAAGCAGGGAGAAATACACACAGAGAAAGAGAGAATCTCAGAGAGAAGCAGGGAGAAATACACACAGAGAAAGAGAGAATCTCAGAGAGAAGCAGGGAGAAAACACACACAGAGAAAGAGAGAATCTCAGAGAGAAGCAGGGAGAAATACACACAGAGAAAGAGAGAATCTCAGAGAGAAGCAGGGAGAAATACACACAGAGAAAGAGAGAATCTCAGAGAGAAGCAGGGAGAAATACACACAGAGAAAGAGAGAATCTCAGAGAGAAGCAGGGAGAAATACACACAGAGAAAGAGAGAATCTCAGAGAGAAGCAGGGAGAAATACACACAGAGAAAGAGAGAATCTCAGAGAGAAGCAGGGAGAAATACACACAGAGAAAGAGAGAATCTCAGAGAGAAGCAGGGAGAAATACACACAGAGAAAGAGAGAATCTCAGAGAGAAGCAGGGAGAAATACACACAGAGAAAGAGAGAATCTCAGAGAGAAGCAGGGAGAAATACACACAGAGAAAGAGAGAATCTCAGAGGAAGAGAAAAACACACAGAGAAAGAGAGAACACACAGAGAAAGAGAGAATCTCAGAGAGAAGCAGGGAGAAATACACACAGAGAAAGAGAGAATCTCAGAGAGAAGCAGGGAGAAATACACACAGAGAGAAAGAGAGAATCTCAGAGAGAAGCAGGGAGAAATACACACACAGAAAGAGAGAATCTCAGAGAGAAGCAGGGAGAAATACACACAGAGAAAGAGAGAATCTCAGAGAGAAGCAGGGAGAAATACACACACAGAAAGAGAGAATCTCAGAGAGAAGCAGGGAGAAACACACACAGAGAAAGAGAGAATCTCAGAGAGAAGCAGGGAGAAACACACACAGAGAAACTACACAAGAAAGAAACAAAGTGAAAGCAGCAGTAGCAGCAAGAAGACAGAAAGATAAACACAACTTTATCAAGAGGACAAATAGTTGGTAAGAATAAAAAAAAGTTTATTTATTATGCTGCATGACTGCTAATTTTCTTATACAAATGCTTTCTTTTCCAGTCCCCCCCCCCCCCTCCCTCCCTCTCTCAAAGAAGCATAAACACAGTCTGAGAAAAGTATTCCTCTCTCTCTCTCTCACATTCTCTTTCTTTCCCAGCCTCATCCCCCCCCCCCCCCCCTTCTCTCTCTCTCTCTCAAACAAGCATAAACAGTCTGATCAAATTATTCCTATCTCTCTCTCCCTCTCTCTCACACACACTGTCAAACAAGCAAAAACACAGTCTGAAAAAAATATCACACACACGCACTCTCTCACAACATACAAAATCTGAAAAAGAGGAAAGTCAGACAATAGTGAAAAGGCAAGCAAAAGCAAATACAAGGAGAGAGAAGGGGAGAGAGAGAAAGAGAGAGGAAGGAGAAGACAGAGAGAGGGAGAGAAAGACAGAGAGATAAAGGCTTATTGGGAGACAGAATGAACACATCAATAAACTTTGTCTGTCTTCAATGGTCAAATCACAAAGACAGAGTCAAACAGAAAGACGCAAGATTCCATCACATATATGTCGGAAAACCTTCTTTTTTAAAAAGAAAATCTTTTGATGCCATCACATAAGTAAAAGAGTGGGTTTTTTTTGAAGAAACAATCTTTGCACCACAACACTTCATAAGTAAAATCTGTGCACCACAACACTTGCAGTGTTTTGAACACTCGGTCTTAGTTCTGTCTCCATGTACACTTAAATCACAGAACGTTATAAGTCGGTTCTCTGCTTGACAACATTTGATACGATGATTGACCCACCAACCTTTTCGTGTTTTTTTTCCAATTATCAGTCATCAAATATCCACACAAAGCAAGCAGACACTGGTCATCTGTCCTATTCACAATCCCACACTAACAGTATTATTTTCTTTGTAATAATCTGGTCAAAGAAAAGCACACAAAGTTACAGGTGATCTGGTCAAAGTCCCATATGTCTTGGAAACAATATATTATTTTCAAAGTTCCAAGCATGCCAGAAAAGCTCCATTGATAAAATGTAGGCTCTAGATTGAGTATGGTGTGTGTGTTTGTGTGTATGTTGTTTGTTGGCTTACCCTGGCTAAAAGACTCCAGGGATCATCCCCTGGCCGTTTTTGATTACCCCGCTACATGGGCAGCCACACTCCGACTTCGAAGGATTTTGGAGACTGATGATCTTATGCTAGGAGCTTGTCATGGCTAACGACAATCCCAGCACAACTATGTATAGCATAGCAACATTTTGATGTAGCCTTGGTGTTCTAGCCTATGTCAATTGGTCTGACACAGCCTTAAGCCAAGGCAATGTGTGTGTGTGTTGTGTGTATGTTCCCGATCCACAAAGAGTGTTTTTAAAGTTATCGATAAAAGAACCTTGGAAGAACAAGAACATGAGAAGACAAGGGCGTCGCCGAGCGGCAGACATGTCCGTCACCAGCAATGCCACGCACTTGCGACACCCCGTAGAGTGTCACATCCTGACACAAAATTGGAAGGGATTCTGTCTTCTAGTTCACGAGATACAGCTTGAAGAAGAAACATATAGCACAAAGAAGGAAATTTCGGTTTTCAAGGTCACACTTCAAGGTCAAGGTGAGCATGGTGATAATTTATGCTCGGATGTTTTCTTCTCTAGGGTTTACAGTACCACACACAATCTGAAGCGCTTCTGTCAAGTACCAATGTGGAAAATATGGCTTAAAACCCAATGTGTAGACCCCTACCACTTTCAAGGCCTACGGATCGCCCAGACCGTGACCTTGACCTTGATCAGTATGCCACCATCAGAACGGGCATAAGCCAAAGTACCTTCATGCCAAATTTGAAGACTCTAACACTAACGGTGTGGGAGTTATGGCCCCTGAAAGATTTTCGGTTTTCAAGGTCGTACGCCAAAGTCAAGGTCACGACGGCAATATGGTTTGCGCGGATGCCTTCCTCTCATGGTGACACACCAGCACACACAATTTGACGTGATTCTGTCAACCCGTTCGAAAGATATCCTTGGGACAGACAGACGGAGAAAAAAATGACCCTCCGATTTTCAGGCTCCAGCGATCTTTTTGACCTTGACCTTGACCTTGATCGGTATGCCATCATCAGAACGGGCATAAGCCAAACCACCTTCATACCAAGTTTCAACATCCTATGTTGATCGGTGCCCGAGATATGGCTAAAAATAGATTTTCGGTTTTCAAGGTTGTACGTCAAGGTCAAGACGGCAAAATGGTTTGCGCCGATCTCTTCCTATTAAGGAGGCACACCTTCACACAAAATTTGACGCGATTTGGTCAAGCGGTTCGGGAGATATCCTTGGGACAGACAGAAAAAACACAACAAAAAAACAACAACAAACAAACAAACAAAAATACAAACCAGCCCATCGCAATAGTCCGCCTTGGTGACGGACTAAAAAGTCTTTGCATGTGTATGCTTGTAACCACACCTTATGAGGGACTTGCGTACATATTCATTGTTAAGTTATTCATATAATTTATTAAGCTGATGGTTACAACTTGAGTCTTCTGTGGGATGAGATCTGGATGCCTTAACTCGTTCCACCCTGCGCCGAACAAATGGTCGGTAGATCAGCACAGGCACCAATGCCTGCATACCATCAACTGTCAGGCAGGCAGTTTTCCCTCTCACAAGCTGTGAGCAGTGTTTCTCACTTAAAGCTGGCAGGGCCTTCTATGTCCACCCAGCAAAACAATGGGGCTCGCTTCAGCCAAGGCATGGTAAAGGTGAAAAAAGGACAGGATGCACCTGATTTGATACCATGCCCCAAACTCACAAGCACTTGTAGAAAAGTTACACTTTCTTTCACGTGGCTTACGATTCCATTGCTCAGTCGCTGTACCTTTAATCTATTAGCACAAGTGACATGTCATATGACCTTCAGCATTTTCATCACCTTTTGGGAAGGTGCCCATAAAAGCAAGCAGAAATCCTATGAGTTTCTCACTTTGCCAGCAAACATACATGCATTTTTTTTCTTTGAGGAGGAGAGAACCTTTAGATATTTCCAGTCCCAAACTGCCTTCAGCCCAATATTCCACAAAAGTTTAGCACCCAAGGAAGAAGTGACGTTGAGTTTCTATACAACGGTGTGCCTGAGGTGAAAGTTGACCATGTAGGCTTGGTTCGTTCGCTGGACGCTGATGGCGAAGGGCTCGAAGGGGTGGAAGACAAAAGCCACCAGGCGCTTGGAAGAGGACGACTGCAGGCGATTATGGCTGGTGAAAATCCTAAAGCGAAGCAGGCCCGAGTCGCGACAATAGAACCTGAAACATGAAATAACATGGTATCATTAGCAACCAATTAATTTTTAAGCTTTTCTAAATTATGAACTCTTTTGTTTTTAAGACTTTTTAACCCTTTCACCGCCAACCATTTTTCAGCCAAAAAATACCATTAAACTTACCCGAGTAGAGAAAAACAACAACTGCAACATTGTGAATTCCTCTGTGACATGTATAACATTAGGCCTATCCTTACCTCCCAAAAGTAAGAAAATAGGGTCTTCAGATAACAGGCCCTGATTTGATACTTTTTAGTGACATGGGTGTTAAACCATTGTGGTGCAAAAATGCGACATTGGCGGTGAAAGGGTTAAACCAGCCTCCATTGCTGACTGGTGGATGAGGGCGAACCTTCAGGGCTTGCCACGCACCATGCATGCGTCAGAAAATGCTGTGAGTAAAGTCGTGAGCTACGTATGCTGTTGTCACGCGCAGTGCCTAAGTTTACCGTTCAGCTCTCACTCTCACTTTACTGTTGGCACCAAAAAACAATGCTATGGGCTACATTAGGGCTATATCAGGATGCATTTTGCCAATTTTCACTGTGATCTGCAGTCTAGTATCGGCAGGAGAGACAGGAATATAAATCCGTTCACACACAGACGCACATCCATACACACACACGGACAGAGAAATGCATAGCCCTTGTTTCCACGTGTTTGTGTGCGTGTGCATTCGTGGGTGCGTGCACGCGTTTGTGCATTTATTGTGTGTGTGTGTGTGTGTGTGTGTGTGTGTGTGTGCACGTGCACATGTTTGTGTGTGCTTGTGTTAACATATTTTTGACGTTCATTTGTTTCTATTGACGGTTTATTAATTTATTAATAACTTATTTATTATTGTAAGCGCTAAGGGCTTACTTAAGATTAAGCTCTA
>CM065693.1:43101391-43118891 GCA_017654935.2 Phymorhynchus buccinoides
CGCATGTGTGCCTCTAGTGTTTTTTTGTTTGCATATAGAGTTTTTTTATTGTATCATTAGATGTAGTTTGCCAAATTGATTTTTTGCATTTGTGCCCCCGTTCTTCTGAACATGGTCATTAGCACTCAACATGTTGGCATCATATACTAGTATCGCAGCCTTATGACATGATTTGAGTTGAGAAAAGGGGGGTAGCTCTCCCCCATGCTTGTGTTTGAGTATGGGCCGACGGGGTAAAAACAGCATGTGCAGGGTAAGAACCCACCCCAATTACTCATGATGGAAGCAGTTTCAGTCTCCATTTTTTCCCTTATAAGGCGACTTTGAACTGAATTTTCTTTATTTCATGAGATACATTGGGGTGGGCTTTCTTACCCCCCTTGCGCTTTTTACCCCGTCTTCCCCTAGTTTTCCTATGTGCCATAACAAGTTTTCAGTTTTCCTTAAGATGCAAATTAGGTGAGGTTTTGGCATTGTTGCTTTATTAAGGTCAAAGTGCTCTTGGTCAAATATAATTGTAAATGCAAGATTTTTGTGTAACATTTTCAGCTGTTATATGTTACGCTTATCAGTATTGTTTGTTGACATACCCTGGCTAAAAGACACCAGGAATCATTCAAACAGCCGAAGCACTTGAAAACTATGGTACAAATGCACTAGCTAGGGTTGAGAACATCACGTGTGTGACCGGTTGTGTTTTTGATTACCCCGCCATGTGGTCAGCCAGACTCCGTCTTCGGGGGATTTTGGAGAGTGATGATGTTATGTATGCTAGGAGCTTGTCATGGCTAAAAACAATCCCAGCATAACTATGCATAGCATAACAACAATTTCATGTAGCCTTGGTGTTCTAACTAATGTCAATAGGGTCTGACACAGCCTTCAGCCAAGGCGGTGGGCTCGTCAGTGAAGTGTTGCTATCAATCTGAGGAAGGATCTGCAACATTCATCTCGAGTGATGGACTTGAGTGTTTTGGGTTCATGCTTACTAAACATGTTTTTGTTCATAGTAAATGTACCTCTGGAAACGGGTCGAAGATGAATATTATTAGCAGCAATAATTTGTGTGTGTGGTGTGTGTGTGTGTGTGTGTGTGTGTGTGTGTGTTGTGTGTGTGTGTGTGTGTGTTTCTGTCTGTCTTGTCTGTGTCTATGTGTGTATGCTTAAACAGGACGTCTGTGGGAGAAATGAGTAGATAGATTTTATATACTTGTACCTTTGAGGTTGAACATGGATGCATTTAAAAAAATGAACATAGGAAAACCAGGCTAAAGTCGGAAATTATCACTTTTGACGTTTTTATATAATCTGAAAGTTAAAATAAATTCTACAGACTGAAAAGCAAAAAAAAGAATTGATCTATCTGGCATAGTCTTTTTTCTATAATTTTTTAAAGTTGACAAAATACACAGAATCAAGTATAACTAAGCTACCTGTTTTTGTGCATTGCTTAGAATGTCTCTCAGCGACTTTAGCCGGGTTTTCCCATACTATGACAGGTAAGGGGGTATAGTACATCCAAATAAAAACAAGTAAAGGAAAAAAAAAAAAGAGGAAAAGAAGCATGATGTTTTCATCAAGTACATCAAGCATGAAGGAATTTGATCTCTCTCTCTCTCTCTCTCTCTCTCTCTCTCTCTCTCTCTCTCTTCTCTCTCTCTCTCTCTCTCTCTCTCTCTCTCCTCTCTCTCTCTCTCTCTCTCTCTCTCTCTCCTCCCCATGTGCGTGTGGGTCTGTCTGTTTATGTTCTGGTCATATTCAGACAAGTGCAGCAACTTTCATACACGTCCAAGCGATAGGCCTGGCGAACGACAAGAAAGAGTTCTTTTATGATGCTCTTTATTTTGATTAACCTTTACCAGACTTCCTGGGTCACCCACGACCCATAGACACACACATGACTTAATATATCAGGAACTATTGGGACTATGATAATAACATTTTAGGTGGGTTTTTTAAAACATTGTTTGGCATATGTCAGCAAAGTTTGGAGCCAATAGAGTAAAAACTAAAGTAATAATCAGATAGGTCATTTTTAACATACTTCTCCTATGTAACGCGGGTCACGGAGGACCCATACTTTAAAGAGCAGAAATATGTCACTGCAGTGCATTGAGTATGGGTCGTGGGAGACCCGCGCCATCTGGAAAAGTATAAACACATGGTGACTCTTTGACAAGTATGGGTCCTGGAGAACCCGCATCATCTGGAGAGGGATAAATATTGTTAAAATGCATGTAACAAATCTGTGGGTACGAGGAGACCCGCATCATCTGGAGAAGCATAATCACAAGCAACATCTGGTAAAGGTTAATACGTGCGTATTCAATGCGCAATAAGCCGGAATTGTGTGTTTTTCACTTCTTTTACTTATATACAGTCTTGTTATTTGTAAAAAAAAAGAATAGAAAGAAAGAAGGAAAGAAAGAAAAAAGACAATTCGATTTTAAAAAGGGTCAAATGAAATTTGAATATTGATGCAACGTTGACTCAACATGCAATCAGATTGATGCAATTCAGTCATCTGTGTTTCCGGTAGAGCTCATTTACCATCAGGAAGAACGTTTAAGTGATTTTCAGCATTTTTCACTTGAACTTTACCAATTCCCAAACCTTTCATCTACAAAAGTAACAGTGTGCAAGTATGCATCAATACTCATACACAGGCAAAAACAGAGAGAGAGAGATCGAGAGAGAGAGAGAGAGAGAGAGAGAGAGAGAGATAGAGAGAGAGAGAGAGAGAGAGAGAGAGAGAGAGAGAGAGGGAGAGAGAGAGAGAGAGAGAGAGAGATGAAAGTTTTATTCACAAAAAAGCCAAAGCCCCATAGAGAGAGAGAGACAGATGAGAGAGAGAGAGAGAGAGAGAGAGAGAGAGAGAGAGAGAGAGAGAGAGAGAGAGAGAGAGAGAGAGAGAGAGAGAGAGAGAGAGAGAGAGAGAGAGAGAGAAACCCACTGGAAACTATTTTTCTAGGGTGAAGATTTTAAGCGAAGCTTATTACAATCTGTGTGAGAGGGAGAGATTCAGAGAGAGACAGAGACAGTTAGAGAGAGACAGACAGACAGAGAACCAATAGTCCAATGTAAAGAACAAAAATGCACCAATATCGTCCCACCATTATTGCCAAACCTGTTTAATAGGCTAATGGACATGAAGTGAGAAAGTGGAGTTGGGGTTGGGGTTGGGGGGCAGATAGTGAAGGACCAGAGACTGTCTTTCAAACATACACATTGTATGAACCTGTTTCATTCGATCTGCTCACATTTCGCTTTCCATGCAGAACTAATGGCAAACAAGTAGCATTATACCCACCTGCTTCCGTGTCACACAGCCAAACACCATTCAACCTAATCTTACTGAGGCTGGATGCATGACTGTAGGAACATGTTTTTTAGAAGAAGAAAAAAGGGCAGGATAATGTAGGCGAGAGAAAATATTTACTGTGTGAGTGCTTCTGTTAGGGAGGCTCTTCCTTCTGTACCTTGAAATGGAGTGGCGTGGAATACGCACCACGTAATGAACATAAACAATTGATGTCAGACATGCCAGTAATTCCAATTTATTCTTCATACTACATCAGGTCAAGCATATCAAGACTGACATATTCATTGCAGGCATCACCACAAGTTCAAATGTGAATTGCTTTAAGATAGGGCCTTTTGCAATAAGGATAGTTTGTGTTATTGTATCCATTCATGGCAGTGTAATATAGACACACCCATCCATTCTTGTTCAAAAGTGTTTATTAACAAAGCTTGAAATGCAGGTCAACAAATTTGTTTAGGCATTGTGTGCCACAGACGAAATGTTATATTAGAACAGACACTTTGAATCTTAAAAACATCCAAGTACTAAAAGATCATAGTTTGATGTTTTGAAGACTGTAAAAAGCATAAGAAAAACGACAAATACCTTGGGTATGTACTATGTGAAACAAAATTATCAAACAAGATATCTATCCAAGCATAATATGATCTATGATTTCCAGAAATTATGATAACTTCCTTTATCACACATCTCTGCTTTTGTTTTAACAGTGTAAGGAAGTCAGGACCTAAACACTTGATGTAGGGGGCTTCTCCTTTGAAGGCTTTCTGTTGTCCAGCTCTCTGTATAGTTTCTTTGCATTATTATGCTGACGGCCCACATAGGTTTAGAGACCCGAGAACAGAAGAGTCATTTTTAAGCCCACCACTAGGCTTTCCCTTCCCTGTTCTAAAATTGAATAACATTTTCTGATTTAAATTATAAAACTTTTTTTTATATCAGCTTGAGACTGAAAGGATTTGAATTTTAACCCACCCCCCCCAAGAAAAACAACCCCACCGTGCAAGGGCTTAATGATATTCATAGAGAATGATTGCGCCATATACCATGCACTTTTTACAAAGAGTTTAATGAGTTAATGATAATAATGACATGTTAGTATATGAAGTTAATGTAATAATAACATGTTAGTATATGAGTTCATATACCACTCGGCTCGCTTCTATATAACATGCTTAGCAGATTGGTATATAAAGGGTTTGTACATATATACTTATAATGTTCTAAATAGACAGGTGATACGATGTGTAATCGCATTTACAAATACAATCGAGGAGTCGACTTTGTCAATGAGTTTCTAGCTATAGTTTAAAAGGATGGTTTCAATGAGTAAATCAGAAGTACAAGCCAAACTTTTGCATCAACAGAAAATCATTGTGGCATTTCTCAATTTCTCTTGGCACAATTTTGCAAAAAGACATGACGACTATCGGCAATTATACTTCTCAATACTTTGTCAAGGATCACATAAAAAACCACCCACGCACACAGAAAACTGCATTTGAAAAGTGTACTTATAATCAAGTTCGAATGATGCCATTTTCAGTTCTTGGTTCATGTATTCATTATAAGCAAACAAAAACAATCCATGTAAAAGTTATATTATGCCGTATAGCGTTCAAACATATATTATCAAGTGAACACTATTTCTCTACATATTGCTGCTTTGGTTTGTGATCCCTAGCGACTGCATAGTAAGTAAGTGTGGCAAGCTGCAAGCGAAATGGAAAGAACTATTCCAATGTGTCCAAGGAGGTTCTTGGCGCGGAAGGCAATGGGAAGTCTTGTTAATCAACAGGCGTTCGTGGCTTGGCAAACATCTTCATTCCGTTCTCTGCCCTCATGACGGCCGCGTGCTTCTTTACCACCTTGTGACTGGGGTCAAGGGTGAAGGTAAATCTGTAAACAGCCAATCAGATTCTTTTGTCGGTAAAGGTCAAGATGTGTTCTTTTCATTGAAACATAAGTTTAATAATTGCTTAAGTTTTGCATGTAGGCCAACTTTGTAAAATTATGTCACAAAAAGTGTATAGATCTTTATGTCAAAGACTATGTAATTCATTTGTGTACTCAAATATTGCACGTGGACGCGCATATTTCTGAGCTATGCATTGGAATAAGAATCTGTTTCAAAGTACAACCACAAAGGAACGTTCAGGCATCAGAATTGTCAGAGGATCTGCAAATTTCAGAGGATTAAGAACTTCTGCCAGAGGATTGGCTTCACTTGTCAGAGGTTTTGCCTTTTATGTTTTCTGTTAAATAGCGTTTTAAAGTGATTTCTAACTATATTAACCCCTTGACTGCCACCAACGTAGTACGTACTGACCTGATGACATCACTGATCATGTGATGACGTCATCAGATGAAGAGGAATAACCCTAATATGCTGGTTTTTGCTCTAACACTGTCAAGAGAGTTATATCCCCAGACCATTTTGCCAGATTGGCTCTATGAGTTGTCTTTTTTATGGCATGATTTGCCCAATTATTTTTTCTTTAATTTTCTTTGGCAGTCAAGGGGTTAAGCCTTTTTGGTGATGTTGCGAATTATTTCAGTGTTGTCTCTCCACAGCCGAGAGTCTTGATGGCCCTTTTACCGCAGTTTTCAGAGGATTTGACTTCAGACTATTCTGATGCCCGAACGTTTAATATAAAGAAAGGAATAAGCAGATAAACAAATATTATACACAGGAAGAGAAGGTACAAAAACACAGTGTCCTCGCAATTTGTTTTGTTTGCATATTCCCTTCTTTCATTAAAAACCCGTTAATTAACCAAGGCAACATCATGGCACTACTACCTAGGTAACCAGACAGTAGTAAGAGAGAGAGAGAGAGGGAGGGAGGGAGAGAGGGAGAGAGAGAGAGAGAGAGAGAGAGAGAGAGAGAGAGAGAGAGAGAGAGAGAGAGAGAGAGAGAGAGTAAAGATAATTTATATGCAAAGAGAGAGAGAGAGAAGATAATTTATATGCAAAGAGAGAGAGAGAGAGAGAGAGAGAGAGAGAGAGAGAGAGAGAGAGAGAGAGAGAGAGAGAGAGAGAGAGAGAGAGAGAGAGAGAGAGAGAGAGAGAGAGAGAGAGAGAGAGAGAGAGTAAAGATAATTTATATGAGAAAAGGAATGCATGGTAAACAGCAACAAAAACACAGATAACAGATTCCCACTTCTCATTCCGCATTCCCAGGCCATATGGCCATAATGGGTAAGGTACGTATGTGTCCGTTTTTGAGTTTTCACTGCATGCAGCCAACACATTCCCGTTTTGGAGAAGCTCAAAGGAGAACATTATTTGGAAGATTTATGTAAAGGCGGGAGAATGGGCCAATAAGGCAAATAGTTATTAGATGACAGAAAGCAAAAGGAAAAGTCAAAGAGAGTGAAAGATTAGAGAGAGTTACAAGCACAGAACTTCCAGAAGGTGGGGGAACTATTTGCACGAAAGACCCCCCCCCCCCTGTATCCTCACGGGGAGAGAGATTCCCACTGACCTTCGGAGCAGCCTGGCCAGCACCACTTTCTGTTCGTTCATGGCAAAGTGCTGACCGATGCAGTTCCTGAAACATTCACACATCATGCTGTGAGTGAAGACGCTTCAGACAAAGACCGCTTTTCAAGTATGTCATGCTGCTAGAAAGAGTCACACATGAACGAGCACACCAACAAGACCAAAGCACGTTATCGGCTGAAGCATTACAGTGCATTGCTTGGCATGAGGCTGTGTCAGACCACTTGACATAAGCTAGACCACCAAGGCTACATCAAAATGTTGTTATGCTCTGCATGGTTATGTGGGGGTTGTCTTAAGCCATGACAAGCTCCTAGCATAACATAATCAGTCTAAAATCCTCCGAGTCGGAGTGTGGCTGCCCACGTGGCGGGGTAATAAAAAAACCGGTCACACACGTAATGTTCTCATCCCTAGCTGGTGCATTTGTACCATAGTGTTCAAGTGCTTTGGCTGTTGGGATGATCCCTGGAATCTTTAAGCCAGGGTAAGACACACAAAATTGCAGTGCAAAATATCACGGTAACAGATAAATTGTGACAGATAAATTTTGACATTGTGACAGATAAAACATTTTTTTTAAAGCTATGGGATTTCAGAGCAATTTGTTCTTTCCTGCATGCTTCCACTCACTTTTCAACCTTTCCCCCTTCTCGTCTTAAACAAGTCTCTTCCACCGCACCCGTCCATTCAACACCGCCACCATCACCACTTCTACAACCGCTATACATTGCCACAATGTCCACCATTACTGATACTTTGGAAATACAACTACTACTGCTAGCTACTAATCATGACACCAACTACGACAACAACAACATACAGTATGTATACAGCGATGAATCTGGATAGAAATCAAATCAAAGCGCGCACACACACGTTAACATTTGTAACGCATTCAAACAAAAACGCAATAGGTCAGGTCAGGTAAATTAAGACGACTAGGCCTCGCGGCCTCTCAAGCGTCTTTAAAAAAAAAATTTTTTATATTTATTTATTTAATTCAATTGGCACAGCTGTGACGGTTTTGGTAGACTATTAGTCATACTGGTATTTTAATTTACTAAGGTTTGGGTATTTGTCCAGGAGGTTTTTGAATTTGTTAGTATCAGGTGCAAGCTTTGTTTGAGCAGAAAGTGCGTTCCAATAGTTAGTCACTCTGTTACTGAAAAAGTGTCTCCTGATGTTAGTTCTACTATACTGTGTTAGTATTTTTAATTCATGATTTCTAGTCTTTGAAAAATTTGAGATCTGGAACAAACTTTTGTTAGTATTGTCAGGACCGTTAAGAATTTTATATACATTGATTAGGTCACCACAAAGTCTTCTGTATTTCAAGGATGGTAAATCAAGTTTGTGTAGCCTTTCACTATACTCAAAATTTTTAAAACATTTTATTAATTTAGTAGCTCTCCTCTGTACTCGCTCAATTGAAACTGACTGCCATTTTAGATATGGATTCCAAATTTGGTTCCCATACTCCAGATGTGGTCTAACCAAACTTTATGAAGGTTAATGAACACATTATTATTTAGTCCTGTAAAAGTTCTCCTGATTAACCCTAACATTCTGTTAGCTTTGTTTACAGCTGTCTATCAAATTTTAATTTAGGATCAAATATAACTCCCAAGTCCTTTTCTTCTACACAAGTGTCTAATATATGTTTATCTGTGCCATGATGTATTTCATATTCTCTTAGTGGATTATTTAATCCCAAATGCATTACTTTACACTTATTTGCATTAAAATATAGCTTAAAATTTTCCGACCATTCAATAAGTTTGTTAATATCATTCTGCAACTCATCTGATTTATCAGAAGAATTATAAATTTTAGTATCATCAGCGAACACTTTGCATACGCTTTGTACTTGATCTGGCAAGTCATTGATAAAAATAGTAAATAAAATTGGCCCTCAAATGCTTCCCTGGGGAAAGCGAACACACACGGACACAATACAAAGCGAACACACACGGATAACATAAATGGAATACAGCAGAAACAGACCTAATGGCAAGAGAGAGAAGAGAAAGAGAGCAGAGCTTTAATGACGGGGGAACAGGTGTGTGATGGATTGATTTGGACGATTTTGATTGTTTCGAATCTGTGGTGTCTAAATCGTTTTTCAAACAGGAAGTTGTTATTCTTTAGGATTAGGATTAGGATTTTGGGACTCAAAACATAGCCGTAAGGCTTTCCTGTCCCATCTTTCATTTTATTTAGTTATTTGTCTCGGTCTGTCGCACACTCAGTTTTTATTAATATTATTCATCGTAATCATACATAACTGCCTTATAGTCATTCCATTCGTCGAGAAGGTTTTTAAAAATGTTAGTATTCTGTGCTCTTTTCATGTTAGGTGGTAATTTATTCCACACAGGTGCAACTCTGTTAGTAAAATAAAATTTTCTATTATTAGTCCTGCAATGTTGAATAAATATTTTGTCGGTACTGTTCCTTGTTTTGTCAAAATCTGATATTGTGAATAAGTCATGTACATTTAGGTCATCTACACTATTAAATATTGTATAAGTTTGAATTAGGTCACCCCTAATTCTCCTTGCCTTTAATGTAGGTACATTTCTTTCTTTCAACCTCTCTGAATAAGAAACATTTTGAAGACCTTGTACTAACTTACTTGCTCGTCTCTGTACTTTTTCTATCAAAGCTGACTGTCTCTTTAAACCTGGATACCAAATGCAATTTCCATATTCTAAATGAGGTCTTACTAAACCTTTGTACAAGCATAAAAAAGTGTCCTTGTCCAAGAAAGAAAACGTTCGTTTAATTATAATCTTAGTTTTTATTCTGTGAGTTGTTGTCGTGTAAGTAAGTAAGTATATATGTTTTACAAATTCTAGTCAGTCTGCGGAAAGAGTTTGCCGGGGTAGGACACTGCACATTCCCAGTCCTATGCTCGTAGTCCCAGACTCACTACTCACTATCTTACAGCTGCTTTTTCCGCCTGGGGACGTTGTTGGCGCAGTTCGAAGCTGATTCGCGAGGTTGGGCCTGCGACGCCTGGCTACTCGCAGACCGTCAACATGAACATGATTCGCTGTGTGTAGGCTAAATAGGCCTACACCCGTGGGGTTTAACCCTTTCACCGCCAGCCATACATCAGCCAAAAATGTCCATTAAATTTAGCTGGGTATAGAACAAAATCCATCTGCAGTAGTGGGGATTCTTCTGTGACAGATATAAAATAAGGTCTATCCTTACTTCCCCAAAACTAAGACAGTAGGATCTTTGCATTATAGACCCCAATTTGATGCCTTTTAGTGACATAGGTGTTAAATCACTGTGGTGCTAAAATGCGACTTTGGCGGTGAAAGGGTTAAACTAACGATTACTCCTCATTTTGTTTGTGCATACGTTTTGGCAGTGTGACGTTTTAAAAAAACCATTATGTCAAACTGATATATCTGGGCATCAATTTCTGGATTACGGTTTACAACATTAGTTGATTTGGTTTACTTCCGTTGATTTTGACTGTGACTATCGCCGCTGTTTCAGACAACTTTCAGCTATCTGCCTCATGTTCTCGCCTTCCAGTGTCAACGTATCGTTCTTTCCGTTTCGTGAAAATAACCATAACCTAACCCTATCCCTTACCCGAGCACGGCGGAATGTTGCTTCTTAGTGAGCAGATTGCGTTCGTGTTGACGGTCTGCGAGTAGCCAAGCGTGGGCCTGCGCTGGGTGACTGCCGTCGGCCTCTCTCCTTATTATTCCCATGGGTGAGATTCCGTCATCTTATAAATCGAAGAATCTGTGTTGCTTTCTGTGAGAGAGAGAGATTGTCTGAACATTTGTTCCGGAGATAAGAAAAACAAGCGCGAAATCGCAATAGTTTGTGGCACGCGGTCTATTTTTACCACTCCAATCATGAGTTACCTCCCCTGGCTTTTCAATAATTTTAATCTGTAAACCAGGGACGGTATTCACGTTGAGATAGCATGAGACTTAGCATGATGCTAACTTAGAAGCTCTTCCAATGTCCTATAGGATTTAATAGGACTTTTGGAAGAGCTTCTAAGTTAGCATCATGCTAAGTCTCATGCTATCTCGACATGAATACCGTCCCAGAATGTTATCTCTGCACCATTTCGTAACTTTTTTATATCTTTTGGAAAACATTTAAAACTATGTATCCTACTTATACTCATCGAAAGAAGCACCGCATACTCGTCGTGTCTGTTGTAGTGTCTGTATTACGTATGTTTATTATTTTGTACGCTTTTAAAATACATCATTTTAAAGAGCGGCCTCAATTAATTTTGAAGTGTAGCCTCGATTTGAAGTGCGACAATTTTGTCAAAATGTGCGACAATTTTGGACCGACAGACAGACCGACCGACCGACCGACAAAGTGAGTTATAGGTTTGTGGCTTGAGCCACAAACAAAAAATGAAGTAAAAAGGATAGTGGGATAGCGAGTAGTAATTAGTAAATATAATATTGAGTTGTGACAGTCAAGTTGTGTGAAAACTCCAGAAAGTGAGTTGAAAATGGGAAAAAGCTCTAAAGAGTATATAGTTTTGAGTTATGTGAAAAACCTCAAAGAATGATGTGAGATGAAATGAAAGATAAATAATAATAATAAATTTGATAGTGGGAACAGATGAACAGTGATTTGAGTTCTGAATGAACCTTGGTTGTGGAATTGATTGTGAAAACCACAGTGGAATTATTTTGTTGTGGTGGGTGATAATTTTTGGATTTGACAATTGTATTTTGAAAAGTTGTCACTTACACTTGTTGAGTGTTTTTTTAAATGTAATTATGTACTTGAGAATATTTCTTGTGATGCATGAGTAAGGGTGAGTGAGAGCTAAGCAAACCAACAAGTTGTTATTTTCTATTTAATAAACAAAAGGGCTGAATTTAAATCTGGTTTATTCTTTGCTCAGGTTTGTGTGGTTGCGGTTGGTGGTGAGAAAAACTGATGTGTGAACACGTGTACGAAGTCTTTGTTTGTTCTTTTAATTGATTATATAAATATTCTAAAACCAGCTGTAAACCGCTGCCTGACAAGGTGGGTTTTGAGGTTAGCTGTGAAAGCAGAGAAGGTCGGTCGCTGACGGAGGGAAAGAGGAAGTTTGTTCCAGGAGGTCGGTCCTGAGACAGCAAGAGCCTTGGAAGAAGACTACCACCACCAAACATCAACACCCCCCCCCCCCCATACACAGACACACCCAACCTACCTGGGCCCGGCAGAAAAGGGGATGAAGGCGTAACTGTCCCTGTCCTTGGCATTATCCGGCAAGAAACGGTCGGGGTCAAACACCTCGGGCTGGGGCCACACGGTGGGGTTGTGGTGCAGGTTGAACACGGCGATGGTGCACACGGTGTCCACGGGCAGCGTGACGCCATCCACGGCTAGGGGTTCCGTCAGGCGTCGAGCGACCATGGGCACTGGGCAGTGGAGTCGCATGCCTTCCTTGATCACGATGGTCATGTATTCCAGTTTGGAGAGGTCCTCCCTGTGAGAGAAAGAGAGAGAGACGTGACACAGTGCTGTTGTGTAAGAGCATTTTGCTTAGGGCTTGGTTAGATATATGTTACGGTCAATGTGAACAATTACCTAATGTGAACATTAGGCACAAAATTAAATTACCTAATGTAAACATTAGGCAGAAAATTGCCTAATGTGGACATTAGGCAATTGATTTGTAGATGATTTGTCTAATGTTAAAAATTGTCAACATTAAGCAGAACATTTCTTATTGTGAACATTATGCAGTTCTATTTTGCCTGACATGAACAGGCCTGCCTAATGTGAACAGTCATGTTTATATGGAGAGAGAGAGAGAGTGAGAGAGAGAGAGAGTGAGTGTTGAAAGAGAGACAGACAGACAGACAGGCAATGGAATAGCAATCTATTAAGAAGAGAGAACATAAAAAGTAAAATTTCCCAAGTACGTATTTTTCTTTATTCTTTTCATTGACTCTCAGTCAGAACAAAACTGAGCAGCAACAATCATGCGCGTGGCGTATTGCTGAAAAATAGAAATTCAGATAAATGTTTTCACAAGGAGATCTCAGGGCCTGACTAGAAAGCATGATCTGCCTGGGTGACAGCGGGATCAGAGTTGCGTTTGATTTCTGTTTTGAGGCAGCTGCATCGTCCCGATGTACACTGAGTTGTACATTAACACTTCGTAAATCCCTAACCGCCAGTAGCTTTTGTTGCTGTTCGAAGGCAAATGTAGACATCTGGAACGTCTTCTGGTTTTATCAGTGGTTGGTCGATTCCATTGAGATCGGCAGCTGTAAGTTTGGATGCCAGAATGTCCTCCTGACAACCTACAGTGTACATTCATCTTGTTCCTTTAGGATGACGGCCAAGAGATTTGTGGGATCTGATGGACCACGGTCCACATCTGGAACCCTGTGTGTGGCACATTGGCCAATTGCATAATGTGAAAATCTTCATTCTATTCACATCAAGCAAAATGCTCTTGCATAATGTGAAAATCTTGCCTAATGTTCATACTAGGCAAGCAATTTGCCTCATGTTAACATTAGGTAATTTGCTTGCCTAATGTTCACATTAGGCAATTGTTTACATATATATAAAAAGAACGAATAGGCTATGTTGCCGCGACCGACACTTTAGTCTGTAGGCTAAATTGCCATGACCGCTAAAATAGCCAGCAGGCTAAAGTGCTGGACACAGCTATTCAGCTTATGGCCTATGTAACAGTGCTGGTTTTCTTTTTAAAGAAAAGAAAAGAAAAACGAAAGAAAATAGAAGAAAGGAAAGAAAGAAAGAAAAACACCGATCAGGATTTATTGGCAGCGAAAATGGTGTATGAATTTTGAATTTTAAATGATAGTGTCTGAGACAGGGACAGGTAGTAGGCCTACAGTCTCACGATTCGATGTCGTCAGAGTGGCGACCTTGCAGGACCCTGTCCACTTCTTGCTGCACTTTGTGTTGGATGTCTGGGTGCTGACACAGCGAGAACAGCGTCCACGATATGGCACTGGCCGTGGTATCGTGACCTGCATTGATAAACGAGTCTTCTGAATCAATCAATGATGGTGATGAGATGATGGTGATGGTGATGATGTTGACACAGCGAGAACAGCGTCCACGATATGGCACTGGCCGTGGTATCGTGACCTGCATTGATAAACGAGTCTTCTGAATCAATCAATGATGGTGATGATTCTGATGGTGCTGACACAGCGAGAACAGCGTCCACGATATGGCACTGGCCGTGGTATCGTGACCTGCATTTATAAACGAGTCTTCTGAATCAATCAATGATGGTGATGAGATGATGGTGATGAGATGGTGCTGACTCAGCGAGAACAGCGTCCACGATATGGCACTGGCCGTGGTATCGAGACCTGCATTTATAAACGAGTCTTCTGAATCAATGATGATGGTGATGATGATGATGTTGATGTTAACACAGCGAGAACAGCGTTCACGATATGGCACTGGCCGTGGTATCGTGACCTGCATTAATAAACGAGTCTTCTGAATCAATCAATGATGGTGATGAGATGATGATTGACACAGCGAGAACAGCGTTCCACGATATGGCACTGGCCGTGGTATCGTGACCTGCATTTATAAACGAGTCTTCTGAATCAATCAATGATGATGATGAGATGATGATGTTGATGTTGACACAGCAAGAACAGCGTCCACGATATGGCACTGGCCGTGGTATCGTGACCTGCATTTATAAACGAGTCTTCTGAAACAATGATGATGATGATGATTATGGTGGCACAGCGAAAACAGCGTCCACGATATGGCACTGGCCGTGGTATCGTGACCTGCATTTATAAATGAGTTCTGAATCAATTATGATTATGACGACGTGTTGACACAACGAGACCAACGATATTTCTAAATCACGAATGATGATGATTTTGAGACGTTGGAATCTAGTATTCACACAAAGATAACAACGTCCACCGAATGGTATACGATTCTATTGGCTGTTGTAATGCATCATGAACAGTGTGATGCACAGTCTCAGACTCATTTCAGAAGGGAACCATGGTAATTAGGATGCTGCTGATGATTGGGAGAAAATGGACAATGCAATAGATTGTGGTGCACACATAAGGTAAACAGTATTTATTATATGAGGGAAGGGACCCAAATGTCGGACGACTCCTACGTCCGGACAGTATTAAAATTAAAACAGCAACAACGGCGAAGTAGTGTGGCGAAATGATGCATTCTAATAATGCAGCGATATAATATGAGTTCATAATATTCCGGGATGTAAAAACAACAACATGGCTTAGAAAGACTTCTAGCGAAAACTATTAATAATTTTCCAAATGCAAGCTTCTGACACTAAATGATGCAAATGAAATGTATGCTAGGTAATGTTGGTTCTATTTTGAGTCTTTTGTTTAGAAAGAATAAGAATGCTTTTCTAAGCAAAAATATGACAGTGCGGTGATTTAGTGTCTTCTTCATTTCTTAGTGCTTCTGGTTGATATCAACTAGTCGTTGATTTGTTTTAATTTTAAGCTTTCCAGGGGTAGGTAGGGGGGCCTAAACGCGGACAGTTTATTTATTTGGTTTAATTCGAATAATTTAGCTTTGGGGGGGTAGATTATGAGACTAAAAATAGCAGTAATATAGAAAATTGTATTCTGTATTCAGCGTAGTCTTTGAAATTTGTGTCGCTATATTTATTTTGAAGGTTTGACAGATTTATTTTGTGTCCGGACATTTGGGGTCCTTACCTTACTATTTACCCTACGTGTACACCAAATATATGCGTTCAGCTCTGTAATGATGCCATTCAACATTACAGTTTTATAATAGTCTTTTTGTTTTGCGTTTTACAGTAGAAATCGTTTAAGTCAAAATTGGAAGGATTTAAATTTTATTTTGAGATAGCCAACAGTTTGAGATTTAAAAAAACCCCTGTTGAGCATAGAAATGATTAAACTGGGACCACAAATGTATTGTGAGTTATCGAGTCTTTTAGAGTTAGCAGGAATTCACTGTATAAGCCTGACTTGTTTTGGAGCCTTCAAAATAAGTTTCTATAACTTCTAGTAGGCTTCTGGTTTATAGATATGCTCAAATACTATTTGTGTGAAATTTTTTCGTCATATTATGATGGGGCCTGGTTTTTAACAGTTGATAGGCCTGTATAAAATTATGTTATTTTGCTAACGATGTGTAAGCTAGACTCCACATCCTGGCAGATGGTATAGGCCTTGAATCAACACAGCTTATATTGCTTTATGAGTAAATTATACCACAAAACACTACCAACCCTCCCTGCACTGTAGAAAGGTGGCTTGAAAAGGCTTTATAGCTTAAAATGCCACTATTAATAGTGGTGGATCCATAAAGGATGCCAGTGGTTCTACCCATAATGGAGATAATATTAGATCAAAGAAACCACAAACACCACTAACTGTGTAAAATAAAAGTTAAAGATTGTGCTGGTTTACTTTTTGTCCCAATAGGGGACAGACAGTGTATGAGCAAGTACATATTGCTTTGTAACATCTATTTCATTATGTCTTGCACTGCATCACATCGTCTGCTGTACCTAGAGTACCAAAGGAGGTTGCGTACCCCTCTAATTGACGCAAGCATGACGTGGTTTCTTTACAAATTCTACGATTTCAAGGAGGACGTACCCAACCAACGCGCAGACCTGTTAGTACTCTATTACCCTGTGTTAGCTTTTGTACCTAATTCTTCCTTGGGAGAATGTCCTTGCATTCTTTCTGTATTTAGAGTGAAGGGTGTCTGCATGGATCACAATCCATAAGCAGTCGAAAGTTAAACTCACCTTCAAACATGAAGGTGTCCACTTCATTGCGAATCTCCAGAGGACTCATTCCTTCTCCGTTCTCGTCTCTGGCGGTCAGCAGAATGTCCAGAAAGTCCAGGTTACGTTTCTGTGGGGGGCCTTCTGCTTTCTGCATTTCAATTAAAACCCATTTGTTGAAGATAGACTGGGCCTACCATGCTACGTCTGACGGTTGTTGTTTGGTATTATGTAGGTAAAGGTCAGTTATGTAGGTAACGGTCAGTTGTTTGGTATTATGTAGGTAAACGTGTCTGTTGTTGTTTGGTATTATGTAGGTAAAGATCAGTTATGTAGGTAAAGGTCAGTTGTTTGGGATTATGTAGGAGTCTGTTTCCTTCATTTAAATCCCATTTTGTTCATTAATGATAGAGCACCCTATAACGTCAACGACAGGTGTCACTGTTCAGATTGAGAACGGGACACTGCCGACTCCTGTCACACCTTCACAGGATCAACCTGACACACACCAGTGAGTGCCCCTGCGGCACTGGAATCCAATTCCCAGAGCACATCCTCCAAGAGTGCCCCACTTACCACGACATCAGATGTCAAACCTGGCCGGAAGGGATGGAGCTCCAACAGAAGCTGTGGGGACCCACAGAGGTGCTGAAAAAGACGAGACTTCGCCCTCAAGACCGGATTGGAGATTTAAGCATGACTTGGGATCGCAGAAGAAGAAGAGCACCCCACTGTGATGCAGTTGTGAATTGGTATGTAGTTCTAGTCTGGTTTGATCTTTGTGGCCTGGTACATGTGGTAGGCCTACCTGTGGAGGACCTCGAAAAAGACCCCGTCTTCTCCTATGTAGGTAAAGGTCAGTTATGTAGTAAAGGTCAGTTGTTTGGTATTAT
>CM065693.1:43123891-43135662 GCA_017654935.2 Phymorhynchus buccinoides
GCCATTCCGCTCTACTAATCGGATCCAGTTTTTAAAAAAACAAACTAATAAAGGATAACAAACACATATTAGTAAAACAAAACAAAAACAATATATATATATATATCTATAAAAGGTTATGTAGGCAAATATGCGCTGCAGAATGGACATAAGCGATTTCCACTGTATGTCCATCTGACTGACCAGCAGCAGGTCGCAGGCCCGGTTGCTGATGACGTTGTAGGGTTTGAGGATGTTGAAGTGGAAGGCGGGGGTCAGCAGACGACGTGACCGCTGCCACCTGGCTCCCCGGGCGATCAGCAGACCCTCCCCTAACCACGGTATGAGGTTGTCGTAGTTCCATGGTTTGGGACCTATCAGTATAATTATGTTAGTAAACATGAGAGTTCTACAAAAGTTCCAGACCTACCAACATCAACAGACATACTAGGTCTAATTCTACTGTTTGGGACCTACGAATATCACTGCCCCTACCAGCATCAACATAGTAATTCTACAGTTTGGGACCTACGAATACCATTGCCCCTACCAGCATCAACATAGTAATTCTACAGTTTGGGACCTACGAATACCATTGCCCCTACCAGCATCAACAGACATAGTAATTGTACAGTTTGGGACCTACTAATATCATTGCCCCTACCAGCATCAACAGACATAGTAATTGTACAGTTCTGGACCTACGAATATCACTGCCCCTACCAGAATCAACAGACATAGTAATTGTACAGTTTGGGACCTACGAATATCACTGCCCCTACCAGCATCAACAGACATAGTAATTGTACAGTTTGGGACCTACGAATATCACTGCCCCTACCAGCATCAACATAGTAATTGTACAGTTTGGGACCTACGAATATCACTGCCCCTACCAGCATCAACATAGTAATCTTACAGTTTGGGACCTACGAATATCATTCTCCCTAACGTCAGAATGGCTGTAATTATTAATATTATTATTGGTTGAGTCTTGACACTAGATGAAAGTTGGGGCCGATAGTGAAAAGAGACTGAAAGTGCTTATATAGATATATATCTTGTGCAAGACGTCTTTACTATAGATACATAACAGTCCAGGTGTTCAGAATAGCGGTGGGTGTCAAAGTAGGATGCAGTCGCATGGACTCAGTGGACATAAAGCAAACACACAGTTCTTTTTCTTCTTCTGCGTTCCCAGCCCCTAAGGCCACAATGAGTAAGGTGCGTGTGTGTCCGGTTAGTTTTCACTAGCCTCTCCGCTGCATACAGCCAACATATCCGATTTCGGAGGAGCTCAAAAGAAAACAAATATTGAGATGTTTTGAAAAAAAAAGGCAGGAGAAAGGGTCAATAAGTCAGAGAGATAGCAGATGGCAGAAAGGAAAGGGAAAAGGCAGAGTAAAGGAGAGCGACAGAATAGAGGACGTCACAAGCACATAACTTCCAGAAGGTGGGGGAACTATTTGTACGAAAGACCTCCCGGTATCCCCACAGGGAGAGACTCGTGGAGGGGGCGGGGTCGTCCGGCTCAAACACAGTAATTTCAGGGCTTGGGACCAGCTAGCAATGATCAGTACAGACGATACAGTATCGTGTGATGCATAGCAAAGGACATACGCGAATCAGTGCAACCAACAAATACAGGAAGAGACAAGGCCGGGGAGGGGCCTGCTCGGTTACAATGAAACACATAAATCATACAATTCCAGGGAAGATATGAGCACGTTTCAAAGCGTCTGTGAAGTGGGGGGGGGGGGGATTTGACAACACAAACTGCTATGGAAATCTAATGACAGGCGTAACCAATTTTAGTACCCCCTCCTTCGGCTTTCTTATCTCTCACTTACTCTCAGACAGTTCAATTCAGTCGAGATAAACAGGTCCTGAAATTAAATCCACTGAACCTTTTCTAGACACTACGCTGTTCAGGTTGTATGGACATAAAAATAGTTATGGTATGCCGCAAGAAATGGAGGTTGCTCTTCAAGTTTTGAGAACCTGAGATTCAGACACAGGCCACTGTACAAAAAAACGCAATCACTGAACCCAGACACACGCGTGAGGAGAGGTAAAGCAGCCATGCATTACAGCAGTCACGTACCAGCAGTCTTGAGCAGAGCTCGCAGGGTGTCGGGGTGGTGGAGAAACACGGAGGGTCTGAAGGGACCGTTCCACAATCGAAACAACTTAGGGAACCTGCAGGTCAGGTCTGCCATGTAGCGCAGTCTGCCTTCTGGCGACAACTTTCTGAACTGTTTGAGGAACATTGAAAATGGTTTTTAAAAAAAGAAAAAGAAAAAAGAAGAAGACAAAAACATAAATGATATTTCAAAAGAAAAACCCTTTCAGCGATTTTCTGAATTATTCAGTCAGTTCGAAGCAATTCCTTTCCCAAAACAAACATTCTTGATTAGAAATATTGTCTATTAATTTGTGTTCGAGACAATTAGGTCAATCACAAAGAGATTAAAAACAAACGGTTCATGTAGTCCATAACTCACAGTACAAATCCACGTTCACAATATATTTCTATTTACCCCACTCTTATACGGGAAAGCGGTCATAGTAAAAAAAATAAAAAAAGAGCCAAAGAAAGGATTTTTTAAAATGTTGCTATGCAAGCCTATATTTACAAAAGCACTTCAGATTAAAATGGCTGTATACCTTGAACATTCAATTTACATTATGTTCTTGCATCTACTGTTCAATGTCATCAGTGGGCCTAAAGTCAATCTCATAAGTAAAGTTAAGCTGCCTGTTTACGTTGTCGTACACTCGATTTTGAAAGCTCACACGCACGCTCACACGCACGCACGCACGCACGCACGCACACGCACACGCGCACACACACACACACACACACACCGCCTACACATCTCTTACACCCCCCCCCCCACACACACACACACACACACTTACTACCTCTCACCTTTCGCAGATTCCCCCAGATCCAGCTGAAGTCGTCCTCTCCAGGGAGACTGTTGAAGACGTTGAAGTAGGAGCGGTAAGCCAGCATCCAGCGGAGACACTGCACCACCACCGTCACCACCACCACCACCCCCACTGTCTGGATGGCCAACGCCACTGACCACTGGTCCAACATTGTTGGGATTTCTCGGCTGCGCATAGTATTATGCCTATTACGTGGCAGAAAAGACATGAGTTTCGTTCACTGTGTCAGAAGGGAAAAGCAAAAGGCCAGCTCAGGTAATATAAGCACAAATCATATGCTAAGAGGCAATAAAGGCTATAAATCAGAATTTGTATTATACTTACGAAAGAAGATGCAAAATTGAATGCAGTACCTTTTGGATATCAAAGTAAAAATGGTGGGTGAAGAAAACAAGGTACCTGTGAAAGGGAAAACTCCAACGTTTCGTGCCTTAGGCACTTAGTCATGAAGTGAAGACATCAAACAAGGTACCTGTGAAAGGGAAAACTCCAACGTTTCGTGCCTCAGGCACTTGGTCATGAAGTGAAGACATCAAACAAGGTACCTGTGAAAGGGAAAACTCCAACGTTTCGTGCCTTAGGCACTTGGTCATGAAGTGAAGACATCAAACAAGGTACCTGTGAAAGGGAAAACTCCAACGTTTCGTGCCTCAGGCACTTGGTCATGAAGTGAAGACATCGAACAAGGTACCTGTGAAAGGGAAAACTCCAACGTTTCGTGCCTTAGGCACTTAGTCATGAAGTGAAGACATCAAACAATGTACCTGTGAAAGGGAAAACTCCAACGTTTCGTGCCTTAGGCACTTGGTCATGAAGTGAAGACATCGAACAAGGTACCTGTGAAAGGGAAAACTCCAACGTTTCGTGCCTTAGGCACTTAGTCATGAAGTGAAGACAGCAAACAAGGTACCTGTGAAAGGGAAAACTCCAACGTTTCGTGCCTTAGGCACTTGGTCATGAAGTGAAGACAGCAAACAATGTAAGGGAAAACTCCAATGTTTCGTGCCTTAGGCACTTAGTCATGAAGTGAAGACAGCAAACAAAGTACCTGTGAAAGGGAAAACTCCAACGTTTCGTGCCTTAGGCACTTAGTCATGAAGTGAAGACATCGAACAAGGTACCTGTGAAAGGGAAAACTCCAACGTTTCGTGCCTTAGGCACTTAGTCATGAAGTGAAGACAGCAAACAAGGTACCTGTGAAAGGGAAAACTCCAACGTTTCGTGCCTTAGGCACTTGGTCATGAAGTGAAGACATCAAACAAGGTACCTGTGAAAGGGAAAACTCCAACGTTTCGTGCCTTAAGCACTTGGTCATGAAGTGAAGACATCGAACAAGGTACCTGTGAAAGGGAAAACTCCAACGTTTCGTGCCTTAGGCACTTGGTCATGAAGTGAAGACATCGAACAAGGTACCTGTGAAAGGGAAAACTCCAACGTTTCGTGCCTCAGGCACTTAGTGATCGAGAAGTGTATTGATTCTTTGGTTGATTGGTCAGAAGAGTGGCTGATGAATTTTAATAGTCAAAAATGCAAAGCGATGCATCTTGGAAAAACGAACCCGATGCATGAGTGTTGTATGAATGATGGTGGTGTCAGAAGGGTTCTTGAGAACACAAATGCGGAGAAAGACCTTGGTGTTATAGTCAAACCATTACTATCTTTTGAACCACATATCAACGACACTGTTGAAAAAAAGCAAACCGTACTGCTGGACTCCTAATCAGAACAATAACCAACAAATAAAAGGAAATTATGGTACCTCTTTAAATAACATTGGCACGTCCCTGTCTGGTGTTCCTTTGTAAGAACACATATTGATCATATAGACGGTGTTCAAAGAAGGTTTACGAAAACAATTATTGGAACCAGAAATATGGACTATGAAGACAGACTAAAGTATCTGGGAATACGTAGTTTGGAATACAGACGTCTTAGAGGTGATCTCATTGAGTGAAAATTTGGAATCCGGGAAAATTCGGAATATTCCCTGGAAAAATCGGAGTTCTAATTTTTCCTGTCAAAAATCCGAATTTTCCCAAGGCTGGGAAGATTCGTCATTTTCCCGGGAAAATTCGGAATCTTCCCGGGAAGATTCAGAATCTTCCCAGCCTTGGGAAAATTCGGAATTTTCCCGGGAAGATTCCGAATTTTCCCAAGCAAGTAGCTGCATGCCATAGAAAACGATTCAGTTCAAATTCAAAAGCATTTAGTGTCCAAATTATTTTGTAGTGATCACAATGCACTTAACACAAATACAGTAGGAACTCGTGCACAAACATGATCAATTATGGATTTGTACCTTATATGTCGAATATTCCACATCAAATACAGCTAAGAAAGAGATGTTTTATTGGTAAATTACTGCATGAAATATAAATAGTGTATCAATTATATCAGATTTTTCCGATACCTTTCCATGACAAGTTCTTTGCAGATGTTCCATAAACTTTTGTGAAGGCGTGTGAGTGTTTAATTTAATAACGAAAAGAACAGAACATGAAAATCGTGCGAGGGCACATCTCTTCATCTACCTCGCTGCCTGTCAGTTTGTCTGTCTGTTGCTTCGCTTCACACTACGAGACAATAAAAACATCTCTCTCTCTCTCTCTCTCTCTCTCTCTCTCTCTCTCTCTCTCTCTCTCTCTCTCTCTCTCTCTCTCTCTCTCTCTCTTTTAGTTATAGGTCGTGTGTGTGTGTGTGTGTGTGTGTGCGTGTGCGTGTGCGTGCGTGCGTGTGTGCGTGCGTGCGTGTGCGTGTGCGCGCGTGCGTCCTGTTGACTGAAGAACTGACGATTTTGATTTTGTACACCCATCTGCTAGTTTTCCCGAGTTAGTGTCAGTGCTCGATACCCCTTCTTCCCAAATCTCATATTGAAACGAACCTATGTGTTTAGTCAATAAAATGTCTTATGTCTTATGTTTTTTCTCTCTCTCTCTCTCTCTCTTACATTAGTTATAGGGCGCGCGCGCGCACGTGTGAGTGTGTGTGTGTGTGTGTGTGTGTATGTGTGTGTGTGTGTGTGTGTGTGTGTGTGTGTGTGTATGTGTGTGTGTGTGTGTGCACGCATGTGTGAGTGCGTGCATGTGTGCGTGTGTGAGCGCCTGTGTGCACGTGCGTAAGTGAGTATGGTTGGTTATAAGTTTATGTTTAACATGTATTGTGATTATGTTTTGTATTGTTTGGATTTTGTTATATTTGACTATTACAGTATATACAGCATTATGAATCATTTGGATATTATTGTTTATTATCATTATCGTCATATAATTATTACTTTTGTTTGTTATTATTCCTGTCGTCATTCTTGATGATGTAATGTTTATTCAGTTCATCCACATTCAACATTTCAAGGTTTTCTCTCTCACACATAATTCTTGTAACTTCGATGTAAGCTTGGGAAATTTCGGAATTTTCCCGGGAAAATTCCGATTTCTGAATTTTACCGAGACCAATCCGGGAAAAATCAGAATTCCAAATTTTCCCGGGAAGATTCCGAATTGTCCGAAACTCGGGACAATTCGGAATTTTCCCGGATTCCAATATTTCCCGTGACATATACATTCTTAATTCATTCGCATAGCAACGATTTTGAATTATTAAAACAAACCTCACAAATCACTCCAGCCCCGCACACAAACAAAACATACATAAATAAAAGGAGAAATGAAAGAAGATTACGGATTTTTACTTCAGGTTTAAATTTGTTGTGAGTGTTTGTGGCTTTGAAGCCCTCTGGGCTGGAAGTTGAAAATAAAACTTGAAACTTGACATAGGCAAGTGGTAGATCATACTTTATTTTTAATATATACTATATTAAAAAAACACCTCTCTAAACCCCACAACGTCCAACAAGCAAAGTCAGAGGCAAAATTGTGGTCTAAGGGAGCGAAGCAAGTTTAGAAGTGATCAAGGATTTACTTCCCTTGAATCAAATTGACAGCTACCTATTCATTCCGGACATATATGGCTGGAACGACTTGAATGAGTTAAAGACCCCCCACGTCACGTGTCACATTCCCTCTTATGCTAGGAAGATTTCTTACCAGCCATAAGAGGGAAAACACGTGAAAACCGTGATTTTGACACGTGACGTGGTGGGTCTTTAACACGTTTTAGGATCTAGCACAACTCAAACTTTATTTGATCAAAGAAACCACAAACACCATTAACTGTGTAAAATAAAAGTAAAAGATTGTGCTGGTTTACTTTTTGTCCCAATGGGGGACAGACAGTGTATGAGCAAGTACATAGAGAGATCTCTTTCGAATTTATGGAATTCTCGTCAGTATGTATATCTGCTAACAAACACTATCTTGTGGATCAACCCCAACAGGAAGACATTTCTGATAAAAGAATGGTGTCTTCTCTGCACTAGGCCGAAAAGTCCACAATTTAAGCAAACCAGCACAAGGTGAAAAGAAAAATGAAGAACATTTTAGGTAAAATAGATGTTATTAAAATGCGGAAATAGCGATTTGAAAAATGTAATAGGGGAAGACGGGGTAAAAAGCGCATGGGCGGGTAAGAAGCCCACCCCAATTATCTCATGAAATAAAGAACATTTCAGTCAAATTTGCCCATGAGACGAATGCTAGACATTAACGCTCGTCTCATGGGCAAAATGAGACTGAAATTTGCTTCATTTCATGAGATAATTGGGGTGGGCTTCTTACCCGCCCATGCGCTTTTTACCCCGTCTTCCCCTACATGTGGGTAGAAAGAGCCAACCACTGAGGTGATCCTCTAATTAAAGGGATGCAAGTAAACCTAGTAGTGTAGCTACTCCCTGAACCCAACATGTAAAGAACTGGATGTGACGTAAGTGTCCCGCGCGACCCCTCTTTCTTATCTACACACCCCCCCCCCCTCTCCTTTTCATTTCTCTGTCCGGCCGCCACTTTAATTGCCATCCACCATCAAACGAACGCCGATTAAGGCATTTGTCTCTTTGAAGCTCGATTTACCTCCCCTGTCAGCATGTAACACCTACAGAGGTTATCTCCCTTTACACCCCCCCCCCTTATCTCCGTTCCCCATCACGAGAAAGTGACAACCACATTCGGCTCCCTTTGAAGACAACTCGTCCTTTCCTATCACGAGCAGGCTAGGAATGTCGGCGCGTGATTGTTCGGTACTAGTATGCATAAAATTATAGCATCATCTTGTGACGTGTCGACTGCCATAAACCAATGACAGGCTTTCATTGTTTGAAAGTGAAGGCTATAATTGGAGTAGTGAGAAAAAGTTTTCACACAAGACGCTGAAACGTAGCTAGAGCAACACTCCCAGCCTGTCATAATAAGCCCAACTAGTGAGTATTATTGATGACTGGTGATTGAGACTTGTTGTTTGTTTGATCCTAGTTTTGATCTAGATCCTATGTTCAATGATGAATAAGGAGTAGATAGATATGTTATTGAAAAGAAGTAGTAAACATTCTGTTCTATTTGTGTGCACTGATTATTTGTGTGTGTGTGTTTTTGACTTTAACACTTTTGGTACCAGAACCGGATTTTATGCCTACTAACCCTTTTGTCTATTTTTAGTAGGAAACCTATGGGTCGCAATCTTGCACTTTATGATACCATTCCTTTCCAGGTGTTGGATGGAGAGTGATGTTGGCTTGATCACCTTTTATGTTTTACTGATCTCAGTTTGTTAACTGAAATTCAGATTATGTGTTCTTAGTGCTATTGTACAAGGGAAGCCTTCTAGCCGGTTGGGATTCACTAATTCCCTGCCGACTGAAGCCCCTTGTCTCTAAGCCATAGAGACCTACATCCACCTTCTCCTGTGATTATCAGCAGGGCATCGTGGGCAGGAAGATTATCCCTGACTCACAAGCACCAAGACGGGAACGCCGCCAAGACGCCCCGCACCCAGAATCCGCGAGGAGACCACGCCTGAACCGTGCCATCCCGCGAAGCCGTAACCGGAACGACTGGGAGCTACTCTCACCTGATGAGCAAGCCCAGCCAACCCAGCACTCGCCGATCCCTACGGAGGAACTTGACAGCAGCTAAGTCCCCCGGACCGCGCCAATCATTTGAACTTTCCCCCTGGCACTGAAGACACTAAGTGACCCTTCTCGCTTGGGGCTAACCTTCTAGAAAGACAAAAGTCTTGTAAATCCTTTCGGATTTCATTGTTTTTTTCATTCATATTTTGTTTTGGCGCCATTGAGCTGCTTTATTATTATTGTTGCATAATCTTATGCAGATTTTGTGAGTAAATAAAATACAAGTGTCACATAATCCTGAACCCTTTGGTCAGACTGATGAGAGTGGGAGTCTTGTAATTTCATGTAAAACCCTACTTCTCTCTGTCTGCCATTAAGAGCAAATCAACCACTTGTATTTCTTACAATCATATGAGCCAGAACCCGGGCACAAATATAAATTTATTAGATGAAAAGGGGCCGGGAAAGTTGCTCATCTCCCATACCCTAGAGAAGTGGGTTAAAGGCAAATTTTCTACTTGAAAATTTAACACACTAAAAGTCTCCCCTAGGGACTTAGCCTTTTAACCCATTACCTCGTCACACTGGAAGGTCAGTGCATAAAGAGTTGGCAGTGGATCCAATATTGGGTAACTCTAACGGGGGAGGAAAGAACACGAGGGCATAATTTAAAATTAACCCCCAAAGTAAATAACAGTCGTTCAGCTCCCAAAAATATTTTACTAACAGAATAATAACTGCATGGAACAATCTTTCTAAAGGAAACTGTAAATGCATCATCACTAAATCTGTTAAAAATCTTATTAACCAAAAAATTAATACTATCACTGTACTCCACAATTTTGGAGAAAATAAAATTAAAAAATCAATACCCAAAAGCCAAAGTAATTAACGGGCAAAAAAAAAAAAAAAAATTATACTACATATGAAAAATATCTAGAGGGCAAAAGGCTTCAATAAGCATAATACAGCCTACTAAACTGATATAATATGATATAACAACAGCACCACCACCAATAACAAAACAAGCCTTTACCTTCTCTGCAAAGTTGACCTTTCCACTCAACTCGCTTGTTTTTCAGGCTAGAAGCAGGTGTCGTGACTCCACAGCAATGTGCCGGATTCTGGAAATGCACCTCGTTTTTATAAACCCACCAGGGGTAGGGGACACTTGACACTGCCTGGCCCTGTTATTGGAGAAGACAGGGGTGGGTGGGTGGGTGTGTGTGTGTGTGGGGGGGTGGGGGGGGGTAAACGAAAGGGAATAATATAATGGGGTTGAGGCATGAAATGGGGGCAGTAGGTTGAGACTGCTGTTGGCTAGGTGCGTTGTTTTCCACAGATTGCGGTCCATGTCATGGCGCACTTAGCTTTGGGACAACAGCGCTTGTGTGTGTATATCAATACATTTCGAACTGTGTGAGTGTGTGCGCGCGTGCGTGCGTTCATGTGTGTGTGTGTGTGTGTGTGTGTGTGGGGGGGGTATGTGTGTGTGTGTGTGCGCGCGCGTGCGTTCGTGCGTGCGTGCGTGCGTACTTTAATGCGTGCGTGCGAGCGCGCGCATGTGTGTATGTTGGTTTTTGAATGCGTGCATATGGGCGCGCGCGCGGGTGTGTGTGCGTATGGGGGGGGGTGGGGGTGTTCAGAAATGGGGGTGGGAACTGGATGATGTATGAACTAAATACGAAAGACTGTTTTTCACCCTTACGATACGAGGGGCACTCCATATATTTTGCAACTGACAGTGTGCATCCTCCTTCTGGCTAGTCAATCGTTTAGAAGAGTCCCTCACTAGAACACATGAACGTGGATATCCTTTCAAACCAAAACGGTTATGGCACCAGACCAGCTCAAGTGAAGTATGTCAAAAATAGTGCCCTCGACGAAAGGGTCAAGCATCTTCAACTTTTTATAATTGCTTGCCCCTTCGCCAGTGCTTCACATATGATAGTAGGAACAAATAACAAGGAACTAAGTAAAAAGATTAAATGACTGCAAAAGTCTGTTTTCTTGCAAAATGTCCAAAGTAGCTACAGCAGTGTGGTCACTTGCGATGTCACACTAAAATAGGGGGAGACCAGGTACCAGTGCTTGGACGGCAAACTCAATGTTCCTTTGGTTAAATAGATATCTATGTTTCAATCTACAGTGAGAGCTCTTCTCTCTAGGAGAAGAACTGAAGCCATATAACCAGCTTTTCGGAAATGTTCACGGCTTTTATTTGCTTGATGATTTTGATCCTATTCTGTTTTCTGTTCTATTTTACTGATGGAGTCTCACGCAAAACATCCAAACGGATAATTATTGCTTAGTTTTTGGATTATACTGACAGATAAATGTTGCACCATCTTTAACGAAGTCCCAGATGCTGGCGCATGGCTAACTTCTCGTCATCTAATTTGATGTATGATTTGGACTCACCCTATCCCTTTTATGATCTTCAGTAAACTAGTGGGGCAAATGACAGTTATAGCATGCCCAGCTGTTGATATTATATTTTTTTGGACTGGTGGAAAATAATGACAGTTTGCGACGTAAGTATTATGATAATAGTCTATGTCGTGACACTATTCATTTTTTTATGTTGAAATAATCTTTACATTGCTGAATGTATTATTTATTCCCTCTGCTTGTTGTTTTCACACAAAACTTACATTATGCTGTAGGCCTATTTAGGGGAAGACGGGGTAAAAAGCGCATGGGCGGGTAAGACGCCCACCCCAATTATCTCATGAAATAAAGAAAATTTCAGTCAAATTTTCCCATGAGACGAATGCTAGACATTAACGCTCGTCTCATGGGCAAAATGAGACTGAAATTTGCTTCATTTCATGAGATAATTGGGGTGGGCTTCTTACCCGCCTATGCGCTTTTTACC
>CM065693.1:43136162-43173662 GCA_017654935.2 Phymorhynchus buccinoides
CCCCCCCACTTTTTTTCTCTCTTCTCCTCTCTTTGCCCTCATCTTAACCCTTTCATCGCCAACTGTCGCCTCTTGGCACCACAATGATTGTAACACCCATGTCACTGAAAGGCCATCAAAATGAGGGTCTGGTATCCACAGGTGACCTTTGTACGTTCTTTGTTTTGCCCGAGACAGGTCAAAACAGGTCCTTGGTTTTTTTTTTTGATGGCGGATGTCCAAAGAAGAATTCCCAATTATTGCACGGATGAACAATCTTGTCTCTACACGAGGTAATTTTCAAAGGCAAGTTTTTTGTCTCCCTAGTTTGAAAAATGGCTCTGCGTTGAAAAGGGTTAATCTAATCACGCGCGTCCACATATTTGTCGTATAATGGATCGGATGTACGCCAAGCAAACTTTCATTCATTGAAAATGGTATTCTCTGTCTAACATGAATCGTATGGTTCAATAAGGGACAGTTGTCAGCTCCACGTTTACAATTATTAATGACTAACAACAAGAACGTCGTGTCATCAATCGTGTCCGTCGTCGTCGTCATCGTCATTACTATCACCATGATTAAACACACAAAAAACATTTATCTTCATCGTCGACGTCGCCAATCGATCCCACAGCGTGCAATTTCTTCGCCACAATCTCGCCCGGATCATCCGATGCCAAATGTTGAGCTAGCCAGCAGCAAAATACGAAAACACATCCTATCTCAATACACGTGTCAAACCAACAACAGCAAAAAACCTCACCACCACCACCAACACCCACACAAACCAACCTTTATACCACTAAACAAACAGACAACCACCACACCACCACCACACCACCAACAACAACAACAACCGCAACCAACACACAACAACACCAACGCCAACACCAACAAACAACGACACCACCAATCAACACATAACAAACAAGCGAACCAACACAGACCAAAACAAAAGCAACAAACAACTACACAACAAACAACAACCGAGGAAAAACACGCAAACACTCAAACAACCCGCAAACTAGATGGCACCACAAACAACCACAACACAACACCCAACCAACAAACAACTCAAGAAACAACAACAAAACAACCAAACCAGCACACTAAAAACAACAACCACCAACACCACCAAACCACCACAACCAACAACAAACAGCGACCCAAACAACAAACAAATACAACAACAACAAACAACAACACCCAACAACAACGACAACTAAACAACCACACCACCACCAAACAAACCACAAACCCACCAAAAGAACAACAACAAACAACAACAACATGCACTACCAAACAACAACAAACACACCACCACCACCAACACACAACATACCACAACAAAAACCACACCAACCACCACTCACCACACACCAACAACAACAACACACCACACTGCAACAAACCACACCACCACCATCCACAAACCAACAACAACAACAACCACATCCACCACCACCACCCACACCAACAACAACAACAACAACAAGCACAACAAAACAAAACCCACACCTCAAACAACAGACAACCACCACAACAAACAACCACACCACCACCACCTACCAACACACAACAACAACACCAAAAAACACACAAAAGCACACACCAAACAACACTGACCACAACAAACAACACCCCCAACACCAACAACAACAACAAACAACACCACCAACAACAACAAACACCGCCACCACAAACAACACACCATACACCAAGCAAACAACAAGCCAACCCAACAACAAATATCGGGCGTCGGATTTAATGGTGTCTGAAAATCCAGCGAACATGTACTTGTCTCTAGTCGTCATGTTGTTTTACTCACTTCGGCGCTAAAAGTAGTTAAGTATAAGTTTACTCGTTAGCCACCAGGCAAGCAGAATGTGAGAGATACAAAACGTCACTTGGCACAAGAAAAAATATGTACCACGTGGGAAACTATTTTTCCCCGGCCTTAGGCCTTACCTCGACGATAATTGACCGTGGGAATTAATTCTAGAATGTATAATAATTGTCTCCTTATTCTCTCAGTGCAAAAGACACTATAAATTTATTCCAAACTCAAAAATGGAATATACTTGATCATATGGCATTTTCCACCCCTCCTACTGTGTTGAGAAAGATAAGCAAGGGCCATGAATAATTATCAGGTCAGTGGCACCCTAGTTCCGATTTCCACCAAAAGCTTCCTGTGCCGCGACAGTAAACAAACACAAGATGGCACTCTGCTCTCAGACAATTCAAATAGCAGGCGCGGTGAGCATCTTGTCCGTTGAATATAGTTATATTAGATACACATTTTCATGAATTTATGAAAGTAGTACTATATTTCGTTGGGCTTTGTTTGAAAACAGTTCATGCTCTTCTTTGTCTATATATACGACGCTTAAATGCCCAACACTGGAAGAAAAGGAAAAGAATATACTTTTTTTGTTTGTGAACCCTCTTTCACGCCAATGTCAGCATGTTTTTGGTTAGACACCACAATGATTAACACCCATGTCACGGAAGGCCTCAAACCAGGGTCTGTTATCCAATTAGCCTTTCTCGTCATAATTTGGTGGATCCACACTGGTTCAAGGACAGGCCTACTTCTATACATGTCCAGTGAAGAATCCCCCTACAACAATGTATTGCAGACGATCTGGTTTTTCTATACCCAGGTAAGTTTAATGGAATTGTTTGCGAAACAATAAGGTTGGCGGCGAAACGGTCCGAATGGGTAAATAAAAGTATATTTTTCAATAGCCACTTCTTTTTAGGCCTATCGTAGGCCGTACTCTTATTTCAAACCGGAATGGTCCAAAAAGCGACTCGCCAAGACGCACCCCTGTCTTCGTGGGTCGTGGAGAGCAGGGAAAGTAACCCCAAAAGACTGATTTCAGGAAAAGTGCTATAAAAAACTAATTCGTTCCAGAAACATTCATCAAAGGCATTCGCTAATATTTTTTCGTTCATCGTTTTAAGCAAAGGTTGTTGAAAAAAAAATAGCAATACACAACATAACATTCCGTCTCGTGCAAAAGCCAAATAGAAATCCAACTCGTTTGGTAAATGTATAAAACAGTAGTATGTAGGGACAAATGCAATACCACAGTAAAATGATATGCTTGTCACGTAGGATACTACAATACATTTAGCACTCAAAGATGCACTAAAACTCAGCCAAGGAGAGAAACGCTGGACACGGTTCCTCTTTCCCTTATTTTATGATGTTGTTTCCCCTCCGAGTAAAGTCTAATACATCAGAAAATCCCACAACAGTGACAAAACTCATACGCTGCTCCATCCCACCCCAACACACACACACACACACACTCGCGCGCGCACGCCCACTTGCGCTACACACTCACGCGCACGCACGCTACGCACGCACAGCTCGCGCACACGCACACAGCACACGCACACGTACGCTAGGTGGCATCGCGACACACTACACACACACACACACACACTACACACACACACACACACAGTAACACACACCACACACACCACACCAACACACACAGCAAAACACACACATATAATACAACACAACAAACACCCACACCACACAGACACACCCACACACACACACACACAAACACACACACACAACACACACACACATACACCACAAAACCTAAACTGAAAAACGAAAATAAGCATAAAGACTATCGTTTTAAATACAACGAACACTTCTTATTGATATTTTGACAATTTTTAATGTGTTCCCTTTTATTATTAAAAAGGTTTTGAAACGGGGACTCTTCACATACAAATAACAAAGCAAGCATAGCGACAGTGCTACACACGGACAGCATTATGTCCCCTACAAACCTAGTTGTTTTCTGTATCGTTCCATTTTTTTTTTTGGGGGTGTTTCTGTTGGTTTTCGTTCCCATCTTCAACGCTCGGGGGGTCACACCCACAGTGCCATCACTCGTGAAACATCTTCTCATGGCCTTGGGTGGGAAGATGACGTGATCCTGGTGCCTTGTGACCAGGGCTTACCCCGCCACCCATGGGCGGCCATACTACCGACTTCAGGGCGAGGTTCTAACATGTTGCAACTAACCAGTCAGATCAGGTCCTATTGTTTAAAGGACAATACTCTTGATTTACTCCCTGCTCACCATACCCCCCTTCATAGAACAGTTGGGTTTCCCTCTTGACCAGTTACCACTGACAACGTCTCAATAACCCGAGACCATTGAACGTTTATTTGGTGCTTGCGCTGACCCCACTAAAACAATCCTTTATAAAATCAAATCAACACTCAACTGAGCGATTATGATTTCCTCGCCAAGAACCTTCTTTTTCAAACCGATGCCTACCATCGACCAAATTTGATTAAAATTCGCTCCAGTCTTGGTCATTTTGCTTTCGCAACGAAGAACATCGATATACATACAGACAGAACGACAGGACACAAAACCCACATACTCGTCGCAGAGCGCAATGAGTCTGTATCTGGGAACGGGAAACATCCACCTTCGTCCATCAAAATATATAGTTCAAAATATCGTTGACAACAAACACAAACGAAATGATCAACATTTCCCTCCATAAAGAACAATGGCCAACCCTACGCCCTCTCTTCCTTCCCTTCCCCTGCTAAAAATATAGATGGCTTGGAGTCAAATACCGACCTATCTTTAGATAGCCACTTGACGTATTATTTGAACACTTATTGCGAAGCCGGGGGAAACAAACTAATAACTTGTATTAAAAAAACCCACTGCAGAAATATAAAAAGCAATAATCCCCATAGTTAATATTTGCTAGTCTTTTTGATAATACAAGTTCTTAGGGTTTTTTTTTTCAATAACATCAATAATAAGGCAAGGGACTATTTAAAGATAGTCCGTTTTGTGACTCTAAGCCATCGATTAATAGGCCTATCAAAAAACATAACCAGTGTTGTTAAAAAATAGACAATAAAAAAACATACCTGCATTCCAAACGAAATGGTTTTCTGAACCACCACATATCCAGGAAAAACAAAATACAGATGATAAAATACAAACACACATACGTGTTGTGCTTGTCCATTGAAACGTATATTTGCCGAATAGCGTTCAGTTATCAGATTCAATACATTTTGATACTAGGCCTTGGGGGGCAATGTTAGAATGAGCTCCCTCCTCTTCCCCCCTCATTCATTCATTTCAGACGGTTTATCTTCCTTAGGGTTTAGAGTCCCTAGAAATAGGGTTAGGGACACCTAGGTTTTAGGGTTAGTTAAGTGTCAACTCACAACAAACCATCATTTTTACTTCTTTTGCTTGTGGATTAGGACGGTTCAGGTTTAGGGTTTGGGTTAGGGTAGGGATAGGTTCTAGGGTCAGTTTTAGGGTCAAATACACACACACACACAAACCTGTTGATGGAACTACTAAAACTTTACCCTATAACCTATCCCTAACCCTCATTCCTAATCCCTAACCTGAAACCGTTCTGAAAGTATTTATGGAAGGGGCCGTAGAGGGCTGGGGAGCCGTTTCTTAACATTTGCCCGGCATGTTGGCCAAAGAAAAATCGGATGTATTTTAATTTTTAGAGAAATATTTACAGAGTACTATTTAAGCCTTACTTTTTTAAAATGAGATACTTGTTGGGTGAGCACCTACATCGGACACGTAACATGGTTCTATATGCGATCATAAAGAGGTTAGTATACATACTTATTGATGGTTGAAGGGTATTTCCCAAACATTCCTAATAAAATGTACAAATAGAACCAACGAACCTGTTTACCATTTTATGTGATTATTAATAATAGGTAGTAGTAACAATATTGTTACCATTTATGACTTTACTATTATTAATCAATAGTTGATAAACATGATTAATTATTAATAATAGTTGAATGTATTAATTATTAATCAACAATTGGAGTGTCATCAATTATTAGTAAGTGCTGAAATGACAGTTTTACGTCCTACTCGGTTCATAGACACATATGGGACATTTGTATAACAAAGATGTTCGGGAACAATACTGGCTTGCAATTGCCCGGATAGGCTAGTGCAAACACCAGTAAAGTACCGAGTTTTAACAATATAGATATGGGGATGATGATAAATCGGTCAATCAAATTATTAGTAATAGTTGAAATTGTTAATTGTAATAACTAGTTGAATTATGACAGTGTTCCAATAATAGTTGAAATTATTTATTATTCAAAATAGTTTGTAAAATATTAAATTAGTAATAAATTGCATGGCTATTATTGTCTGTCAGGCCCTGTTGTGTTGTTCCGTGTTGGTGATTTGTTGTAATATCTATTATTGTTGTTCTTCCTTTCTTAATTTGCTTTCTTGTTGTTTCCTTCTCATGTTTTAGTTTTTCTTAGTGTTGCAAAATGTTTTTCAATGTTCATCATACAAAGCATTTCAACCATTCTTTAGGAGCGAAGACGTCGGGCTAAAAAGCGACATGGCCGCGGGTAAGGAAGCCCACCCAATTGATCTCCATGAAATAAAGAACCCATTTCAGTCTACATAAAGTTGTCCCACTGAGGACGAAAAATGCTAAAGACATTAACGCTCGTCTCATGGGCACAAGTGAGACTGACAATTTGCTTCATTTAATGAGAATCAATTGGGGTGCGGCTTCTTACACGCCCATTGCGCTTTTTACCCCCGTCTTCCCCTACCAGTCGGCATTTAACATCGATCTGACTATGCCATACTGGAATAGTATATTGAAAAACCGAACGTTTTAAAGGACACAGACCCACCACGATAACTGCCGCTGCGTTTGTTTTCTCTATGTATGCTGTGACACACATTTACAAAATGTCCTCCAACTTCAAATTAGAGGCTGCTCTTAAAATGATGTCGTTTTGCGTTTTCAATTAGTGGACAATTTGGATAGGATCTGCGGTCCAAACAAGATTTCTTAGCAGGTATAAGATGGGAAAAAAACACGGTGAAAACCCGTGATTTGGGCACGTGAGTCCTGAGTGGCGCTTTAGTGATCTTTTGATTGTTTTGTAAAAAGTTCTAAAAATTGTGTTTTCACATATATAAAATAAAAAAAATAGTACTAAATTTCAAAATAGTTAAGAAAGAGAAGATTCAGATGAACGAATCTGTCTAGTAGCCCAGTCAGCTCATCAAAAAAAGAAGATACATATCACGTATCTGCAATGATGAGAGGAAACATGCGAGTTTACGTTCCTCCTTGGTTCGAATAAAGACACAATGATGGGACATTTTGTAAATCTACAACTATTGGTCCGGAACAATACTGGAGCAATGCCGGCTCGTAGTCTAGTACTGAAACCCAAGTAAAGTCCCGACCTTTTTTTAATACAGATAGCTAATGTAGCGGTGACCCACGCCTCGGTTTAAACCTCATCGGCTTCCTGTCGGAACCGTACCAAGTAATTCAAAACTCTTTTTGTACGTATTGGATGACCATACCAGACAAAGTTTATTCTACAATTTATCAACATGTAAATTGGTGAATAAATCAAAACAACATTAATTAAACATATACCATTCTTTTATAGCAATTTAGCAATCACACTACAAATTGATAGACATAACAAACAAAGACAAATATATTATGTCTGATTTTAAACATGGACAAACATTCTGAGATTGTTTTAATTAAAAGCAATCACGATAACATCGATGTAACCTTTAAAGTTGGAGATAATTTTGGCTCCTACTGCATTTAACTTACTGGACAACAAAAATCTTGAATAGTTAAAAAAAGGTGTTTTTGGGACTTTGTGGCAGCGCTTCCTCAATACCTCCGCCATAGAATTGTGATATACCTTGTCTATACGTTATATGTGTCTATTCCCGGAGCAATCAATCAATTATGGAGGAATGTAGATGAGATTCACTTAGCGGTATCATCAAAAACCTTTTTTCAATAACATACTTTTTGTTCTCATTTTGGATTTATTTGAAATTGGTAATCATCGACACGCCATTATGATAATTCTTGTATTTTTTTTTTTTAATTCGTGAAATTTCCCTAGGTGTCTTGCACTCGCCTCCGGGCATTGCATCCAGGAGCGTTCCAACCATCTTTATATCTTTAGTAATAGGTGTCTGTTCCAGACGAGTACGAAAGGAAGTTTAAAACAGATGTCCATTCCTATGTTAATTAATCAATTTCACAATTATTATCGCGTGTTTACTTTTTACACATTTCCCTCTAGTTCGTAGGTTCTTGGACAGGTTTGCTGTTCAACCATTATAAGAGTATTTGACAAACTATGCTTGATCATGACAGATAAGATCTAGAATATAAAGTGCTAAAACATTTTTAGTCTCTCTTCGCAATCTAGCATTCCGACTCTCGCTACATTACATACGTTTCGTGATCCCAATGCGAATCGATGCGATTTGACATTTCGTCGGCAAATGATTTCTCGTGCCATGGGAATAGGGCATTTGCCACGAATAGGATATTGTTCGGTCTCCTCTGCTATTACTACTAATTTGCTGCCATGCGCACTCGTTCTGCCCAGAGTTACGCTGACCTCTCTAATTAAATCTCTCTAAACTTCAACTTCAGGAAGTGGTAACTCCCCAGTCGAAACCGGCAAGGCCCGGCAATGCCCTATTGCTTCTCGGAAAAACTATGAAGCGGCAGAAGTAGTAATTTCATTGAGTCGCACTGAACCCTATCTGCTCCGCTGCTCAATGTTCCGGTGGTGTCGAGTGATCTTGCCTAATTCCAATCGGTTCAAACATTTGTTGAAGCATTGATTCTTCGTTGCAGAAAGTGAAGGACATAGTTCAGGAAATAAATTAAGGGAGAAGTAATTTCATGAGTAGTCGGTCAAGGATCTTGCATTAATCTAATACGGTCAAACAGGTTCACAACAAGTAGCTCTCGCGTAGCTCTCGCTATGTTCATTTATATTCTTACGTTCACATTTTCAAGTTTCCTACCCACTGGCCACCCCTCAATTTTTCTTTACAAAAATGGTTTGCAACGTCGATGATCGAATCCTGACAGTTGCAGCTTCGAACGCAGTGTATGCATTGTTGCTATGGTTTTGACCGAGTAATGGAGGCAAAGCAACTCTTATTTTCACGAAGATGCTAATCCCTAGTTTTTTTTTCCGAAACATCGTTATTCTACCATCTAAAATAAAATATGAATGAAATCCTTCATTGTTCATGTTCACTGTATGTAGTACTCCCGCTAACGAATCAAGATGAACATCTTTCATTTGATTGAAGTGTATCTGGGGGAGCGCTAATCTTTACAAAAATATTGGCCCATTCTCCTAGCTTATGTTTCTTTCTTCAAAAAAATCTTCCAAAATCATTTTATACTTTGAGCTCCTAAACCGATAAGATGAATGTAAGTATGGGCGAGGTAACGAAGCGGGTCGGAGAACAGTTGAAAAACTGAAAACCGGACACAATAGGACCTTACTCATTATGGGAACGAAGAAGAAGGAGAAGGAGAAGAAGCCATGGAAGAAGAGGAAGAACGCAAGAACAAGAACACACAAGGTCAAGAACAAGAAACCTGTGCACCAAGAACAAGAACAAGAACAAGACAACAAGAACAAGAAACAAGACGAAGAACAAGAACAAGAACAAGAACAAGCGAACCAAAGAAGAAGAACAAGAAGAAGAACAGAAGAAACAAGAACAGAAGAGAACAAGAACATAACAGAACAAGAACAAGACGAACAAGAAGAGAACAAGAAGAAGAACAAGAACACAAGAACAAGAAGAAAAAGAACAGATAGACAAGAACAAGAAAAACAGAGACAAGAAGAACCAAGAAGAACAAGAACATAGAACAAGAGAACAAGGAACACGAACAAGACAGAACAAAGAACAAGAAGAACAAGAACAAGAACAAGAACAAGAGAAGTTGCTTACAACAGTCCACTATTGTTATGTGTAAACTTAGACGAAGAGTCTTTGCCACTACGATAGCAGTCGGATATTTATGCAATGCATGCTCGAGAGGCTTCTTTAGCACATGGGAAGTTACATGAAACATAACAAGTCCAAAGCATCAAGATAATTAAAGATATTTTGAGATAATCAGATACAGATAAATGGGAAGCAATTCAATACAATCGGTCAGCGATACACATAGATTACCCCCCTTTGACCATAATGACTTCTTCTTCTTCTTCCTTATCTCCAGCCCAACCATCCTTCCCCTAAACTGGGTAGCTCGAAGCGGGTACCGAAAGACCCACCACGATCACGTGTCAAAATCACGGTTTTAACGTGTTTTCCCTCTATATGGCTGGTAAGAAATCTTGTTCATTGACCACGTTTGACTCCCATGCAAAATGCCCCCAAATTCAAAACGAAACATAATTTTAAAGAGCAGCCGCAATTTGAAGTTGGGGGAATTTGTATGTGGGTCACAAGCTACACATCAAAAGGGGACTTAATCGTGGTGGGTCAGTGGGTATGTTAAACCTGCTAGTGAGTATAATGGACCGAACCGTCCGGACCGATTGTGACGTTGATCCAACATTGACTCCGTAGTGAGCGAAAATAGAATTATTTTTTAGACGGAAGTATTTCACGTGAATCATGATTCACAGACATCGTCAACAATCGCATCGCATTGACAACGAATCGTATGCAGTGTGGCTGAACCCCTTTTATCCTTTTCGTTTTCTTCTCCCAGCAAAATTTAATGTAGCATACTTTTTTTTAATGAAAATTTTAAAAACAGATTTTGACAGAATTTTGCAACATCAAAGTTAGAATGTTCCACTTGAAATAAGGTTCTCAAATCATGAATGAATCAACTGCATTGTTTTAATACTATGGTTTCGTTTGTGAGTTTTTAACCTTACTATTCATAAAAAACAAGGAATTCTGATTTTAAAATTGTAATGGGACACAGCAATACTAACTTAAGAAGAAAGAAACTCACTTTCTAACCGAATCGCACAAAAAGTTTGGAATGCTCTTCCAGTCCAAGTGAAAGAAACACAAAATACTGACATAATATTTTTTTAAATCTTCTAGACAGTTGTCCAAATTTTAATAAATTGTTTTATTATTATGATGAATAAATTTTGAATGGAAATCATGAGTGCGCAATCGCAACCCACATTTATGAAAAGTACGAAAGGGACGCTTGATAGGCCGCGAGGCCTAGGCTGATGATGAAGCCAGTCCCTCTACTATAATATACTATACTATTCAATCATGCAGACGCACGCAACGGGGTGGAACTGTCTTTGTTGTTGTTGTGTTGTCGTTGTTGTTGTTGTCGTTGTGTTTTGTTGTTGTTGTTGTTTTGCGTCCCTTCCATCATCCACGATGTACAGACCTACTTCTAGTGGGTTTTAAAAATTAGAACGGAGATGTCTTTCTAAGAGGGGGTTTACACTTCTTTCTTTTTTTTATAGATGTAGAGTGGCACAGAGGTGGCGGAGTTTCGGCCTTGTGTCAAGTAAAACCCGAGTTCGAAAACCCTGGGTACATGGGATTTTTCCTCTCAGTCAGTACTAGGCCTTACGTTCGGAACCACGGAGTCTTTCGGATGATAAGATAAACAGAGGACCAGTCAGTGCCCATGCACTTAGAACGCGTTAAACCCAGTGGCAACACGAAAGATTTGTCATTTGGATCGCAAATTTACCCCCACGCCCCTCCCCCCTCCCCCTTTACTTCCCTCATCAGTCCACACAAACATCAGCATACAAATAAATAAATATTGTAAAAAATTAAATAAATAAATGGGTGGCGCGCCTCTGGCTGCGAAGCTCTCTCCAGGTGGGAGCAACCCAAAATTCACAGAGATAAGTCTCTGACTAATATATTACCTAAAGCAAAAATCATAGCTTTTTTTCTAGTCTGAATTGTTTTTGGTTTTGTTTGTTTTAAATAATACAGCGTTTTTGTTTTATGTTGTGTTCCTGGCTGGCTTTCGTTTATTGTTGTCTTTTGTTTTTGTTTGTTTTTTTGGTGTTTTTTTCTGTCTGTGAATAAGTTGATAATTTATTTTTGGCTTTGTTTCGTTTGTTTGTTCATCTGTTTGTTTTGTCATTGGTGTGTTTGTTTGTTATTATTTCTTAGCTACCTGTTACTTTTAAATTACCGCTGTGTTAATGCTATTGCTTGTCCTTTTTTTCTCTCCAAAACGAAGAATAGATGTAGCTACACTATCTTATCTCACAAAATCCATATTCTAGCGATGACTGTTTGGAAAATGGAACTCCAATCTCACCAGCATGCAGCTAATGTGCAGATTCAACCCACCACCCCCCACCCACACGCCCCACCCTCTTCATGTCTTATTTATTTATTTATTTATTAAGATCGTTTTCATAGCGCTTATTCATCAAAGCTCGAAGCGCTTGGTTCATTGCGGGGGCTTTTGTTCCTTGTTGGATTTAATATTCTACTTACGCATTGCACTGTAGAGGGGAAATATTGTTTTTTTTATTTTGATCTTGTTTTTTTTTGCTCCTTTTGTTGCCTGCTTTTTGCTATATTTGCTGTTTGCTGTTTTAATTGTTTGTCTGTGTTGATAAAGGCGCGTTCGCCGAAATATCCAGTAGTTTTGTTTTGTCTCTTGTGAATAAAATAATGTGACTTTGCACTTGTCGTGTAGTTGTTTTGTTTGTTGTATGTTCCAGTGACGTTACAGTCTGTTTCAGTTTTTTTGGTTAAATTCTACTATTAGTATTAGCGAATACATGTTCATATTGTTTAAAAGGATACAAAAAAATGAGCGTTGAATATAGAAATCAATAGAGGTTTAGATGGTCAATATGCAGTAACGGAAAGGTAAGACTGATAAAGAGGAAAAAACACAGAAAGAACCGAGAAATGGAGAGGGGGGGGGGTTAATGGGCAGCACGCTCTCAGGCTAAAATAATTCGATGGCTTGGAGTCAAAGCGGACTATATTTAGATAGTACATTGACGTATTATTGAACTTATTGCGAAAACTAATAACTTGCTTGAAAAAAAGACTGCTGAAATATATAAAAAGCATAATCCCCATTTTACATTATTTGCAGTCTTTTTTTTTTTTAATACAGTTTCTTAGTTTTTGCAATAACATCAATAAAATGTCAATGGACTATCTAAAGATAGTTCGTTTTGACTCTAAGCCATCGCCATTATCAGTTGGGGATTGAAAACAGGGCTAATACTCCTACTTGTGATGTTGCTTCCTTACCTGTCCTTGTACGCTTCCAGACCTCTGCCGTCATTCGGAGGATGAGGAAGGTGAGGGTGATGAACGGGAGGCATGTGATGCTGGGGGTAGGGCGGCAGTGCTGCAGCCTGCGGGTGACCTGACAGAGAGAGCCCCGCTCCACCGTAACCCGCGGGCAGAATATTCCCGTACAGGCTCCCGTTGGCCATCATGCAGGCTGCTTTGGCGACGTCTCCGTCTACCTTGGTTGGTTCTGCCCCTCTCCCGAGCATGCCATGGCTACTACTACTGCTGATGCCATCCATGGACATCATCTAGAGAGTCCTTTTGTTTCTTTCTTCTTTTTTTCTCTACATACCGGTCACCACCGCACACGCACAAACGCGATGAAGTAAAAACGTCCCAAAGTCTATCACATCAAAAGCTGGTCACAACAATAAAATAATAAAACGTCAACCACCAAGAAGCCTTCAAGTCTATAATGTTCTGTATTATGTTCACACTATGTTGAATGAAAAGCTGAGGCTGATAATAATAATAATAATAATAAACTGACCACCAAGAAGCCTTACAGTCTATATTGTTCGGTGTAGGGTCCACGCTTATTGTTGAATACAAAAGCTGATCAGGATAGTGATGATGATAATAATAAGCTAACCACCAAAAAGCTCAAATATTGTTCGACGTGGGTCCCACAATAATATGTGTAAAGCAGTCTTCACAATATTGGTGCCGCGGCTATCCAGCACATCGCCAGAGTGTGAATATTGCTCCGTGTGGCCAGCTTCATAAAACAGTCAGGGCAAATAAGTTATGATTCCTCCCCACCCGGAGTGCATGGCTTCCCACTACTGTGTTGGTCCTGGACTCCCACTGGACCAATTGGGACGGCTACTGTTTGTCCTCCTGACCACTGGTCAGTTAGGGAGGGCGGGGGCTAAAGCGATAAGGGGGCGTGGCTTGTTCACTTAGGCGTGTCCACCTGTCCACTGGTCTGCCGCGTAATAATGCGACAGGTAATAATGAAGTCCATTTGACGGCTCGTGAATGCGACACCGGGACAAAGAAGAAAGCAGGCACGTAAAAGAAGGTAGATAGGCATGGACGGAAATTAATTCTTAACATATATTAGATTTGATAATATATCCATTAAAAAAAATCGGAACTTTTCCTGGTATTGCAGTGCCTCCAGGATCGTCCCACTATCTTTGCATTTAAAAATGTCCCACTTGTGCCCGTTCCGGGTCGAAGGATGTTAAACGGATTTTCCATCACGACTCGGTGCGTTTTCTTTTCTTTCTTTTTTCTAATATGAGTATGAATCATAATTAATTGATTTTTCTGGTTATCTTCTTTTTAATCTCGAACCAAATGGATGTTTTCTTTTAAAGTCTTAAGTTGATATGTAGTATGCCTGTAATGATAGAATAAAATCAGAAACTAGAAAGAAAAGAGGTTTTTTTTGAAAACACAGACTGTCTCTTTTTCACGTTTGATTAATTTAACCCTTTCATCGCCACTGTCGCCTCTTGGCACCACAATGATTTAAAACCCACGTCACTGAAAGGCATCAAATGAGGGGTCTAGTATCCAGTGACATTATGTTCTTAATTTGGGGAGGTAAGGATAGGCCCTATTTTAGGCATGTCACAGAGGAATCCCCAGAATTCCAGACAAAATCTTTTCTCTACCCAGGTAAGCTTAATGGTATATTTTGGCTGAAAATTGGCTGGCGGCGAAAGCAAAAACCAGTCTTTGTGGAGACCAAATAATAATAATAACAGTTATATTGCCAAATCTGGATAAGCATTTACAGCAGTACGTCTACTTACACATTGTAATAGGCCTACTTGCTTAGAACATTATAGCGAGTGAATTCCTTTTTTTCTTGGAGCGCTTGATTGCACATAGGGGAAGACAGGGTAAAAAGCGCATGGGCGGTAAGAAGCCCACCCCAATTATCTCATGAAATGAAGCAAATTTCAGTCACATTTTGCCCATGAGACGAGCGTTAATGTTTAGCATTCGTCTCATGGGCAAATTTGACTGAATTTTTTTTTTTTTTCATGAGATAATTGGGGTGGGCTTCTTACCCGCCCATGCGCTTTTTACCCCGTCTTCCCCTACACTAAAAAAACCCATGTTGGAACCAAATCTTTTTTTGTTTCATTTTCTGTTAAACTTCGTTCCTTTTACCTCCAATTCGCGATGAAATTCTAAGGAAAAGAGGAGCGATGAATCAAGGGAGAAAGGAGAGACTATGCACTTTATTAATTTAAGCTTCGCAATTTTGTTTCCATGGAATAAAGCGAGGCATTTGTTTTTCATGGAATTTTGTTAATAAATTAAACACGTCTGCGGATTTGAAATCGCTTCATTTGCCAACTGTTTTTTAGCTCTCTTGCCATGATTTCTTACAAAGATTTATTCAGCCGAAGTGTGCATTTTACATTTTTACTTTTTCACGTTATATGTCATTTAACCCTTTCACCGCCAGTGTGTCGCATTTATGCACCACAATGGATTTCATATCCACGTCACTACAAGGCACGACATTAAGATCTATTATCCAAGGAACTTATAGCATTAATTTTGGGACACGAGGAAAGGCCTAAATTGATACAGATCATAGAGGGATTCACAGTATTGCAGATGCCAACTTTCCTTTACCCAGGTACTTTTGACTGAAAATTGCGTCTGAAGAATTGCTGGCGGTGAAAGGGGTTAAAGAAATGTACCTGTAATTTTTTGCTATGGGTCAAATAAATCCCCAAGTCCACGCATTCATCACCATATGAATATCGAATTCCCCCAAAGTCCAGGTACGCAGTAGCCAGGTAGGTAGGGAAGAGACTTTGGGGGTTGGGGGGGTTTGGGTGGGGGTGGGGGGTGGGGGGTGAAGTAGAGAGTTGGGAGAAAAGAAGGAAGACAAGAGGCAAAGCCTTCAAGGCTCACTCGAACAGGAACATGTGGGACAACAACAAACAACGATTGAGGGGGGGGGGGGGGGGGGGTGTCGAAAGTACAAGATTGCCAATAACATTTTAACCCTTTCACCGCCAGCCATATTTCAGCCAAAATTTCCATTATTTTACCTGGATAGAGAACAAAATCCATCTTAGGCAAAGCCTTCAAGGCTCACTCGTAACAGGAACATGAGAGAACAACAACAAACAACGATTGAGGGGGGGGGGGGGGGGGGGGTCGAAAGTACAAGATTGCCACTAACATTTTATTTAACCCTTTCACCGCCAGCCATATTTCAGCCAAAACATGTCCATTAAGTTTACCTGGATAGAGAACAAAATCCATCTTAGGCAAAGCCTTCAAGGCTCACTCGTAACAGGAACATGTGGGACAACAACAAACAACGATTTGAGGGGGGGGGGGGGGTGTCGAAAGTACAAGATTGCCACTAACATTTTAACCCTTTCACCGCCAGCCATATTTCAGCCAACAATGTCCATTAAGTTTACCTGGGTAGAGAACAAAATCCATCTGCAGTATTGGGGATTGTTCTGTGACAGATATAAAATAAGGTCTGTCCTTACTTACTTCCCAAAACTAAGACAACAGGGTCTTTGGATAATAGACCCCAATTTGATGCCTTTTAGTGACATAGGTGTTAAATCACTGTGGTGCTAAAATGCGACTTTGGCGGTGAAAGGGTTAAAGTACAAAAGAAACTATCTATTAACTAAAAAAACTACAACTAAAAAATATTAAAAAAATTAAATGCCCCTGCCCGTTGACACGAGTGAGCCAAAAAGGGGAATTAGCTTCAGCCACAGCGGCTTCTGGTTTTGGTTGAGTGACCATCACAGGTGGACAAAATGAGTAGACAATGAACCGAGAGTACGGATGGTTGAAAGGGGGAAGGGGGTCTGGGGGGGGGGGGGGGGTGGGTTGGGGGAGGGTTGAACAGGGATACTTGAGGCAATGTTTATTTTGCAGTTAATACTGTTGTGTGACTCGTGGGGAAATCGCTTCCAACCAAAATAAACTTCTTTTGTTTCGTTTTGAAGGGAAAGAATTTCTGAGGTTGTTGTTGTTGGGTTGTTTTGTGTTTTTTAACCTTGAATAGGTTATGTAGGGCTTGCCTAGAAGCACAACATTTCCTTGTAATGCCTTGCACCAGATTTGTCTGTCACCGTGTCTTTCTGTCTAATTCTCTCTGTCTTTGTCTGTCTGTCTGTTTGTCTGTCTGTCTGGTCTGTCTGTCTGTCTGTCTCTCTGTCTCTCTCTCTCTCTCTCTCTCTCTCTCTCTCTCTCTCTCTCTTCTCTCTCTCTCTCTCTCTCTCTCTCTCTCTCTCTCTCTCTCTCTCTCTCTTTTAGGCCTGGCCTAAAATCTCAATCCTTGCGTAATAAAGTTTTCAAGTGTCAAAGTGTCAAGTGTCTCTCTCTCTCCATCTCTCTCTCTCTCTCTCTCTCCAGCTCTCTCTCTCTCTCTCTCTCTCTCTCTCTCTCTCTCTCTCTCTCTCTCTACTCTCTCTCTCTCTCTCTCTCTCTCTCTCTCTTCCACCCTCTCTCCCTCCCTTTGCTTCTCATTTCTGCATGTTTATGTTTCCCCAGGGCTGGGTGGAAAAAAAAATGTAACTTGCTTATCTCATATTCCCTGGTTAAATAAAATTTCGTTTTCGTTTTCGCTTCTCTCTCTCTCTCTCTCTCTCTCTCTACTCTCTCTCTCTCTCAATCTCTCTCTCTCTCTCTCTCCTCTCTCTCTCTCTCTCTCTCTCTCACAACACACACACACACACACACACTCTCTCTCTCTCTCTCGCTCTCTCTCTCTCTCTCTCTCTCTCCTCTCTCTCTCTCTCTCTCTCTCTCTCTCTCTCTCTATCTGTGCGTCTATAACGCACTAGGCCTTATGGTCTGAACAGTCTTTCGGATGAGACGATAAACCGAGGCCCCGTGTGCCCATCCATGTATGCACTTAGCACACGTTAAACCCAGTGGTCAAAATGTAGCACACACACACACACACACACACACACACACACACACACACACACACACACACACACACACACATACACACACACACACACACACACACACACACACACACACACACACACACACACACACACACACACACACCCTTCCTTCCTCATCAGTCACACAAAAGTCGCATGCAAAAAATTTTTTTGTTAAATGGGTGGCGAGCCTCTAACTGCGACGCGCTCTCCGGGTGGGAGCAACCCGAATTTCACAGAGACGCTTCTGTGACTATAATGAACGCGATGTTTTTATGTAAGCATATGTGTGAGTACAAGACTCGTCAACACCTTATTATTAAATTGCACATAATACTTTCGATTTTATTATCTCCTCCAGCTAAAAAATAAAATAAAAAAATGTAACGGCAGCAATGCCTAACTATAGCATCATTACACGTGTATGTGTGTGTGTGTGCATATGTTCTGCGCGTTTTCGGAATGCGGTACAATTCCAGAATTGGACGGGACAAAGTGAGAATTCCAACTTTGCGCAGCCAATTCTAGAATTGCCCCCCTTTCACGAACAGTTCCGGAATTGTGCCTACACTGTGCGCAAAGTGAGAATGTGCAACAAAGCTGGAATTGTGAGCTTGGTCAACTGTTATTCTTTATAGGGGAAGACGGGGTAAAAAGCGCATGGGCGGGTAAGAAGCCCACCCCAATTATCTCATGAAATGAAGCAAATTTCAGTCTCATTTTGCCCATGAGACGAGCGTTAATGTCTAGCATTCGTCTCATGGGCAAATTTGACTGAAATTTTCTTTATTTCATGAGATAATTGGGGTGGGCTTCTTACCCGCCCATGCGCTTTTTACCCCGTCTTCCCCTATCATTTTCTAGCTTAACGAAATTTAAGTTTAAGTTTCTCAACTCTTTAGTAAATAAATATTGCGAACATGACTGGATAATAACAGATTAAAATGCAGTATTCTACGGAACTAGCTTTTTCACGTGAGATGCGCGGATTTATTTCCCTCGGTGTTGTTTGGCCCACTCCAACGAAAGTCGAGCATGGAAGTTGGACGTTGTCATGAAACAGACGCAGTTCGTTTTTTTTTAAAAAGAAACAATCTGATCGTATTTGTCCTTTGAAATGATTTTTGAGTTTGACGCCTGAGCAGCTGTCTTCGTTATTTCTGTTATTTCAGCTCGATGGGCCAGCTCGTCGCAATCTGACATTTTCGTTTTTGCGCCGCTTTGCCTTTGAGTCGTCCCATTCGAGAATAGGACGGACAAAGTGGGAATTCAAACTTTGTACCGCATTCCCAAAACGCGCAGAACACATACATACGCATGTGTACGTGAGCGCGTGAGCCAAAGCGCGTGTATTGTTACTGTTGTTGTTTGTTCGTGTTGTGCATATTCATTCACTTGTTATTTCTCTTAATGTTCCCTTTTTGCTTGTTATTTCATTATTACGTTCTGTTCCAGTGTCAGTACTTTGGGCAGCGAATATTGTGTAGCATATCTGTGTTTGAGAGCCGTGTTGTGCTCATTTGATTTGTTTATGTTGCTGCTATATTGATTTTCAATATATAAAAAAATCCGTTTAAACCAAAGCGCGTGTATAATAAATCTGTTTGTATGCCTACAGGCATGGTCGTTTAATAGATATATACAAAAGTCATGCTCTTTAACAGTCTATTTCCATATTTTTTTTTCATTACTCGGGGGTGGGGGGGTGGGGGGGGGTTTGTGGGGGGGGGGGTGGGGGGGGGGTGGGGGGGGGTGGGGGGGGGGGGGGGGGGGGGGAATCCCGTCTTTTTCCAGTTCTCTCCTTTCCTTGCGTCTGCACCCATTCCCTTATGTTTTTTACCTCGACCCTCCTCGTCTCGGAGGGTACCCCCCCCCTACCCCCCCCCCCCCCCCCCCCCCCCCCCCCCCCCTCCCCCCCCCCCCCCCCCCCCCCCCCCCCCCCCCCCCCCCCCCCCCCCCCCACCCCCCCCCCCCCCCCCCCCCCCCCGCCCCCCCCCCCCGCACCCCCCCCCCCCCCCCCCCCCCCCCCATCTTTCTTTTTTTCTGTTTATTTTTCTGTACCCCCCCCCACCCCCCCCCCCCTCCCCCCCTACCCTAGAGCTTTCTCTCTACAAACACGTAATCATTTTCAGGCACACAACTGGGCCTATAAATCCCGCACCCCCACTTCTTGAAAAAACGAAAAAAACCCATTACACGCTTGAGGGGCAAAAAACAAGCACCCCCCAAAAAAAAAACTAACCCTACAAGAACGAAGAAGAAGAAAAAAAAACATTGCACACAAAAAGAGGGGGGTGGGGGTGGGTGGGGATAAAGGTTAGTCTTTTTCCTGCCAACACTCTAAGATGGCAACATATTCAGAGGGCTAAATCAATATTAGTTTTGGGATCAAGCTTACCCCTACAAAAATAAGGGGTTTCCGTCCGGTATAGCTCTCGGCACACAGATTGGGGGAAGAAGGGGGGTGGGGTGGTAGGGGGCGGTGGAATTAAGGGGGGTGGGGTGGTGGGGTGTTGATCTCATTCTCAAAGACACAAAATACTTTGAACAAGTAGATTGCATACTTAACTAGTTTGCCTGAACGAAAACGTTTGCACTTGTATACCCAATAATGGTTAGGATCTGTGTGTGTGTGTGTGTGTGTGTGTGTGTGTGTGTGTTTTGTGTGTTGTGTGTTGTGTGTGTGTGTGTGTGTTTTGTGTGTTGTGTGTGTGTGTGTGTTTGTGTTTTGTGTGTGTGTTCTTTTTATGCCTTCAAAATCAGATATTGTAACAACCAGAAGCGACTAATATTGCTTTGTTTTTTTTGTTTGTTTTTCTGTTGTTTGTTTGTTTGTTTGTTTGTTTGTTTGTCCTTGTTGTAGTTGTTTGTTTGTCTTGTTTCTTTGTGAGTTTTGTCTTTTTCATTTTTAGTGGTTTGCTGGTTTGCTTTATTTCTCTATATTCCTCCGAAGTTGGAGTGTGGCTGCTCACGTGGCGGGGTAATCAAAAACGGTCACACACGTTTCATCATAATGTTCTCATCCTTAGCTGGTGCATTTTGTACCATTAGTGTTCAAGTGCTTCGGCTGTTGGGATGATCCCTGGAGTCTTTAAGCCAGAGTACGACAACAACAACAACAACATATCTCTATAATTATATTATCTCAAGGCTGTTCACTTCAGCCAACGGAGACTTCTTCTTCTTCTTCTTCTGAGTTCCCAGGCCATATGGCCATAATGGGTAAGGTACATATGTGTCCGGTTTTCAGTTTTAACTGGTCTCCCCGCTGCGTACAGCCGACATTTTTTTTTTTTTTTTTTTTCATTCCGATTTTGGAGGAGCTCAAAGGAAAAACATTATTTTGAATATTTTTTTTTTAAAGGCAGGAAAATGGGGACAATAAGTCAGAAAGATAGTAGATGATAGAAAGCAAAGGGAAAAGGCAGAGTCAAAGAGAGCGGCAGATTAGAGGAAGTTACAAGCACAGAACTTCCAGAAGGTGGGGGAACCATTTTTACGAAAGACCCCCCCGGTATCCCCACGGGGAGAGACTCGTGGAGGGAGCGGGGTCGTCCAGCTCCCCGTATGGAGGCACGAGGCATCCACCCACTGTCCCCAGCCAACAGAGGCAGATTGTGAGTGTCACTCGACTGCTGGACCGTACTAAACATTTCGTCCAGCAATGGAAAAACAACAACAACTAACAACCTGTTTCTTCCCATCAAACTAAAGAGTGGAAAAAAAGCTATAATATTATAAGCCTGTTTAGCATTATCTTCTACCTAGGTATCGATTTGGTAAGTAGCACATAAATTATGTCATTATGTGGCTTCAGATCTCATTGATAAACATGGTGTCAACCTTCTCTGGTGGGCTTGGGTTGGGCTTGGATTGGAGATCTATACGAACGCATGCGCACACACGCACGCACACGCACGCACACACACACACACACACTCCACACCACACACACACACACACACACACTCTCTCTCTCTCTCTCTCTCTCTCTCTCTCTCTCTCTCTCTCTCTCTCTCTCTCTCTCTCTCTCTACCTCCTCTTCCATCCCACCCGCTTATCCTGAAGTCGTGGTGATTAGAGAAGATCTCTACACGAACGCGTGCCCACACACACACACACTCTCTCTCTCTCTCACTCTCTTCTCTCTCTCTCTCTCTCTCTCTCTCTCTCTCTCTCTCTCTCTCTCTCTCTCTCTCTCTCTCTGCTTCTATCCTACCAGCTTATCCTGAAGTCGTGGTGAGATTTTTTGGTGGCATCAGTGAGCGTGTGGGGGGAGGGGGAGACGGAACTGGGGGGAGGGGGGGGGGGTGGACAGGGAGAGATGTTATTGGGCGGAGCTGATCAAAGGGTGGGCAAGGGAACAAACTTCGCATGATGAAACTTAAGCTTACGTGTTTTTTTCTTTAATTTATAAAATTTAAAACATACAACAGTATGAGAACAAATAAATCTAGACTAGTATTATATTACGGCACCAGAATTTATTCTCGCGTGTGAAAGATTTAAAAAAAGATATATTCTACAGTTTCGTTGTTCTAAAATTCCATGCAGTATTTTTATGTCAAATATTATATAGACAAAGATCAACCATACTGAGATGCCTAATGGAATGCAAACCCTTGGCTTTAAAAAAAAAAAAAAAAAAAAAATTCTGTCGACCCTATTTCTGTATAAATAAGAGAATTAGATAAAGAGACGCAGATTGAGAGAGAGAGAGAGAGAGAAGAGAGAGAGAGAGAGAGAGAGAGAGGTCTTTCTAAAATAGGTTTCTAGTCTGTTCTGTTCTCTTCTACAGGTTTGAATTTTTTTTAAATTAAAGACCCACCAGATCACGTGTCAAAATCACGAGTTTCACGTGTGTTTTTCTCTTATAGCTGGAAAGAAATACTGTTTTGATCAGGTCTCACTCCCATACAAATGCCCCCAAATTCAAACCGAAACATCATTTTAAAGAGCAGCCTCAATTTGAAGATGGGGGCATGTGTATGTGGGTCACAGCTACCCAGAAAAAACCAAGGGACTTAATCGTGGCGCGTCAGTGTGTCTTTAACTGTTCCCTTTTCGCCTTGCCACATCTGCCGCGCCGCCAAAACACACCCGTACCCTTCCCCATCCTCAACTCCACACCCCAACCCCACCCCACCCCACCCCACTCCTACCTCCCAGCATTTCTTTCCGGGAGTTAATTCGCACCCCTGGGGATATCAAATTAATTCTTCCACAAATACTACCAAACAAAACTTCAATCTCCGCAAACACTATAAAAGCAACAACAACAAGTGTGTGTGTGTGTATAGTGTGTGTGTGTGTGTGTGTGTGTGTGTGTGTGTGTGTGTGTGTGTGTATGCGTGCGTGCGTGCGTGTGTGTGTGCGTGCGTGCGTGCGTGCGTGTGTGTGTGCGCGCGTGCGTGCGTGCGTGACTCTGTGAGTGTGACTCACTCAGTCCAATCTTGTCAGTCTCTTAAATAAAATCAATCAAAGAAAACTCTCTAATTAAGATCAAGTCAACACCTACCTACCTACCTACCTACCACCCAACCTCTCCAAAAAAATCGCATCATACGTCTAATAAATAAGAAAATAAACAAACCAAACGTCACCGACAATTTCGGAATGACAAGGAAACGAAAAGATGACACGCGCGAGCAACAGGTACGTGTGGCCCTTTGATGCGGCTGAACATCACAGAAATCATCGTCTGTGCCGCGCGTGTCTTGTCTGAAAGCGTGTCACCCTTGTCATGGACCTTGCTACCTATAAGCGAACTAGCGGCAGGTAGTAGGAATCATCCCAGTAGAGATTACTTCGGTTACCTGTATCGAGGAACGATGTTGGAAGGGGAGGAGGGGGGTTGTAGCGGGCGCGCGGTTGTCTTTGATGCGGCACCGTCCAACTGAGTGTTTTATGGACTCGCGCTTTAATTAATTAATTAATTAATCGTCAGCTGATCTGACTAGATAGGGGAAGACGGGGTAAAAAGCGCATGGGCGGGTAAGAAGCCCACCCAATTATCTCATGAAATGAAGCAAATTTCAGTCTCATTTTGCCCATGAGACGAGCGTTAATGTCTAGCATTCGTCTCATGGGCAAAATTCGACTGACATTTTCTTTATTTCATGAGATAATTGGGGTGGGCTTCTTACCCGCCCATGCGCTTTTTACCCCGTCTTCCCCTAAAAGGGCTTGCTACGCTACAGACGATTCGCTGTCAATGCGATTGCGATTGTGACAAAATGCGAGTCAGGATTCAAGTGAAATACTTCCGTCTAAACAAAAACAATTCTACTATTTTCGCTGTATATAGGCCTACTCAAGTAGACCCCAACACTACTTTTCTATTCTCTTTCCTCTTGTCGCAATTCTTTACTCTTGGTTTAAATAGCATTTTATTTCTCAAAGTCACAAATGAAAATCAACAATGATCATTAGATAGGGCAACAAGAAAACTGACATAAAGCCCTACCATAAAGAGAAAAAAAACTGCACAGACAATAATAGTGATGTACGGCTAAGCGGAGTAATGAAGCGCTATCTTAATTTTAAAATATGTTATTATTATTATTAGGGCAAGACGGGGTAAAAAGCGCATGGGCGGGTAAGAAGCCCACCCCAATTATCTCATGAAAATAAAGAAAATTTCAGTCAAATTTGCCCATGAGACGAATGCTACACATTAACGCTCGTCTCATGGGAAAAATGAGACTGAAATTTGCTTCATTTCATGAGATAATTGGGGTGGGCTTCTTACCCGCCCATGCGCTTTTTACCCCGTCTTCCCCTATTCTTTACTCTTCTATTCCCTTTTTTTATTTTAACCAGGTCATCTCGTCGGCGCGCGCGCGCGCGCGCGCGCGCGCGCGTGTGTGTGTGTGTATGTGTGTGTGTGTGTGTGTGTGTGTGTGTGTGTGTGGTGTGTGTGTGTGTGTGTGTGGTGTGTGTGCATGGTTATTTGTCTGTCGTTGCGTGTAAGAGCGTGGGAAAGTTATTAAACTACAGTATCCTTTCACCTGACACCCGTTTCCAAGTTGCCACCAAACCCAATCCCTTCTCTCTCTCTCTCCCTCTCTCTCTCTCTCTCTCTCTCTCTCTCTCTCTCTCTCTCTCTCCCCTAAGGGAGACCCCCTCTCTCTCTCTCTCTGTGAGACATACAAAACTTAAAGCAATTAATTTCTAAAGAGCCCTTCAACTCCGTCACGGTAATTTCGAAAACTCCACTAGAACCCATTTAAAAGTAAGTGAGTCAAAGTTGTGTCAATATTTTGGACTCTCCTGCACTGAATAGACTAACAAGCGATTGGTCTTCCCCGTCTATTCTTTAAGAAAAGAACCCTTTGTCCAGCTTTCCCACGAGTTTCTACAGCTCTTGGGATAGAGGGAGAGAAGAGCCACGGGTCCGTATGACTGTCGCCCATCGAGACAACGGCCTCAATTATGGGTGTGGTTGTTGTGATAACACCCTTGGAGAATGCTAACCCACGCGCTAGTCTGTCTATCTATACCCTATCTTTCCCTAAAGGTTGGTTGGTTGTGTGAGCTATTCGTTCATGTTGGGGGTGGGGGTGGTGGTGGGGTGGCTTGGGTGGGTGGGGTGGGGCTTTGTTCTGAAGGTGGGGGTGGGTGGTGTCTGCCTCTGTATGTGTGTGTGTGTGTGTGTGTGTGTGTGTGTGTGTGTGTGTGTGTGTGTGTGTGTGGTGTGTGTGTGTGTGTGTGTGCATGTGGATGTGGTGTGTGTGTGTGTGTGTGTGTGTGTGTGTGTGTGTGTGTGTGTGTGTGTGTGTGTGTGTTTGTGTGTGTGTGTGTGTGTGTGTGTGTGTGTGTGTGGTGTGTGTGTGTGTGTGTGTGTGTGTGTGTGTGTGTGTATGTGTGTGTGTGTGTGCGTGCGTGTGCGTGTGCGTGTGTGTGTGTGTGTGTGTGTGTGAGTGTGTGTGTGTGTGTGCGCGCGCGCGCGCGTGTGTGCGTGTGTGTGACTGTATGTGTGTGTGTCATTTTGTTGCTATAACCTCTACAGTATAAACTACTGAACTGCTCAGAATTTTTTTTTAATGGAAAGACGGTGTCTCCCCGATGTCCCACCGATGAGCTTTGCGATGTAATGCCAGTTAACCCATAAAGGCAAGCCACATGCACGTACTCCGATTGTGTTTACGGGAGCTTTGCGATGGCAGTTAACACAAAATGGCAAGCCATATACACGTACTCCTGGTGAGTCTGATTTTGTTTACGGGAGCTTTGCGATGCCAGTTAACCCAAAAAGGCAAGCCACATGCACTTACTCCTGGTGAATCTGATTTTGTTTATGGGAGCTTTGCGATGCCAGTTAACCCAGAAAGGCGAGCCACATACATGTACTCCTGGTGAATCTGATTTTGTTTACAGGAGCTTTGCGATGCCAGTTAACCCAGAAAGGCGAGCCACATCCACGTACTCCTGGTGAATCTTATTTTCTTTACGGTAATCATACTATCTGTATCGTTAACAAATTCGGGACTTTCCTGAAGTTGCATTGCCTCCGGGCATTGCCTCCAGGATCATTCCCACCATTTTTAATCTACTAATGTCCCACGTGTCTGTTTCAGACCGGAGGACGTTAAACGGATGTTCATGTTTACGGTAAAATGTATTCCAATCGCTATGCAATCTGCATTACTTAACCAACCAACCATAATGAAGTTGTACACGATTGTCTCTTAAGGCGGCGACAAACTATGTGGCTGCCTCATGTGACTCGATCAGGTCGTGACGTTTCACCTCATTTGCATACCATCTAACTCGATCAATCTGACTCAGTCGGGCCCAGTCAGGTGACAGGGCCGAATAGGGCGGGTTCTACATTATTTTCACTGATCGAGTCTGATCGAGTCAGGTGGCTTGTGACCTCTTCTGTGCTGGAAACAAAATTTGATCTACGTCACGACCTGATCGAGTCATATGAGGCAGCCACATAGTCTGTCGCCGCCTTTATACCGCGACAACCATGCCAGTCCTGTTACTTTGACCAACATGGTATGCCATATCGACAGTCTTCCAGTGTGAAGTCGATTGTGTTTATGACACTGCATTTTGTGAACATCCTGAACAGATCACACAGAACAATGTAGTTGTTTGTTTGTTTGTTTGTTTGTTTGTTTGTTTGTTTGTTTGTTTGTTTTAAATAAAACTGTAGGGTTCGTTATTATAGAATGTCTGTGAGAGTGCTAGCAAAGATACTTAGAGGCTACGCACGTAAAGCTCTACGCGTCTTTGGAGCTAGTCAGTCGTTTGTGACGGTCGAACAAAACGTTTCACGCACGTAACAATCTACGCGTCTTTGGAGCTAGTCAGTCGTTTGTGACGATCGAACAAAACGTTTCATCTATAATATCATCCTTTCTAACCGTGACAACCAGGTAGCAGAGGAAATCGGGGCACCACGACTGTTAGAACCACGACTCTCAGATGAACGACTGTCAGAGCACGGCTGTCAACAGTTTAGAAAGACAGGCAGACTTGAAAACAGACACACACACACACACACACACACACACACACACACATGCACACACACGCGCACGCACGCACACACACACACACCTATCTGCTCTGTCTCTGTTTCTGTCTCTGTCTGTCTGTCTGTCTCTCTCTCTCTCTCTCTCTCTCTCTCTCTCTCTCTCTCTCTCTCTCTCTCTCTCTCTCTCTCTCTCTCTCTCTCTCTCTCAAATAATCACAAGTTAATGTACACATATACGCACACACAAGTAAGCGCATACATTTTAGGGGCGGATCTGAGGGGGGTTTCCAGGGTTTCAGGACCCCCCCTTTTTTCCCAAGCATGCACCTTCTACAAGGGTAAAAAGTAAGAAAACGGCTCAATGTTTGCTTTAACAGTCACTAAATTATAGGCTACCATTTTCCGGGGGCTTTTCCTCCTGCGCTCCCACAAGGCCATTACACCTTAACCCATGACCTATGCAGATCCCTGGCTCCCCACGGGAACCTCCCCCCCCCCCCCCTACGAATCATTTGGTCCGCGCCCCTGCATTTAAACAAACACTTAAAGGCTCATACATGCTGCAAACATTCACACACTGCAAACGTTTCAGTACGTTCGGACAGCAGTAATAGTTTGGTCATTAGGTATTAGGTACTTTATAGTCACAGAGGCGTCACTGTGAAATTCGGGTTGCTCTCACCTGGAGAGCGCGTCGCAGCCATAGGCGCGCCACCCTTTTTCTTTTCTTTTTATTTTTTGCATGCGATTTTTCGTGTGACTGATGAGGCGGGGGGGGGGGGGGAAGATTACTGCATCTTTGCCGTAATCTTCCATTGCTGTAAAAAAACAATTATCACATGGCTCTCACTCACACTTGCCTTTTGGCCCAAACTTGAGGCAATAGCAATTGAGAGAGCATGGATGAGTATAGATAGATAGACTCTACAGCAGTCACTATAAACATCAGACCCAAGAAACAGACCCCGCCTCCATCAATTGACCCGTCCTTTCCGAACTATGTCGTCTGCATCCTTTCAACTCCGGACTTACTAAAACTGACTCAGGCGGCTGACGAGTTCATGACACGTGGCGAATTAACTTCCGCCCCAAAACCAACACCACCCTGCTATACCTCTCGCCTAGGGAAACCCACACAGTCCCGGCGTGAATTTTCTCTTGAAGTTTAGTGACACGCTTTCAACCCTTTCAACCCTTTCGCCTCTCCCAATTCAAAATATTGAAGTTCGTTTAACACTGGAATTGGAAAACAAAAGGGGACCCGTCATCCTCTAAGGAAGCTGTGTTGCAAGTTAAAAGGCGAGAGAGTCCGTGAGAACCGGTGGTGACACGCGGAGTGTTTTTTGGCCCCCGGGGAAATACGTAGAGGGGTGGGGGGAGGGGGAAAGGATGCTTGAAAGCGATGAGGATTGGAGGCAGAGGCAAAGGAAAGGCTGACACATTACATGCCATGAAGGGTGGCCTGTAGATGTTGACAAATTTCCATTTAGTGTCGAAAACAGTTCGTTGACATTGTAAGAACCTTTTCTTCGCCAGCAACTTTAATAAACAATTTATTATAAAACTTATTACCTAAGTGGGAAAACGATAGGGGAAGACGGGGTAAAAAGCGCATGGGCGGGTAAGAAGCCCACCCCAATTATCTCATGAAATTAAGCAAATTTCAGTCTCATTTTGCCCATGAGACGAGCGTTAATGTCTAGCATTCGTCTCATGGGCAAATTTGACTGAAATGTTTCTTTATTTCATGAGATAATTGGGGTGGGCTTCTTACCCGCCCATGCGCTTTTTACCCCATCTTCCCCTAGTATCTATAATAATTGGGGATTCCCATAAACATGATATGCACAAAATAGGTGAACCTCGTTAAAAGGCTTATTGTGGCTTATCGGGCCTATCGTTTTTGAAAGTTGATTCCATCATGTCTCAAGCCCGAAGGGGGGTGGGGGGTGGGGTGGGGAGGCGGTGCTGAGTACTGAGTAGTAAGCTTAAAGACGCACTGACCCATCACAATGAAGTCCCTTGGGTTTTGTCTGGGTAGCTGTGACCCACATACAAATGCCCCCAACTTCAAATTGAGGCTGCTCTTTAAAATGATTGTGACCCACATACGAATGCCCCAACTTCAAATTGAGGCTGCTCTTTAAAATGATGTTTCGTTTTGAATTTGGGGGCATTTGTATGGGAGTCAAACCTGGTCTAAGCAAGATTTCTTACCAGCTATCAGAGGGAAAACACGCGAAACCCGTGATTTTGACACGTGATCTGGTGGGTCTTTAAGCCTGGAACATGTTGGAATGAACTTTAAATGTTTAAAGATTCACTAGATTGTATCCCCTTCAGGCCTAGTGGGGCCCTGCGGCATAAGGGGTCTCTACATTGGTGTATGCGTGTAGCAGCTACAGTAGTATTATCAGCAGAAGCAACCATGACAGGGCAGGTGGGTGGTCCACACAGTAAGAATTCGAATCACTACGAAATGTAATGCCCCTCAAAAATATTAGGGAATAGAATATAAGACATTTCTGCACTTTAACCCTTTCACCGCCAGCCATACTTCAACCAAAAAATTTCCATTAAATTTACCTGGGTAGAGAACAAAATCCATCTGCAGTATTGGGGATTCTCCTGTGACATATATAAAATAAGGTCTATCCTTACTTCCCAAAACTAAGACAATAGGGTCTTTGGATAATAGACCCCAATTTGATGCCTTTTAGTGACATAGGTATTAAATCAATGTGGTGCTAAAATGCGACTTTGGCGGTGAAAGGGTTAAGGTTGATGAATCAAAATTACTATGATATGTGGCGGTACCATAGCCGATGAGGTTTAACCGAGGCGTGGTTACCGATACACCTATCTGTATTGTTTTTTAAAAATCGGGACTTTACTGGTGTTGCACTTCCTCCGGGCATTGCCTCCAGTATTGTTCCCACCATCTTTGTATTTAAAAATGCCCCACATGGTCGAAAGACCGCAGAGGGCGTAAAATCCTATTTCGTCGTAAGGCTGATGAATGAACACATGAAACTCCACAAAGATGGTATTATTGTATGATTATGTTCTCATCCCAGATCAATCCCTATGCCCTCTGTGGATTCTGTCTTGTTGATGTTCATAATAGCTGAATCAAAGACGGTATATTATAACATTTTTTAAAATTGTTTTGAAAACCTTTCCCTAAAGATACCACAGCACTGCTGTAGGCATTCGCAATAAAATATAAATATTAAATATAGACTTCAATCCTTATTTTTTCATAAAATAATACTTTCCTGCTCTCCTGCCAAAGAACTGGGTAGACTCGGTTCAGAAACTGTAAAGAACATAATCTTAAAAAAGGGTCCCCCCCCCCCCCCCCGTGGGGATACCGGAGGGTCTTTTGTACAAATAGTTCCCCCACTCTCTGGGAGTTATGTGCTTCTAACTTTCTTTGACTCTGCCTTTTCCCTTTGCTTCCTGTCATCTACTATCTTTCTGGTCCACTCTCCTGCTGGGTTTTTTTTCTCTCCTGGAAATTCTTACAGAGATTTTTGTTCTAGCATATGACGGACATGCTTGGCCTAACTATTTCTTAGGCGCATATAACAGCAGCATGACGCATCTGGGATGTAGATCTATATTCCTACTGGACTCTCATCGCCGTCTTTGACGTTCAATCAGCAAATCGTCTCTTGAAGTTTTTCCAGTGTCAAAAAGAACGAGACTTGACTACCCCCCAACCCTCCGTGGGGATACCGGGGGGTCTTTTGTATAAATAGTTCCCCCACCTTCTGGAAGTTCTGTGCTTGTAGCTTCCTCTAATCTGTCACTCTCTTTGACTCTGCCTTTTCCCTTTGCTTGCTGTCATCTACTATCTTTCTGCCTTACCCGGTCCATTCTCCTGCCTTTTTTCACGAAACCTTTAAAAAGATTTCCTCCTCCAGCCGAAGTCGGACTTGCTGAGCCTAACTATTTCTTAGTTAGGCGCATAACGGCAGCATGACGCATCTGCGCTCATATTTGACAGGAAACTGTCTGAGCGAACGAAGAAGAAGAAGAAGAAGACTAGAAATACGTATTAGAAATACGTACAAGAAGTACGTTTATACGGCTTGCCATTAGGTGAAACTTACATAAGGGGGGGCGTCATTGTCGGGAGGAGGAGGGCATTTCTGCCAAATGTCTTCATGGTTGATCGGGACTGTTGCCAGTAAACCCCTCCTTTTTGTGTCACCGCTCACAGACATACAGACACACGTACAAGCCCTCGTTTGGATTGCAACGTACACCCGTTTGTGTGGCTCGCCATTTAGTGAACCTTACATTAAAGATACACTGACGCACCACGATTAAGTCCCTTGGGTTTTTTTCTGGGTAGCTGTGACCCACATAGAAATGTCCCCATGTTCAAATTCAGGCTGCTCTTTAAAACGATGTTTCGCTTTGAATTTGGGGGCATTTGTATGGTAGTGAGACCTGGTCAAAGCAAGATTTCTTTCCAGCTATAAAAGGGGAAACACGTGAAACCCTTGATTTTGACCCGTGATCGGGTGGGTCTTTAAAGACCATCGTTGTCATGATTCTGGCCCCAAAACAATTATGATTCAGGGCCTGTATTCACATTGAGATAGCATGAGACTTAGCATGATGCTAACTTAGAAGCTCTTCCAAAAGTCCTATTAAATCCTATAGGACATGCTATCTCAACGTGAATACAGGCTCAGGTTTGCTTGTAAAACCCTCCTATTTTAGTTTTGTTTAACACACACAGACGTAGGGGAAGACGGGGTAAAAAGCGCATGGGCGGGTAAGAAGCCCACCCCAATTATCTCATGAAATAAAGAAAATTTCAGTCAAATTTGCCCATGAGACGAATGCTAGACATTAACGCTCGTCTCATGGGCAAAATGAGACTGAAATTTGCTTCATTTCATGAGATAATTGGGGTGGGCTTCTTACCCGCCCATGCGCTTTTTACCCCGTCTTCCCCTACTACATACTACAGATACAGAAACGCACAAACCCTCGTTCAAACTACACCCCATTTTTAAGCATAGAACTGGAAGTAGGGGAAGACGGGGTAAAAAGCGCATGGGCGGGTAAGAAGCCCACCCCAATTATCTCATGAAAATGAAGCAAATTTCAGTCTCATTTTGCCCATGAGACGAGCGTTAATGTCTAGCATTCGTCCCATGGGCAAATTTGACTGAAATTTTCTTTATTTTATGAGATAATTGGGGTGGGCTTCTTACCCGCCCATGCGCTTTTTACCCCGTCTTCCCCTATATACCACACAAAAAGAACAGAGAAAGGAGGAAAATTAACCAGACATACAGTAAGTAACCCCCCCTGCTCCTTTAAAAAAAAAAAAAAGGGAGGGGGAGGCCCGCAACAGTTTCCAAACTAATTGAGACGAGCCAGGTATATAGGGAGTAATTTTTCAACCCCTTTTTTTGTGTGTGTAGGTAATAGAGGCGACGTCCATTGAATCCTAGCCGACAATGGGCGCGTGGGCCGACACCTATCACAATATTGACGCACTTGCAGCACGGAAAGACTGGTGGTTGTGGTGGTGGTGGTGATGGTGGTGGACCATACCTGGGTGGAGTTTCTCTAGACGACGGTCGCCGCGCGCATAACTGTTACGCTAAAAAGGGGTGTAAGAAACACTTTAGAAAACGTTTGCGGAAGAATATTACAAGCTCTTGTCTGATTGGTCAAAAAAAAGTATTATTTTAACCAAAACTTTAATGGACCAATCAACAACAAGAAATGTATTCACCCCCTACTAGTTCCGGATAGTTCGCCGCTTGCTCGGTGTTTGGCAAGAACAAAACGTCACGCGAACTATCGGCAAACGAAGGGTGTTTCTTAGACCGTTTTTTGCCGATTTGAGCGAGCGCTACGTAACGTTAGCCCGTGTGAAACGTACCCCCTGCCTTTTGTTGTCCAATAGGAGTAAGAGGGGAGTCGCTGGTTTCATGGGACTGATAGAAGAATAGAAGAAGAAACAAGTCCAAATTGCTACTAATAGGAAAGTTCAGGTATGGAAACACTTCTGGGAGTGAGGGTGTGGTGGGAAAACTGTAAGGACAGTGACGTTGGTGGTGGTGTGGGGGGGGGTGGGGGGGGAGGGGCGGGGGGGAGATGGAGAACTTTGGGGGGTGGGGGGGTGGAAAGATGGGAGGGTGGCTGCATGGAAAACTCTCTCTCTCTCTCTCTCTCTCTCTCTCTCCCTCTCTCTTCTCTCTCTCTCTCTTCTCTCTCTCTCTCTCTCTGGCTTTTGTAAAAGCTAAAGGCTAAAGAGATGTCATTGTCATTGTCATATCTCTCTCTCTCTCTCTCTCTCTCTTCTCTCTCTCTCTCTCTCTCTCTCTCTCTTATCCTTGTTAAATAAAGTTTTTCAGTGTTCAGTGTTCTCTTCTTTTTTTTAAAGGACAGATTGTAAGAATAGGCATCGCCTAAAATCTTTATTCTTGTTAAATAAAATTGTTCAGTCTTCAGTGTTCTCTCTCTCTCTCTCTCTCTCTCTCTCTCTCTCTCTCTCTCTCTCTCTCTCTCTCTCTCTCTCCTCTCTCTCTCTCTCTCTCTCTCTCTCTCTCTCTCTCTTCCTCTCTCTCTCTCTCTCTCTCTCTCTCTCTCTCTCTCTCTGACACCTATTTTCTCTTCCTACTTGTGCTCCCTTAGGGTGTTTTTAGAGGCAAGAAAAACAAAACTTTTTGAAGAGTCCCCAAGCTTGTAACGAAGAAGGTTTTGTTGAGGGTGTTGTGGTGTGGCTGTGGGTGTGGCTGTGGGTGTGGGTGTGGGTGTGGGTTCATTTCCATCTATCTTGGGAGTCCATTTCGTTGTCTTGTCTGGCTGATTGGTTTGTGATCGTGGGAGACTTTCAGCTTCCGTTTAATTCGCCTTTGGTTCCACCGCACCTTTCCATAAACATCTTAAATCACTTTCTGGCTATTTCCATTAGTATTGCCGCCCATGTCATTTTTTCCCCCCTACCCGTATAGGCCTTTCTTTCTTTCTCTCACCCTCTGTCTAACACCGTACTCACGTAACGCTCATACGCGTGAGTGAATGCACACAAGCGCGCGCGCGCACACACATGCACGCACACACACACACAAGCACACACACACACACACACACACACACACACACCACACACACACACACACACACACACACACACACACACACACACACACACGTGCACGCACATATACATATGTGGGAAGACGGGGTAAAAAGCGCATGGGCGGGTAAGAAGCCCACCCCAATTATCTCATGAAATAAAGAAAATTACAGTCAAATTTGCCCATGAGACGAATGCTAAACATTAACGCTCGTCTCATGGGCAAAATGAGACTGAAATTTTCTTCATTTCATGAGATAATTGGGGTGGGCTTCTTACCCGCCCATGCGCTTTTTACCCCGTCTTCCCCCATGCATACACCATTCACATACGCGTACACTCACGCACGCGCGCACAGAGAGAGCAGAGAGAGAGAGAGAGAGAGAGAGAGAGAGAGAGAGAGAGAGAGAGAGAGAGAGAGAGAGAGAGAGAGAGAGAGAGAGAGAGAGAGAGAGAGAGAGAGAGAGAGGTTAGTAAAACAACATAAAATGTCCTTTAAAACCGTCCAAGAGCAAGGAGGAAAATGCAGCCATAGTCTATGCATGACCACGTGACATCATCCAAGAACGAAATCCATAATTACGAATTAAATTTTGAAACATTTGAGCGGGAGATTTTACATAGAAACGAACAGGCCTACAGTAATTTAAAACCCTCTTGCATTCACATTTGTTACATACAAAACTTCTTCTTGTGTTCAGATTCTTTCGCGCATTTTCGGGAAAATCTGTCTTTTGAAGCACACAGAGCGCCATACAGTTACCATCGCATCATTGCAAGTGAGAAGCTTCTTCATAGTGTGTGTATAACAAGCCAGAACTTAGTGCGTGATGAAAATGCCATCAGAGGGGGTCTCAGAGGAGGGGGCAAGCTACGGGCGGTTTTGGGCGGCTTGAATACACAGAGGCAACTTCCGGCTGGGCGGTTTGGGCCGGAATAAATATAGCTACAACCTTTAAATGCATCGTTTTTGGTGGTTCCATACAGAAATAATTTGTCTAATTAGATTATTAATTGTTGCTGCTATATCAAATGTTCGTTTGTGAATTAAAAAAACCCAGTTTAATTAAACCAAAATAATTATGGGCTTTTGCAAAGTATGTGTTAAGCATAATTAATTTAATTCACTTCGCCTTGTTTTCGGAAACTAAATTGTACTGCAGATAGAAAGCGAAATGGACTTTCAAACACAGCTGTCTTCTATGTAGATTTTAAAGGGGCACCCTGACGGATGAGTTTTTGCAAGAAACACGTCGAGATCACCAGGAAAACACCCTTTACGGAGATCGCAACACTCATTTTGCTCTGGTTTCCTATAAATCAAACCGTCAAATCGGCGATTCCTCCTTGGCGGACGTGCTGGAAGTCACATTCTTTCAGCTTTCTCTTTTCTAATTGCTGCCTGAGTCGCTTAGACGAAATTTTGTACAATACACGCCTTTTTATTTACAGTTTACCAAAAGGTGTTTCGCTCACAACAAAGGAAATAGCTCTTTTTTTTTTTTTTTACTGCACTACAAAGAAGAAAAAGCTTCAACCACCCTGAGTGTCCTCCACCCACCCCGTCCAAAATGGCTTCTCTCTCTGGTAACTCCGCCGAGGAGGAATCGCCGTTTTGACATACTTTTCTATGGCTATGAAATAGAAACACCCGAAGGTGCTGATGGGACCCAGAGATGCACCAGCCACGCCTGCCCCATCAACGCGAGAGCAGCCCTGCCCCAGCCTTGGAAGTCTATGTTGTGTTACTGGGGAGCAGGCACACACGGAACATTCCATTAAGTATGCAAGGCACATAGCCAACTCGCGGCTTGGTGACCATCGGATACAATACAAAGGAGTCCTTGCGAAATGTCCCCATGGTTATAGCAGTTCATTTTTTCATGACTGCAAAAGACAACCATGACAGGCAAGGGCGATAATCTTAAGTGGGTGGCGTTCGTATCTCAGGGGCACGAGACAGGGGCAGAGAATGTTCAGTATAAAACCTCAATCTGGCTCTCACCCTCACTGTGCTTTTTGGTCCCTTCAAATTGTCTTCCACTGCATTTCCCCAAAGATGGTGATTACGAATGCATAATTATGGTTATGGTGGTCTAACGCCAACAGTTTTTAAACTATGAGCACTTGTTTGTCGGAGCCCCCTCAACTCTCACTCTCTCTTCCAAGTTTTGTTCAGATAGGTTCAGTGATTTAGGCGCTATGACGTGGAACACAATTCGGTCACACACGCACACACATACATACACACAGACAGCAGGAAACGCACAAACGTCGCCCATTCTAAAGTAGTCCCACTGTAACAACCGTGCTTTGCTAGAGTGAATGCCCTTGGTAGCTGCTTGAGTACTGACCAAACAAGGGAATAACTCTCGCCAATAACCCTATTTGAGGCCACTAAATGGCTGCCTTTCACAAGAGTGAATGCCCTTTTCAGCACTGACCAACAAGGGCTTCACTCTCACTGTCAAGGGCGTTAATAACCCCTAGTTCTTCGAATGAAAAATAAAAAATGTTGTTTTACGTCCTCTCGGTCATAAGACACATATGGGACATTTGTAAATACAAAGATGGTGGGAACAATACTGGCTGCAATGCCCGGAGGCAGTGCAACACCAGTAAAGTCCCGAGTTTTTAACAATATAGATATGTACTGTGTTCTTCTTCTGCCAATGATGTCCACCTGCCGTAACAGGCAATAACTGACAAAGTTACAGAGGCCAATAGAACCGGGACTACAAACGACTGAAGCAGCAGCAGCTGAGCTACCGAGGATCCAAGAAAAAAAGGGACACCACTCAGAATCAC
>CM065693.1:43176162-43223484 GCA_017654935.2 Phymorhynchus buccinoides
ACTCCTACTGACTCTCGTCTGAGGTCTCCCTCTTTCTATTCCCTAGAGCTCATTTTCCCAGGTAGAACATCATTATATCAGAACGGTTTTTTCTCATGTCTGTTATTTGTGACATTTCAGGGGTTCAAAGACGAAGATGCGCAGCACGGGATGAGATAGGATTTGAGAAATATATTAGGTAATAGAAAAGCGTTTGTTGTTGACAATGACATTGCGAGGATATGATGAGAGTAATTTGGTTGGGTATTTATTTTATAAGTTCAGATAGGTATTGAATATTAGACAATCATTTGTTGTTTTAAGATGATATAAAGATATGAAAAAAATTAACTTGACTGAGTATTTTGTAGTCTTGAAATGGGTGGGGGAGGGGGTTGATTATCTCTGTCCTGGAACTAGACATATTGTGAGCCTCCACCAAGGAAGACGATTGTTAATGTTTAACGTCCTCTCGGCTGCGAAGAACCATACGGGACATTTCTTTTAAATAAAGTTGGAGAGATTAGGGGGAATAGTTTATGGAAATGCTGTAGATTTATGATTTAATTGAATATAACAGTGGTGTAGGAACGTTTTCAAGCGGATTGGGGGGGGGGGGGGGGGATGGGGGGGGGGGGGGGGGGGGGGGGGGTGCAAGGGGACAAGCGCACGGACAAGACGAATGGATGGATAGGTTAAATTACATGACTTAGTAAATCCTACAAAAATACTTTATTATTGTTAATTTTTAAACATAATCATAATCAATGATATAAAAAAATCTATGAATGAAATAAAACATGATGTGAATTGAAAGGAGACAACAAAAAAGCATAAAAATACAACCATGTTTGGGGCGGATCAGCCAGTCATGGAAGAGGGGAGGGGGTAGCTCCAAGTGGTCAGCTGGGGTGGGGTGATGGGTCTGGGGGGATTGCCTCCCAGAAGCTGATGATAATTTGAATGTAAAAGATGCAATCAAGGCTTCTCGTGAGAGAATAACTGTAGCATGGAACTACAATTTGTCTTCCTCTTTTTCTTTCCATTTTTTGTCTGAGGGGGTCTTTGATGCAGTACCAAGTCCATGACAGCAACGTGTAGTGAATGGGCTGAGACTATTAACTCTTTCGTTTCCTTGTGTCCTTTCTTTCTTTTTTTTTCTTTTCTTTTTTTTGCCGTTATAAAAAAACATTGGGGGGGGGGGGGGCAGAGAGATACGCCTGCCCCCCCCCTCCTCGAAGCCAGGGGGGCAGCTGCATCAGTTCTTATGCTGAAACGCAGCACGTGGTCTCGAGTGGAAGGGGGGGCGGGGAAGGAATGTTAAGAAGGGAAAGGTGTTTCTTTTCTTTGTTTTTAGCCTTGCAAAGTAGTATTTCTATCATATCAGTTCTATCCCTGTGTATGTGTTTGTTTGATTTCGTACCCTGACTAAAACACTCCAGGGATCATTAGCCTTGCAAAGTAGTATTTCTATCATATCACTTCTATCCCTGTGTATGTGTGTTTGATTTCGTACCCTGACTAAAACACTCCAGGGATCATTAGCCTTGCAAAGTAGTATTTCTATCATATCACTTCTATCCCTGTGTATGTGTGTTTGATTTCGTACCCTGGCTAAAACACTCCAGGGATCATTAGCCTTGCAAAGTAGTATTTCTATCAGACCACTTCTATCCATCTGTATCATATGTGTTTGTTTGATTTCGTACCCTGGCTAAAACACTCCAGGGATCATTAGACTTGCAAAGTAGTATTTATATCAGACCACTTCTATCCCTCTGTATCATATGTGTTTGTTTGATTTCGTACCCTGGCTAAAACAATCCAGGGATCATTAGCCTTGCAAAGTAGTATTTATATCAGACCACTTCTATCCATCTGAATCATATGTGTTTGATTTCGTACCCTGGCTAAAACAATCCAGGGATCATTAGCCTTGCAAAGTAGTATTTCTATCAGACCACTTCTATCCATCTGAATCATATGTGTTTGTTTGATTTCGTACCCTGGCTAAAACACTCCAGGGATCATTAGCCTTGCAAAGTAGTATTTATATCAGACCACTTCTATCCCTGTGTATGTGTGTGTTTGTTTTCGTACACTCCAGGGATCGTCCCAACAGCCGAAGCACTCGAACATTGTAGTACAAACGCACCAGCTTGGGATGAGAACATTACGTGTGTGACCGTTTTTGATTACCCCGCCACGTGGGCAGCCACACTCCGACTTCGGAGGACTATCCCCGTGTATTGTTTGTGACGAAATATCAACGTAACGGTGTCTCTTGTTAAAAGTAAAGGGAGGTCCTATTATTTTGGTGAAACCCCAAAATTGCTTGCTTTTCCGTGGATTGCTGGAACTGGTACAAAATGAGTCCATCAAAGCATAGGGGCCCGGGTCACCTCATTGATACACGTAGTAGTCTAGAACAGTGCTTACCCCCCTTTCATCGCCACTGGTACAAGATGGGTCCATCAAAACATAGGGGCCCGGGTCACCTCATTGATACACGTAGTAGTCTAGAACAGTGCTTATTTACCCCCCCCCCCCCCCTTTTCATCGCCACTGTCGCCTCTTGGCACCACAATCATTTAAACACCCATGTCACTAAAAGGCATCAAATGAGGGTCTGTTGTCCAATGGCCTTATGTTCTTCATTTTGGGAGGTAAGGATATGCCCCAATTTATGCATGTCACAGAGGAATCCCCAATATTGCAGACAATATTTCTCTACCCAGGTAAGTTTAATGGAAAGCTTTGGCTGAAAAATGGCTGGCGTTGAAAGGGTTAATTAATTAAAGTGTGGCAGGGAGTGGGAAAAGTGGCAGGAGAGGCATCACCTTCAGAACTGATTCGGGTCTCTCATTCCTTGTCCGTTGATGCAGAAGGAATAATAATAATAATAATAATAATAATAATAATAATAATAATGATTTAATTTATATAGCGAGATTTTAAAAAAATCATGCTAAAAGCAAACTCTCAGTGCTTTACAAACATTGATGAAACCACATATATAAAATAATTAACAAATTGACACGCCATGCCCCCCTATAAGACGGGAAAACGCAATGAACCACGACTGTGACAAATGCCGCGGTGTACTGCAGTACATAGGGGGGGTCCTATTAGATAATGGCCTTTATCATGACTGCAATTAATTATTGAAGAAAGATAATTAGCTGAAAATGTTCATGAAATACAGCTTCATGTTTGGTAAGAAAGGCACAAAAACTGAAAAATGGAATTAACCGAGAAATGTAGGGGGGGGGGGCACATCTTGACCTATGCCCACGCCATGTTTCATAACAGTGATATAGAATACTTGAAAAGTAACATTATTTAATGACACATGAGAGAGAGAAGAGAGAGAGAGAGAGAGAGAGAGAGAGAGAGAGAGAGAGAGAGAGAGAGAGAGAGGAGAGAGAGAGAGAAGGCAAGGGAGGAGGTGTGTGTGTGTGTGGGGGGGGGGGGGGGTGTCAGGGTTAGACAGACAAACAGACGGAGACAGGGCAAACTTTGACATGAGTAAGACGGAGAGGTAGACAAGACAATAATCCCTCCATTATATCCGCTTTTCTTGAATAACGCGTATCTCAACTCTTCTCAGATGTTACGAAATTGATTCTATGCAGATATTGCTTATGATCGTGACATGGTTAATATTGTTCAGTGAGCCATAATCCACTGAATATTAATGTTATTCTGCAAGAATCTTCCATGCTAAGCTCTGTGACATTTCAAGTAGGCCTTGGCCTAGACCTTCAGTGGATTTCGAATGTCATTTTAAATTAGCAGAATGTTAATGACTTGCAATAAAGAAAACTCCGTGCGTTTGGTCGATTTTCATTCAGAACAGCCTGACATCAGCTATATTTTTTTAACCGCTGGAATTCTATCGTCTTAAATCAAATAATCATTCTCATTATTTAAGCATTGCTAGTTTCCCTCTACACTAAAATCCTAAATCTGGTTCTGGTTGTTGTTGTTGTGCGTACCTTGGCTAAAAAGACTCCAGGGATCATCCCAACAGCCGAAGCACTTGAACACTATGGTACAAATGCACCAACTAGGGATGAGAACATTACGTGTGTGACCGTTTTTTATTACCCCGCCACGTGGGCAACCACACTCCGACTTCGGAGGATTTGGGAGACTGATGATGTTATGCTAGGAGTTTGTCATGGCTCAAAGACAATCCTTGCATAACTATGCAGAGCATAACAACATGCTGATGTAGCCTTGGTGTTTTAGCCTGTGTCAATTGGTCTGACAGTCTCAAGTCAAGGCGACCTATATCTGATGAGGCAGATTCTTAAAGTACAACGATAAAAGTTTATATTGTTAAACGTTTATTTTGAATAGCACGGCAATATTCAGCCACAGCTTCGTTCATAGCCTACTGCCCCAGTTCAATATTTGTCCCTCTTAGAACCGATCAGCAACGTGATACAAAAGCAGAGCCAGATATACAACACTTGACTCCAAGCAAATCTGTGTCCAAAGTGTACACGATCGATGTTCAATATTTGCCAGCAGTGGAAACAAACGGGCGGGGATCACCGTTCATTCCTCTTCAAAAAACGACCCTGGCCCTAACTTACAGACAAGAATCCCAAGACGTTTTTCCAGGCAACTTCAACATTTGGATTCACGCGTGTCAATATTTCTGGACAAACAGAACAAGCAGGGTGTTTTAATATCAAACAGACAAAACGGGTTTAGTGTTAGTACCAGAAGTGAATGTCTTCAATTCAATATTGGTAAGGATTTGGTTTGAAAAGTGACACGGAATGAAGCAACATTTGTCCTGGTCCGGCTTCAATATTGGTGCAGTACTGGGGAAGTCATACAAACTTGGCAAACTGTACGCTGTACTACTGTAGGCCACCGGCGTCAAATCAAGCGTGGTATTCAGAAAATACTTGTGGCCCGTTCCATTTGATTACTGTCGCCCTGTTTACTCAGCCCTCGCCGGGGGTCGGGATTAAGGCGAACCCTGATGTCTGGAGACGTTGGGTAGTTCCTGCCTGGCCGTGTCTTCCATAGTCTTGCCAAGGTGCTCAGTACGGCGAGCGTGACGCGATGAGATTAACCAAAAGGGAGAGAGGGAGAGTTCCTCCTGCCTAATCCGCCTCACTGCCACGCTTGAACTGGCCGTAGGAGGGCAGCCAGGACCTGTCTGCTAAAGACTGACCATCAATATTGATTCAGTCCTCGTCTGGCGGCTTCCCTGACACCCCCACTTTACCATTCCAGTATCCCCCCTCTCCTCTCTCTCTCTCTCTCTCTCTCTCTCTCTCTCTCTCTCTCTCTCTCTCTGCCATTGCCTGCCAGCCCTCGGCCCTTGTCTCTGTACTTTGTACAACTCTGTACCGCTCCTGTCCTCGCTAATGTACCTTTTCTCTCTCTCCCTTTGCCAAGCTTTTGTCTCCCTTTGCTCTCCACCCGCCCTGCTGGCTGAAACAGGGGCGGTAATCTGGGGGTAGCCACTTGATTCGTTGATTCATTCACTCCCTTTGCTGTAGTGACTAACCACCCGTTCCCTCCAACGAGCAGTCCAGTGCAGTGGGGTGGACATTGTCCGGGCTAGGCTGGGTGGCGCACTGGTCAGACTCGGACACCTGATATGGTGTGGTCCACCTGTGATAACCACCCACAGTCCACTGAAAGTTTTTGTCACACTGACAAGTCACTCGTTCAGATCATCGCTCATATTGTACTCGCTCAGTCCCCGTGGGGATACCGGGTTTTTTCTCGTAAAGATAGTTCCCCCACCTTCTGGAAGTTCTGTGCTTGTAGCTTCCTCTAATATGCCACTCTCTTTGACTCTGCCTTTTCCCTTTGCTTTCTATCATCTATCTTTCTCACTTACTCCTGCCTTTAAAAAAATCTTCCACATAATTTTTCTCCCTTGAGCTCCTCCGAAATCTGAATGTGTCGGCTGTACGCAGCGGGGAGACCAGTGAAAACTGAAAACCGGACACATACGTACTTTACCCAATCTGGCCATATGGCCTGGGAACGCAGAAGAAGAAGAAGAATGCTCGCTCAGAAACCCTTGTCCCATTCCCAGTGTGACACACTGCGTGTGAGCGGCAGACAACTTCACTAAGATTTTGAGAACCAAGTCCAGCTTTGGACGATAGATGGACACATTAGACGCGGAAGTTAAGCACGTAAACCCATAAATAAGTAAAAGAAAGAAGAAAGAAAATATACGGATTAGGGGAAATGCGGACATGTGCACTTTTTTTTTTCCTTCTTTCTTTTACTTATTTACGGATTGAAAATGGTATTTCCGCATCTACTGTGTACACGGCCTTACTCAAAATCTTAAAGATTCAGATCGCTGCACGGTGAAGAAGGCAGTGGCAGAGGTAGTCACGATGAAAATGATGTTTTACGTCCTCTCGGTCATAGACACATATGGGACATTTGTAAATACAAAGATGGTGGGAACAATACCGGCTGCAATGCACGGAGACAGTGCAACACCAGTAAAGTCCCGAGTTTTTAACAATATAGATAGGTGTAGCGGTAACCACGCCTCGGTTAAACTTCATCGGCTATGGTACCGCCACATTGTCTGTTGCAAGTGCAGAGGTAGTCACTGTCTCTGTGTCCCATAAAGGCATAACCACCTATCCAAAGATTCGGGTCTTGCTGGTTAGAAACTTGCTTGCTGGGAAAAAATAGGATGGTTGCTGAAAGGAGTGGGCCGCGAGCAAGGTTCCCGCAGAGACAAGTGACCTAAAATGAATGAAAGTTCACTTTAACGTCCTCCAGCCTGGAACAGGCACATGTGGGACATTGATAACGATAAAGATAGTGGGACGATCCTGGAGGTACTGCAATACCAGGAAAGTCCCAAAGCTTTTTTTAATATAATCAATATATTCAAAACTGCCGCCGCTTCGTTTATGTACTGCCAATGTGGATTTAAAAGACCTATTGCTTCTTTAGCTAAAAGCTCAATGGCTGCTGCTTTATCATGTGATAATAACGATGGCTTAGAGTCAAAACGAACTATCTTTAGATAGTCCATTGACTTATTATTGAAGTTATGGCCAAAAACTAAGAACTTTTATTTTTTAAAAAGACTGCAAATAATGTAAAATGGGGATTTTGCTTTTTATATTTCTGCAGTCTATTTTTAAAACAAGTTGTTAGTTTGTTTACAATATGTTCAATCGACTATGTAAAGATAGTCCGTTTTGACTCCAAGCCATCAATATTTTGTTTGATTATTAATATGATTTGTAGGCCGCTTTCTCCCCTAGATGCCTGTTTGACAGCAAAGACGTATTTAAAGCAGTTGAACGCACAAACACGTACAAGGATACTGACGACCTTGCTCCTCCTACACGAGCGAGTGCCTCGAGTGATGTGACACGGCATTAAACAAGACACTGCTGCTCATTTTAAATTACCGTTGTGATAACTTTTTGTTTTGTTGCGATCATGTTTCTATTGGGCCCCTTTCTGTTTGGGGTTATGCTGGTTATAGGGGAAGACGGGGTAAAAAGCGCATGGGCGGGTAAGAAGCCCACCCCAATTATCTCATGAAATAAAGAAAATTTCAGTCAAATTTGCCCATGAGACGAATGCTAGACATTAACGCTCGTCTCATGGGCAAAATGAGACTGAAATTTGCTTCATTTCATGAGATAATTGGGGTGGGCTTCTTACCCGCCCATGCGCTTTTTACCCCGTCTTCCCCTACTACAATAGGATCACAAGAAACAGGACTTCAGGTCTTGCAAGACTACTAAACTTCTGTGTACACGTTAACATCATTCACAAAATAACACTATTTCCCCATGGCAAGTTGTGTAAGTCATGTTATGAGTGGCCTTGCTAATTTGCCATGGGAAATAGATATATTTTGTGATTGTTGTTAACGTGTACACAGACCTCAAGAAATACACAAGTTATTTCGCCCAGGGTGATGGTATATAAAAATTAAAAAAGAGCAAGTCTTGCCTTTAGGTAGCCTAAATAGAGGGGATACGTTTCCAGCCAAAAAACAAACCTATAATAACAAAACAACCCAAAACATAGACTTGTCAAAGTGTATCACAATATAAGTCTAATAACAAACATAAACGTACAACACAACACAGCACATGATCAAATAAAGCATGGACAGTAATGTGATGCCGTCACACGCCTAAAATTACATCCTTTGACGTCTCCCTAACAACAATAGCAAAGAACATTTTCAAAGAACAATAGCTCTGGAGAAAGTCTAGGCCAACGCAAAGAACGGTAACTGTGGAGGTGGCGTTTTATTCCACGGGCCTACTTTCCCGCCTGCCCACTGCCACGCACACACACCTGTTCAGGTGGGGGCCACCAAAGCGACGTCAAAACGAACTACACAAAAAAGGTACTCGGTGTACCGCGTAACCGTTTCACTGACAAAGCCAGCCGGCAAACCTATCCAGAAACAAAAGCTACTTTCAAACCTGCGTGGAGGACAAATTCGGATCGCCAAGAAGGATCGGTACCGTTTTCGGAACTTCTTGATAATACTTCAGGTGGTCAAAACGCTCCCGCCATTCTGCCAATGGTCAGGGAGGGAGGGGAGGGGGGGAGCCAACGGTTGGGTTTACGTCACACGCGATGACGTCACAATGGCTGTCAAGTCTGCCGGTTGCTAGAAGTCATCATTGGCACTTAATTGATTTTGTGGTGGGGGGGTTTCCCCCACCCCGTTTGGTGGGTCGAGGTTAATATGAGGACTTGTTGAGGTTGAAATGAAGTGTTGATGGTAATTGTGTTTTCTCTTGTAGAAGAATGTTGGACCTGCTTGGTTAAGTTTACGTTTAGTTTTCTTTCTTTCTTTGTGACCCCCCCCCCCCCCCCCCCCCTCCTCCACCATTTCATTTTTGTGTCACTTCATTTCAACCCTGAACTGTTGGGCGGGTCAAGACTCAAGAGTAATAGAATAAAAACATGTTCAACGCTTTTCAATTAATTTACCACCATGTTTTAAACACTTAAAGGAAGCATGTGAGCACTCTCTCGCTTTCTCTCTCCCTCCCTCTCAAAACTACCTCCCCCCATTTTTTTTGTGTCTTTCTCTATCAAACTGCCCTCACTCTTCCCCCACCCCCCCCCCCCCCCCCCCCCCAAAGACAAATAGAGAGCAGTTCATTGAGCCAAAGTATTACAGAAATCCATGTTTATTTCGCTTAAATCTGCTTATGTCATAGCTGCTCTAATCCAAGAGTTGCCCTGGTGCTTTGCCAGTCGAAGGCTGGAAACAAATAAACCGAAATATTGCTATCTTATTAAGGTTTTTTTTAATTTTTATACTGACTAATCCAAATGTTACTCACTTTTTCTCTGTTTCTGTATAAGGGTTTTAGATATAGAGAAACCTTTACGTTGTAGAACTGCTTTGTTTGTTTGTTATTACCACTGAATTATAACATTGTGATTATGTTTTGTTGTTGTTCTTTGCTCAGTTATATTAAAAATGTACATTGTTCACACACCCCTGTATGAGGGGCGAAGGCCTACATGAATAAGCCATTCATTCTCTTTCTCTCGACTTGGTTGTTCTTTTATTTTATTTTTCTCGAATTTTCTTCGTTTGATGCATGGCGTGAGTGTGTTTGAGAGAGGGCAGGGTGCAAAGAAGCTGTTGTAGCTTATCCATTTCAACCTCAATTAAACATTCATATTATCTCTCTCTCTCCCACCAGCTAGACACATGCTTTTATCGAATGTCCCCAGCCCCCACCCTCTCCCCTCCCACCTACTCTCTCTCCCACAGCATAGATTTATGTTGAAACAAAAAATACTAAGCGATGACAAGATCGAAGCCATATTAAGGGACTCCCAGTCAATCTGCGTGGCTTAGTTGACCTATTCTTACTTTCTTTTTTTTTCCCCATGCAAAGAAGGTTCTCTTTTCTTCAATGATTTGCACATACAAACAAAAATTAATGCAAGCATCATCAATAAGTGTGAACAGCTTATTAACAATCCAATTATACCATAACATCGAAAATAGAGCAAATAGGCATAGTGTTTACAACTTCATCTTTTTCATATACAAACATAATACCTACAAATCAAAGTCTACAAGAATACATTACATTCATATATTCTTACTAATTGGTAAAGGTCAAGATGTGCCACCCCCCCTACCTATCTCGGTTAATTGTATTTTTCCGTTATTGCCTTTCTTACCATACATAAAGCTGTATTTTAGGAACATTTTTAGCTAATAACCTTTTTGGAATACTAACCCTAACCCTAGCCCTACCCCCCACCGTATAAGACGGAAAAACGCAACGAACCACAACTGTGACAAATAGCGGTGTACTGCAGTACATAGTGGGGGGTAGGGTTAGGTTTAGGGGTAGGGTTAGTATTCCAAAAAGGTAATTAGCTAAAAATGTTCCTAAAATACAGCTTTATGTTTGGTAAGAAAGGCAAAAACGGAAAAATACAATTAACCGAGAAATGCATGGGGGGTGGCACATCTTTACCTTTACTCTTTGTTAACTGCCCATCATGCTGTTAGCAGAATGTTCCTGCGTTCCCACCCTTTTTCCTATTCTGTCTGCCACCCATAGGTGTGTTTCTTATTATTATTCTGCGTTCCCAGGACAAAAGGCCATAATGGGTTAAGTACGTATGTGTCCGCTTTCAGTTTTCACTGCTCTCCCCGCTGCGTACAGTCGACACATTCCGATTTCGGAGGAGCTCAAAGGAGAAAAGTTATTTGGAAGATTTTTTGGGGAAAATGGGCCATTAGGTCAGAAAGATAGTAGATGACAGAAAGCAAAGGAAAAGGGCAGAATCGAAGAGAGTGGCAGATTGGAGGAAGTTATAAGCACTGAACGAACTTCCAGAAGGTGAGGGAACTATTTTTACGAAAGACCCCCGGTATCCCCACAGGGAAATGTTTTAAAACCAGTAAATAACAAGGCAAGCCATACAAACATACAACCAGTAGATATTGGTCCCTTTTCCACCCCTCTACTCCATAAACCTTTTTTTTGTTTGTATTTGGTATATTCAAGTCACAGAAACTTATCTGTGAAATTTGGGCTGCTGTCACCCTGGAGAGTGCGTCGTTAAAAAAAAAAAAGTTCGATATAGACCGCTTTTAATACTCCAAAACATATGCTCGACTTCAGTCCATATAAAGTCACAATATGTTAATGTCAGTGACACGACAACTTCTCAGCTGCCTGCGCGTGTCAGCTTTTTAACCAGCAAGCCCACAGCCAGGGCTCTGTCACATCACCACCTCTCGTCACATGACTGTTTCACTAGGTCCTGCCCACTGGACCCCTGGGATTGTCCCAAAGGTGAGATTCTAATATTTCGTTTGTGACCCAAAAAAACCCAGAGCAGCCATTAATTTTGGATCTATGGTGTATACTGACAAAATGGGATTCATCGTCAATCTATTCTGACATTTTTTTTATAAAAAGACTGTTGTCTTGGCATGAGGCTGTCAGACCAGTTGACATAGGCTAGAACACCAAGGCTACATCAAAATGTTATGCTATGCATAGTTGTGCGGGGATTGTCTTAAGCCATGACAAGCTCCCAGCATAACATCATCAGTCTAAAATCCCCCGAAGACGGAGTGTGGCTGCCCACATGGCGGGGTAACCAAAAACGGTCACACACGTAATGTTCTCATCCCTAGCTGGTGCATTTGTACTGAATTGTTCAAGTGCTCTGGCTGTTGGGATGATCCCTGGAGTTGTTAAGCCAGGGAACAACATCATCATCATCATAAGACTGGATGGCTAATGTTAAGATCAGCTCCCTCCGCTGTTCCAGGGTGAAGTTGGCCAATCAGCTCCCTCCGATTTACCTTTTCCGTTAAGCTGATTGGCCAACTTCACCCTGGAACAGCGGAGGGAGCTGATCTTAACATTTGCCGACTAGATCAATAGTTTTGTCTGTAAAGGCTCCCCCCCAAAATAGTTACACAGAAGGGAACGGCACAGACCCTCGTTCCAATTCAATGTATGCCTGATCTTGATGTAGATCTGTGAGTACAAAAAAGAAAAGCTGCAAATAAATGAACACCTCTGTGTGTGTGTGTGGATATATGTTTGTCAAGGGAGGTAACCATCCATTCATTGGTTATGTTCTCTGAAAGGTTTACTCCCTTATGACTGTGCATAGAGTATAATAGTCAATACACACACAAACACACACGCATGAACATTGTAAGAACACACACATGCACACACACACATGGTGGCAGAGGAAAAAGAGTAAAGGAATCCAAACTTACCACACGCACACACAGAATCAGCTTTTTGAAGCCTTTATTTAACACTACATATTAACCATATATCAATCCCACAGTTCAATAACGCACAAAACAATATCAACATAATCTTACCACTTTTTGAATGGCTTACTTCAAAGATAAATAAATGGACTTTCTCTCAAGCATACAAGTTAATGCATACGTTGCATGCATTTACATCAATTCCCCCACACTTTTAACAAATGTCGTTTTTTAAAAATCAAAATATACAGAAAAAAACATTAAAGACCCACCACGTCACGTGTCAAAATCATGGTTTTTCACGTGTGCTCCCTCTTATAGCTGGTAAGAAATCTTAAGAAACCTTCCAAGCGTAAGAGGGAATAAGACACGTGATGTGGGGGGTCTTTCAATTTACAATCACAAATTCACGAACAGCACAAGTGGGCTCAATTTCCCACTTTAAGGAAAAAATACATGAAGCACATTTTTGCTGAAAAAATAGGTGTTACACATGTGAAGAAAGTGTTTGTGAAAAAGAAACCGTTCATACTGTGAATTAGAGTCCAAACTTTTCTTCTTTTTTTTTGCATGTGGTAATGTTAGTATCTGACATAGAAATGAAATAATTTTGAAAATGTATGAAGAATTGTTGGTTAATGAGAGACTTAGTGCGATTTTTCTCACGCCAGAGGGCATGACGCTCGTGTGGGGCTAATCCTCTCTATATTATTAGTTGGGGATAAAGAAAGAGAGAGAGACAGTGAGTGGTCCTATCATCACTCTCTCTCTCACTACGCCCAAGTAAGAAAATCGTGTGATAAGCCCCTAGTGCATTGACTGCCCTCTGGCGTGAACAATACCGCCATAGGTTGACCATTGTTGAATGGTAAGATTGTAATAAATGGTGTGAATCAATGTTTTCAAAAATGTATGAACACTGCTCATGTGTCTTGCTCAGTTATCCTTTTCTTAATAAGTTTATTCACAATAAGGAAAAAAACCGCTCATTGCACAAATTCAAGTTGTTCAAACTCAAAACATTTGTAGTCATAAGGAGTTTATCATTCTATGATGGCTTGAGTGACAGCTTTATGAATTAAAAAAAAAGCGCTATTGTTTTGACAAGTTTCAAATAAAATTAATCAACATATTTCGCTTGAAAACCAGACTGCAGCTACCTTTCTTCCTCCTTCCTCTACAGTGAGAACACCACAGCTACCAAGGTGATAGTAATCAGGCAAGAAAACTACTGTTAAAAAAAAAGAAAGGATATTTTTCCAGCTAAGAAATCCTTCCACCCGGATTATCAGCTAACGTCAGAAGTTTTGTTCCATTTCTGGCCCGCGAGCGCAAGCGTCACTCGTCCAAATACGGACGGCGCCATATGAGAATAACATCGCGCTCGCGAAAACGGCAGATATAATTTTAGCGGAGATTCCTTAAATTACGGAAAAAAAATGGCGGAAAAGGCAGAGCTGTTTTCATGCCTGAGTAATTCTACAGGAGAGAAACACAAGCTCAAGATCTCTTTCAATACAGTCGACCCCCTCACGAACGGCCCTCTGATTTACGACCTCCCCTCTTTTAAGACCGAAATATGAATGACGGATCTTTCTTCTTCAAAACTTGCCTCCTCATTTACGACTCCCCCTCTAACGCGTTTTACGACCGTAAATCTTGTTGATTTTACGACCGATGCAACACATTCTGACAATTATCAGTCGCAAAAACGTATGATATCTATCCTTCTCAGCCTCAGTTCGAGCCGACGCACAGCTGGGGTACCACTGTTGTTAGCCAATGTCAATCTCGCGAGGGTCCGATCTCGCGAGATTTCTCTGCGCTAATTCAAGCCGCGCTACTCCGGATGTTTCATTCAAGAATGGCGGAGAAAGCACAGTGTAGCGATGTGGGTAAAAAAAGGAAACGTGTGACGCTCACTCTTGAGCAAAAGGTGAAAGTAGTGAGGAGACATATGCTTGTGCTGTGCGTCATATACGGTGTAGTGAGTGCATTGTTTTGGTCACCCCTGATTTAAGACCCCCCTCTTTTATGACCGATTTTTCAAAAGGAGGCGTGGTTACCGCTACACCTATCTGTATTAATAAAAAAAATCGGGACTTTATTGGTTTCGTACTGCCTCCGGGCATTGCCTCCAGTATTGTTCCCACCATATTTGTATTTACAAATGTCCCATATGTGTCTGATTCAGACCAAGAGGACGTAAAACACCATTTTCGTCGTGACCGATTTTTCAAGATTTTTTGAAGGTCTTAAAAAAGGGGGTCAACTGTATCATAACAACCTACCTTAGATGTTGTGTGTGTCTTTTTTGTTGTTGTTGTTTGTTTGCTGTGTGCTTTATTTGTTCTTGCTGATGTTTGTTTTTCATGCAACGATTTCTCACGCAAACAGCAATGACTGAGTCTGAAACATGTTATTTTAAAGACCCACCATGCCGATGTGTGAAAACCATCGTTTTCACGTGTTTTCCCGCTCTCGCTGGTAAGAAATCTTCCAAGCAAGAGAGGGAAAATACACATCGGCATGGTGGGTCATTAGCAAGATCACTGTTTAGAAGTAATTTCAAAACGAAGCTTTCTATAAATTCAAGATGATGATGACAATGTTCAGGCAGACACACTCGGGGCGTAGTTCCTCGCTATCCTCTCAAACTCGCTCTCCTGTCAGGACAGAGATCACAAGAACATAATCATTGACGAGGACAAACAACCAGTCTTGCAGGACAGACAAAGATCATAATCAGCGCATTGAGCTTTAACCCTTTCACCGCCAGCCATTTTTCAGCCCAAAACTACCATTAGCTTTAACTGGGTAGAGAAAAAAAAAATCTGCAATATTGGGAATTCATCTGTGAAATGCATGACATTAGGCCTATCCTTACCTCCCCAAATTATGAAAATACGGTCTTCAGATAACAAGCCCTGATTTGTTGCCTTTTAGTGATACGGGTGTTAAACCACTGTGGTGCTTAAATGTGACATTGGCGGTGAAAGGGTTAAGGTAATGCGCTATACAAGTTTCCTAAATAAATAAAATAAATCAATCAGTACAACAACAACAAAACAAAGACTGCTTTCAAAAAAATCGCATTACAAACTACAAAACACTGATCATCCGATACCCAAGTACCGTATGTTTCTGACTATAAGGCGTTAAGACTATAGGGTGCACCCCCAAAACATTCAGGTTTTGTTATTATCTTTTCTTACTATTTTATTAGGCACAGGGGTCATGTTCGCTTATAATGGAGTTCTTTGTGCTGATGATTTGTTGTCATTGTTGCTGTGTGTATGTTCGCTTGTAATGGAGTTCTTTGCTGATGATTTGTTGTCATTGTTGCTGTTTGTGTGTATGTTCGCTTATAATGGAGTTCTTTGTGCTGATGATTTGTTGTCATTGTTGCTGTTTGTGTGTATGTTCGCTTATAATGGAGTTCTTTGTGCTGATGATTTGTTGTCATTGTTGCTGTTTGTGTGTATGTTCGCTTATAATGGAGTTCTTTGTGCTGATGATTTGTTGTCATTGTTGCTTTTTGTGTGTATGTTCGCTTATAATGGAGTTCTTTGTGCTGATGATTTGTTGTCATTGTTGCTTTTTGTGTGTATGTTCGCTTATAATGGAGTTCTTTGTGCTGATGATTTGTTGTCATTGTTGCTTTTTGTGTGTATGTTCGCTTATAATGGAGTTCTTTGTGCTGATGATTTGTTGTCATTGTTGCTTTTTGTGTGTATGTTCGCTTATAATGGAGTTCTTTGTGCTGATGATTTGTTGTCATTGTTGCTTTTTGTGTGTATGTTCGCTTATAATGGAGTTCTTTGTGCTGATGATTTGTTGTCATTGTTGCTTTTGTGTGTGTATGTTCGCTTATAATGGAGTTCTTTGTGCTGATGATTTGTTGTCATTGTTGCTTTTTGTGTGTATGTTCGCTTATAATGGAGTTCTTTGTGCTGATGATTTGTTGTCATGGTTGCTTTTTGTGTGTATGTTCGCTTATAATGGAGTTCTTTGTGCTGATGATTTGTTGTCATTGTTGCTTTTGTGTGTATGTTCGCTTATAATGGAGTTCTTTGTGCTGATGATTTGTTGTCATTGTTGCTTTTTGTGTGTATGTTCGCTTATAATGGAGTTCTTTGTGCTGATGATTTGTTGTCATTGTTGCTTCGTGTGTGTATGTTCGCTTATAATGGAGTTCTTTGTGCTGATGATTTGTTGTCATTGTTGCTGTGTGTATGTTCGCTTGTAATGGAGTTCTTTGTGCTGATGATTTGTTGTCATTGTTGCTTTGTGTGTGTATGTTCGCTTATAATGGAGTTCTTTGTGCTGATGATTTGTTGTCATTGTTGCTGTGTGTATGTTCGCTTGTAATGGAGTTCTTTGTGCTGATGATTTGTTGTCATTGTTGCTTTTTGTGTGTATGTTCGCTTATAATGGAGTTCTTTGCTGATGATTTGTTGTCATTGTTGCTTTTTGTGTGTATGTTCGCTTATAATGGAGTTCTTTGCTGATGATTTGTTGTCATTGTTGCTTTTTGTGTGTATGTTCGCTTATAATGGAGTTCTTTGTGCTGATGATTTGTTGTCATTGTTGCTTTTTGTGTGTATGTTCGCTTATAATGGAGTTCTTTGTGCTGATGATTTGTTGTCATGGTTGCTGTTTGTGTGTATGTTCGCTTATAATGGAGTTCTTTGTGCTGATGATTTGTTGTCATTGTTGCTGTTTGTGTGTATGTTCGCTTGTAATGGAGTTCTTTGCTGATGATTTGTTGTCATTGTTGCTTTTTGTGTGTATGTTCGCTTATAATGGAGTTCTTTTGCTGATGATTTGTTGTCATTGTTGCTTCGTGTGTGTATGTTCGCTTATAATGGAGTTCTTTGTGCTGATGCTTTGTTGTCATTGTTGCTGTTTGTGTGTATGTTCGCTTATAATGGAGTTCTTTTGCTGATGATTTGTTGTCATTGTTGCTGTTTGTGTGTATGTTCGCTTATAATGGAGTTCTTTGCTGATGATTTGTTGTCATTGTTGCTTTTTGTGTGTATGTTCGCTTATAATGGAGTTCTTTGTGCTGATGATTTGTTGTCATTGTTGCTTTTCCTTTTGTAACCCCTTCCCCTCTGACATGGGCAGAAGGCCTGGATCAGTAAACTTGGGGTTCAAGTCGGGGTGGGGGGGGGGGGGGGGGGGGGGGGGGGGGGGGGGGGGGGGGGGGGGGGGAAGTATTGCCTTATAGTCAGAACAATACGGTACACGGAATCAGACATCTTGTTACAATTTCACAATGTTTAGAGCGAAGCAAGGAAGAAATAGCCACCAAGCACTCGTTCCTACTCCGCAACCTTCCCTAAATTCAACTTATGTGTGGACAGAACGAGGCCCAAGAGTGGTTCCAATGCCACTAACTTATTTTTAGGGGGGGATATGGATTTCAAATACTAACAGCCAAAAAAGTTCTATCGAAAATTATCAATTAAAAAGTGTGCTTGAACTCCAGTGTGCGCGTGTGTGTGTGTGCATGAGCGCGCACATGCGTGTGTGTGTGTGTGTGTGAACACATTTGTGGATATGGGCTGCAAAATGCCAGTAAACCTATGGAAAGTGATGTGTGTGCGTGTGTGTGAACACATTTGTGGATATGGGCTGCAAAATGCCAGTAAACCTTCTATGGAAAGTGATGCATGTGTGTGTGTGTGTGAACACATTTGTGGGGATATGGGCTGCAAAATGCCAGTAAACCTATGGAAAGTGATCAATTCAGAAAGTGTGCTTACGCTACCGCAAGTCTTTGAGCTTGTATGTGCTTGCATGTGTGGGCATGCATGTGAGCCCCAACATAATGCTTCTGTGCGCATAGGTATTTGACCGAAGGCAGGGAGATAACTAACCTTGTGCAGATAGTCCTTGACAAAGGGGTGGTTCCTGTGCGAATCCTTCAGCTGGGACACATACCTGTTGCTCACCTGCACAGCAGTCAACATTCAGAATAAATAAATTGATCTTTAAGACGTTAACCCCTTCGCTGCCGCCTATTACTTGATCATGCGTCGACGGTTTCCCGCACTATTTTTGAACACAGCAAAATCGCTTTTAGCGGCGACATATATATACGTCGGTGGCAAGTACTGAAGCGCTATAGAGGACGTATATATACGTCGGTGGCAAGTACTGAAGCACTATAGAGGACGTATATATACACGTCTGCAGCGCTATAGAGGACGTATATATACGTCAGTGGCAAGTACTGCAGCGCTATAGAGGACGTATATATACACGTCGGTGGCAAGTACTGCAGCGCTATAGAGGACGTATATATACACGTCGGTGGCAAGTACTGCAGCGCTATAGAGGATGTATATATACGTTGGTGGCAAGTACTGAAGCGCTATAGAGGACGTATATATACACGTCGGTGGCAAGTACTGAAGCACTATAGAGGACGTATATATACACGTCGGTGGCAAGTACTGAAGCACTATAGAGGACGTATATATACGTCGGTGGCAAGTACTGAAGCACTATAGAGGACGCATATATACGTCGGTGGCAAGTACTGAAGCACTATAGAGGACATATATATACGTCGGTGGCAAGTACTGAAGCACTATAGAGGACGTATATATACGTCGGTGGCAAGTACTGAAGCGCTATAGAGGACGTATATATACGTCGGTGGCAAGTACTGAAGCGCTATAGAGGACGTATATATACGTCAGTGGCAAGTACTGAAGTGCTACAGAGGACATATATATATATATATATATATACGTCAGTGGCAAGTACTGAAGTAGTAGTACTGAAGCGCTATAGAGGACGTAAATTTATTGGTATGGTCCTGGAAATGTTTTAACAGAGATCTGTGGGAACCCTGAATAGCCGAAAAATACAGTACTGCAAAGGATATTCCTTTTTGACAGTTGATAATAATTAAAGACCTTAAAAAGAACCTAGGGTAATGTGACTTCTTTTCTTTTTTTTACACTTTTAAGGCTTAAAAGAGACAGGGAACGTTTTTGAAAATAAACATATAATCCTTTGAAGACTGCCCAAACCTTGCTAACAGGAAATGTTTTAAAAAAACGCAGGAGATTTCAATCCTAGATTTGCATTTCCTTAAAAAAACATTTTAATGTACCATATTTTACGTACTGGAAGGCGCACCTGATTATGTGCATTATTTAACACAAAATTCTGATTTTGCTACTTTATTTTCTTATTGTTTGTGGCTCAAGCCACAAACCTATAACTCACTTTGTCGGTCTGTCTGTCTGTCGGTCCAAAATTGTCGCACATTTTGACAAAATTGTCGCACTTCAAATCGAGGCTACACTTCTGGCCGCTCTTTAAAATGATGTATTTTAAAAGCGTACAAAATAATAAACATATGTAATACAGACACTACAACAGACACGACGAGTATGCGGTGCTTCTTTTGATGAGTATAAGTAGGATACATAGTTTTAAATGTTTTCCAAAAGATATAAAAAGTTACGAAATGGTGCAGAGATAACATTCTGGTTTACAGATTAAAATTATTGAAAAGCCAGGGGAGGTAACTCATGATTGGAGTGGTAAAAATAGACCGCGTGCCACAAACTATTGCGATTTCGCGCTTGTTATATTATCAGTCACATAATAAGGCACATGGGTCTCAGTCAGCGAAAAAAAAGTATCGCCTTATAATCCGTAAAATAGGGTATCTACTTTCATTGGATATTTATTGCATGTTACTACTGAGAGAAGAGAAATCGCTGACCTCGGGTGATTTGCCAATGTGCTGGGAGAGGACCACCATGTTGATCAACGTCTCTGGGTTGTTGCTGTCCTGTCAACAGCGGACAGCAATACACACATTATTAACACAACAACAATAAGTTAGTGGTGTCAGAGAATAGGCAATACATAGATGTAGTGTTGTTGAGGGCAATTCGCACATGACCGAGCAATTCGCACGAAGACCAAGAGACGGACGGCTTTGCTCTTTATTCTCTCACATGAATCTGACTTGCTGTGTTGGGAGTCGGGGCCTGACTGAGCTTTCTCACGCACGCTCTCCACAATTACACTTCCGATCGCTCAGAGTTCATTCCCATCATTCCGAATTCATTCACTCGCACGTGCACGACATTCTAAGCATTCTCACTTCACCCTCTCACATAGAGTAGAAAGGGGGGTTGCGTACCCCTTAAGGTATTATCGTAATACGACGTCAATTTGTGGATCTCCAGTTCGATATTGGAAAAGATTTAGATCACCAGTGTCTGTTAAAATGTTTCTGCTTCCACTGTATCAGCGCTCTGCTTTGTAACTGAAACTGTTTTCTATAAGCAAACAGATTTCTGAAGAACTCAGTGCGTACCGTACATATGGGTGTTGTATTTTTATCTATATACACTTATATGAAACCCATAGCAACTTTCACCCCACACCAAGTGAGGAAGGAAACCTTAACGTAAAGTGAGTAGATTTAGATTTTACCTTCTAGTTCCATGAAAGTTGATTTCTTTCGTTTAAAAAATGGAATCTGGAAGAAATAAACATCATTGCATTAAATGACGCAATCATGACGCGGCCTCTTCACAATCTCTACGATTTTAAGGGGGACTACGCCCGAAGAGAAGCACCCATGAACATGTCCCGTCACGCACTTACCTTGTCCAGGGCTTCCTGCAGAACGGACTCTGCGTCGTCGAAGCGGCCCTGGGCCATGTAGCAGGCGGCCTGGCCGTTCAGCAGGAGCGGGGTGCTGGCGTGCTTGTCCGCCATCTCCTGGAAGATGTAGTACGCGTCCTGGTGCTTGTCTCCTCCCTGAAACACACAGCCCAAATTGTACACATGAAGCCTCCCCGTGGGGATACCGGGGGGTCTTTCATAAAAATAGTTCCCCTACCTTCTGGGAGTTCTGTGCTTATAACTTCCTCTAATCTGCCACTCTCTTTGACTCTGCCTTTTTCCTTTGCTTTCTGTCATCTGCTATCTTTCTGACTTATTGGCCCATTCTCCTGCCTTAAAAACAAAAAAAATCTTCCAAATAATTTTTCTCCCTTAAGCTCATCCAAAATCGGAATGTGTCGGCTGTAAGCAGCAGGGAGACCAGTGAAAACTAAAAAACGGACACATACGTACCTTACCCATTATGGCCATATGGCCTGGGAACGCAGAAGAAGAAGTACACCTGAAGTTAGTTACTTGGTCAGTCCTTAAATGCTTTTTTTTTTAGTATCGGTTGACATTAATCTCGAAGAACCGTCATTTCAATCAGATGTTTTTCTTTCTTTTCATCCATCAGGTCACAAATACGTCACAACATTATACAACATTCAATCATCCTAAAAAAGAAGGTTTTGTGAGCACAAAAACGTGCATGGTCTTTGTTTTCTTTGTCTAGATCTACAACTGCATAAGTACATGACTGTAAACTTATGGAGCAAGCTTATACATATAACATTTTCCCTCTGTCTGTATGTGTCTGTCTGTCATGTGTGCCAAATATGTGTGTATATGTGTGCCAAATATGTGTGTATATGTGTGCCAAATATGTGTGTATATGTGTGCCAAATATGTGTGTATATGTGTGCCAAATATATGTGTATATGTGTGCCAAATATGTGTGTATATGTGTGCCAAATATGTGTGTATATGTGTGCCAAATATGTGTGTATATGTGTGCCAAATATGTGTATATGTGTGCCAAATATGTGTATATGTGTGCCAAATGTGTGTATATGTGTGCCAAATATATGTGCCAAATATGTGTGCCAAATATGTGTGCCAAATATGTGTATATGTGTGCCAAATATGTGTGTATATGTGTGCCAAATATGTGTGTATATGTGTGCCAAATATGTGTGTATATGTGTGCCAAATATGTGTGTATATGTGTGCCAAATATGTGTGTATATGTGTGCCAAATATGTGTGTATATGTGTGCCAAATACTATCCTGACTTTTGATGGCAAAAAACATTCTGTTCATACAGATACTCCCATACACGTGATCACACACACACACATGCCTACACGCATAATGCATTGTATTGAAATTTAGGTTTAAACACATTAGTGGACCATCATTTTTTTTTAACCCTTTCACCGCCAGCCATTTTTCAACCAAAAATCTCCATTAAATTTACCTGGGTAGAGAACAAAATCCATCTGCAGTATTGAGGATTCTTCTGTGACATATATATAATAAGGTCTACCCTTACTTCCCAAAACTAAGACAACAGGGTCTTTGGATAATAGACTCCAATTTGATGCCTTTTAGTGACATAGGTGTAAAATCACTGTGGTGCTAAAATGCGACTTTGGCGGTGAAAGGGTTAAATGACCCCTCATTTTCTGCAGTCAGGGGTCGCATGACCCATGAAGTACGAAAACAATCTGAAGCCCTGAAGATTGACTGGGGTTCTATTTTCCCTTATATTTTCCGTTGAACTTTGAAAGTAATGAATGAAAAGTTATATTTAAAAAACGGCAATGGTAATTACGTAAGGGTTGGGAAGGAGGGCGGTTTATATAGAGGTATGAAAGGGACAGCTCCACCCCTGTGGAGATGACAGGCTTGAAGCTGGGAATCAGAGAAGGGACCATGGTCACGACTTGCTGTGATAAAAGAGGGTAGAGAGCGTGTGGTCGAACGATTAAAGGTAGGTGGTCAAGAGGAGATGGATGGAAAGGGGGTAGGGGATATACTAAGAGGGGGGGGGAAGATACAAATGTGTAGTAAGCTCCTCAATGCTTTAGTGCCAGGAAATATACTAGCAGCAACCGCATCTGTGCAATTTCTAATGCCTTACCACCAAGCCCCCATACAACCACCATAATCTGATGTCTGTTGCAAATCCATAAATATATACGACGCAATGTACATAGACCAGTTTCTTTGTCTCTTTTTCCCTAATTACCGACAATATACGAAATTATGCAGGGAATTGTGGTTCTATCTTCCCTTAGTATGTACCTCAATAATTTGTGTATTTATTTTCCCCCAATATTTTTGTGATGCCTTTGCAACGCGTGATGAGCCCACTATGGGGTATCGCGCTATATAAATATTCATTATTATTATCATTAAAAAAAAATCTCAAAATTTCTCCAGCAGCCAGGAGGTTAAACAAGGAGGCCTTTGCACTGGTTCTGAGGACTGCAGCCTTTGCCACAAATTTAACTTTGAACCTCAAGAGATTCCTTTGTTCCAACAACCCTGAATTCGGTCTCTAAAGTCTAAGCTATCCGTCAGTCAATAGGAATTGTTCGGATATAATTAAGGGGAGTAATTTCATGGCGTGTGGGAGTGATCTTGCCTAATTCAATCGGTCAAACAGGGGAAGTCACTCTACCATCAGCTCTCGTAGCCTATCGACTCGCGTGTTTCAGCAGACATACAGCACTTGGAACACCGTGCGTCATTCTAAACATTTATGTCATTTATATTTTTACATCACATTTTGCAAGATTTATTAGTTTCTAAAAGAATGTTTGCAAGTCGCTGACTCGCATCCTGCAGTTTCAAGCTTCGACGCCATTGTTACTATGGTATTTGACCGAGTAATGGAGGTAAACAACTCTAATTTTCACGAAGTGCTCTCCCCTATTTTTTTTCCGAAAATCGTCTATTCAAAAGGCAGCCAGGTTCATGCACTAAAAACATCAGAGCACCAACGTCGATAAGTTATGCCCAAGATTTGTGAGCAAAACGCAACAGGCTGCGTACCACTGTGAGGTTGAACCAGGCCTGGGCCAGCTGAGTGACGATGCTGTCCTCGTCCGTGTCCTGCATTCGCTTCAACTCTTTCCTGAAATCATAACCATATTATCTTAATGCCTCTTATATTTGAACAAGTGTGTGTGTGTGTGTGTGTGTGTGTATGTGTGTGTGTGGTGTGTGGTGTGGTGTGGTGTGGTGTGGTGTGGTGTGGTGTGGTGTGGTGTGGTGTGTGTGTGTGTCCTGTTTGTTCGCCCTGTAACTCACGAACCAGCGTACAGAATCGCTTCAAATTTTCTGTGGTGATGTATTATGGTGCACGGAGGGTAGTAATTAAAGAATGACTGACTGGACTGGTTACTTCCCTTACTTCATAAATCTGCTTGTGATTAATATTTAGTGATTGTCAGGATGTACTGTTGGTTATGATAGCATTTCAAGGCTGTGTACATTACACACATAATAATAATAATAATAATAGTGAATCATTTATATAGCGCATTCCTCCACCAATGTGGAGCTTTATGCGCTTAACAACAACAAAAATTAAGAAGCAACAAATTCAACAACAACACGAAATAATCGCTCACGCACATGCAAATAGGCATACACATACACACCCCACCCACACATACACGCACGTACCGGCACACACACACACACACACACACACACACACACACACACACACACACACACACACACACACACACACACACGCGCGCACACACGCACACACACATGCAATCTTGCTAAATCTCTTTGCAAGCTCAACTAAACAAAAATCACCTGAACTTCATTAGCACATTCTAACAAACACAGAACAATCCAAACAGAGGCATTGCTTCTTTTTTTTTTATCAGTTTCTTTGCATATTGCTAAAATCATCAATGATCAATGTACAAGATTTCACATGAGGTAGAAATCAGATATATTAGTGACCAAGCATCAAATGGAGGCTTTCTTTCGAATTGTATAAAAAGAAAACATATTATCAGAAAACAGTCCACAGTCCATAATAACATAAAGAGACAACTGGAGAAAACTGGAGAAAACTGACAAAAAGACATGCAAGAAGAAAACTTACATTCATTAATTCTTACAAACACATCCAAATTATCTCTTAATTCTTACAAACACATCCAAATTATCTCTTAATTCTTGCAAACACATCCAAATTATCTCTTAATTCTTACAAACACATCCAAATTATCTCTTAATTCTTACAAACACATCCAAATTATCTCTTAATTCTTACAAACACATCCAAATTATCTCTTAATTCTTACAAACACATCCAAATTATCTCTTAATTCTTACAAACACATCCAAATTATCTCTTAATTCTTACAAACACATCCAAATTATCTCTTAATTCTTACAAACACATCCAAATTATCTCTTAATTCTTGCAAACACATCCAAATTATCTCTTAATTCTTACAAACACATCCAAATTATCTCTTAATTCTTACAAACACATCCAAATTATCTCTTAATTCTTACAAACACATCCAAATTATCTCTTAATTCTTACAAACACATCCAAATATTTTTCAAGTAATTTCATAAACAATCATTTATGCCTTGGCATAACGCCATAAGGCTGTGTCAGATCAATTGACATAAGCTAGAACACCAAGGCTACACCAAAATGTTATGTTCTGCGTAGTTATGCGGGGATTGTCTTTAGCCATGGCAAGCTCATAGCATAACATCATCAATCAAAAATCCTCCGAAGTCGGAGTGTGGCTGCCAATGTGGTGGGGTAATCAAAAACGGTCACACACGTAATGTTCTCATCCCTAGTTGGGGCATTTGTACCACAGTGTTCAATTGCTTCGGCTGTTGGGATGATCCCTGGAGTCTTTAAGCCAGGGTACGACAACAACAACATAACAAACCATTGACAAAGTGGGCTTTGGTCATTTTTCACTAATTTAAAGTTTTCAAAAAAACATAATAAAGTCAAAATGCCTAATTGACTCTAAGACTTTTTTCTTTTATATTAAAGTTAGAGAAGATTCTTATATCTTCAGTCTAAAACTCACCTGGCAAGGTCAACTCTGTCCATTTTCAAGAGGATTTCCACCATAAGAGCCATGCTGCACAAACGTACACAAAAATATATCCCATTACCGTAATTTACGGCCCATAAGGCGACACAGCGCGTAATTTGTACAAAGATAGGGCGCATACACCCGATAAGGCGCAAAGAAACCAAAGAAATATAAAAAAAGGAAGAACGAAACGATCAGCGAAAGTAACATCATTACAGGGCCATTGACGGAAGTGGAAGCCTAACTATATAACTATATTTTAATGCAATGTGAGTGAACTGTTGTCGGTTTGTTGTGGAAGCTACCAGAGCATGGTGAGTTGTTCACTTCAACTCTCGACCCCCTTCCCTTTTTGTGTTTAGAGTATAGAAAGGGCGCATGCGCCGGATTGGGCGCAGGGGTCAAAGTTCAGTAAAAAAAAAAGTTGCGCCTAATAGGCCGTAAATTACGGTACATCACATACAGCAAGACTAGTCAAGTTTTTAAAAAGTGTCAGTTTATACACATACACACACACACATAATCATCCATGTTTTAACAGATTAAATAAATTCAAAGGTTTGTAATATGTAAAAATTATACACACACAAAATAAAGCAAGCTTTAATAAGTATGCTTCAAACACCTTCCACTATATGCTTCAGGAGGGGAGGGGAAATTTAAAAAAAAAATGGTTGCCTTTCATGGAATGGGAAAGGTTTAACCCGTGCATGCACACAGACACAGACAACATGCACACACACACACACACAGAGCTGTAACAGAACTCACCACTCCAGGTTGTCTGACTGGTGAAGCACACGCAGGGCGGCATCTGAATTCTGTAACAAAATTACAATACCATTGGCAGAGCAAATAAATTGAAATCCTTTGGTTCTTGCACGCAAACTGACTGATCATATTTCATGATCAGACTGATCATTACAAAATGCAGCAGAGTCTTTACGGGCCGTTTACCACACAATGTACCACATGTTAAACATGTTCAATATGGACTATGTAATAATATACGGGGCTAACCATTTTTATCAATATCTCTCGCTCTATGTCTGTGTGTGTGTGTGTGTGTGTCTCTCTCTCTGTGCTCTGTGCCAATACTTTGTTCTTATCTAACAATTGTTGTCGATCAATTTTGCATTGATGGTGTGGGCAATATCCACATTTTACCCTATAACAGGTGATATTTAGTTGATTAATAAAATTTTAGGTAAAGGTCAAGATGTGCCCCCCCCCCTACATTTCTCAGCTCTCCCCGCATTTTCACACTTGCCTTTCTTACCAAACATTAAGCTGTATTTTATTAACCTTTTGGAATAATTATCTTTGTTGAATAATTAATCGCAGTCATGATAATGGCCATTATCTAATAGGACCCCTCCCCCCCTATGTAGTGCAGCTGAGGAGCATTTGTCACAGTCCTGGTTCATTGCGTTTTTCAATCTTGCCTTTATCTTCTACTATTATTGAATGCATGTGTTTAATTATGTAAATGGATGAAAATTAGTGTTAAATATAGCAAAAGATAGTAAGTAAGAAAGGCAAGACTGAAAAAGTGGAAACAACCAAGAAATGGAGGAGGGGGGGGCGCATCTTTACCTTTACCCTTTGTTCTTATCTATCAATTTTGCATCGATGGTGTGGGCAATATCCACATTTTCCCCTATAACAGGTGATATTTAGTTGATTAACAAAATTTCAAAAAGCAGTATCTTAGCTTCTGTTCATCTATTCAATATCTCCCTTAGGGGTAAAATGTGGACAATCATCACCATCCTGGACATACAATTTTAGTGCACCCTAGGACAACAATATACCATCAAACCTCTATTATAAGACCCTCCGTTAAAAGACCTCCTCTCACTTAACCCTTTCACTGCCAATATTAACAAATTGATGCACCACAATGGTTTAACACCCACGTCACTAAAAGGCCTCAAATTAGGGCCTGTTGTCCAAAGACTTTATTTTCTTAAGTTTGGGAGGTAAGGATAGTCGTAACGTTATACATGTATGTCAGATTTTGTTCTCTCTACCCAGTTAAGTTTAATGGTACTTTCTGGCTGAAAAATGGCTGGCGGCGAAAGGGTTAAGACTGATTTTTCTGGCACGGATGTAATGTATCTTACTATAATTTATATATGAAACAAACCTCAGCTATAAAACCCCTCCAAATTAAGACCAATTTGTCCTGACTTTTTGGAAGTCTTAAAATAGAGGTACAGTGGAACCTCCCTCATAAGACCTTCAAAAATCATCCAAAATGAGGTCTTAAAGGGAGGGATCTTATAAGGGAGGAAATTTTAATACTCACAAAGAAGGGCAATGTCTCAGAGAAAGAGGTCTTGTATGGGAGGGAGTCTTATAAGGGAGGTTCCACTGTACTAACATAAGAACATACTAGTTACTACAGATAACTTTTCAAGATGGGCAGATCTGTGTATATATCACTGACTGCAATGCCACCCATACAAACAAAAAGATGCACGGGTCTGCATTTTTCACCGACTTTTAACGAAGTCGAGCGTTTTTGACTTGGAAGAGAGATTAAGGCTGAGATAATATTTTCTAAACAGTACCAAAGTTTCATTGCTTTGTTGTGTTGTAGGTGGGGGGGGGGGGGGGGTTCCCGTCAGGCTCTAGTACAAATTGAAACATTTAGCTCCCCATGGGGATACCAGGGGTCTTTCGTAAAAATAGTTCCCCCACCTTCTGTGCTTGTAACTTCCTCTAATCTGCCACTCTCTTTGACTCTGCCTTTTCCATAATTTGCTTTCTATCATCTGATATCTTTCTGACTTTTGGGCCCATTCTCCTGCCCTTTTAAAAAAAACACCCTCTTCCAAATGACTTTTTCCTTTGAGCTCCAAAATCAGAATGTATCAGCTGTATGGAGGAGACCAGTGAAAACTGAAAACCGGACATATATGTACCTTACCCATTATGGCCATACAGCCTGGGAACACAGAAGAAGAAGAAACATTTAGAACCTTCAATAGGAATTGCTCGGAAATAACTAAGGGGAGTAATTTCATGGTGTTTAGGAGTTATCTTGCCTAATCCAATCGGTCAAACAGGGGAAGTTACTCTGCCATCAGGTAAATCCCCAGCCCTCGATTCTTGTGTTTGAGGAGACACACAGCATGTAGAACGCAGTGCGTCATTCTGAAATTGATGTAATTTATATTTTTACGTCACAGTTTGCAAGTTCTATCACTTTGTAGCAACTGGTCTGTCACCCCTTCTTTTTCTACAAATGTTTGAAGTCGCTGACTCGCATCCTGCGATTTCAAGCTTCGACGCCATTGTTGCATTGTCGCTATGGTATTTAAACAACTCTAATTTTCACGAAGTGCTCTCCCCTAGTTTTTTTTTCCGAAAATCATCAATTTCTACACAGTACCTGTTCATGGTAGTAAACAGAGGCAGCCATCAGCACAAAGGTGCTGTTGCTGATGTCCACACTGCCAGCCATCTTGGAGTCCAGGTCACGCACAGTGGAATCACTGGGAAACAAACCATGCACAATATTATACCAACAGATCAATTCTTCCACACAACAAAAAACAAGCACAAAAAATGTACACGGATAAACAACCTTCTTCTTCTTCTTTCATCGCTCCAACAGTTTCCTGTCAATTATGAGCGCAGATGCATCATGCTGCCGTTATGCGCCTAACAAATAGTTAGGCCCAGCAAGTCCGACTTTGGCTCAAGGAAATCTATTTGAAAGTAATTATTGAAAAAAAAGCAGAATGGACCGGTAAGGCAGAAAGATAGTAGATGACAGTACCCTATTTTGGGGGACCATGTTGCCTTAACCACAACTTTTGCTTTAAAAAAATAAATGAATCACTTGAACATTTGATCAAAAACCATATAAATTGCATCTCCCTTGCAAACCACCTTTTCGATTCGTTGGCAAGGTAGTCGGCAAACATCCGCACAGCCTGCAGTTCGTCAGCCTGAGAGGCGCGGATCTCGTCCAACACAACCCCATACTTGCGCTGCGCGATGTAGGCCCGGTACATAATCACATCTCGCTGTATTTTGGTTTCTGGGTTGCTCACCTGAAAAAGACAAAAACAGTGCAATGCAATGAACTAGGTTGGCTTTATGTCGTATTTATGTCAACCAGATTTTGACAACAAAATCTTTTAAGTCAACCAGATTTTGACAACCTTGCTAATGCTATATCAGTATATGCCTATAGTAATAGTTACAATGCTTATCTTCTAATAAAGTGTGTAAATTGTGCAGTGATTTCTCGAGGCCCTAAAAGACATTCACAGTGGCTACGGCTACGGGGTTTTTGCAACACTCCACCATGTTTTGCTTGTCAAATTTTTGATCAGCAAATTCATTTTTTTATTTCGTATATTTAAAGCATCAAGGTTCCGTTAAAATAAGGAATAGGGTTAGGGATAGGGTTTGGAACATAGTCAATGTTAGTAGTTTTTCAAGACACATGCGCATGTTTGCATCCTGTGATTGAGCCCCGTAACCATAGCCCGGAGAATGCGAGTTACGGACCCGTAACCCTAGCCTCTGCCTAATATAAGAAAGTCCTGGCTTTTGTGTTCCCTGTTGTCAGGACAAACGTCCTATTGACATTGAGCACTGGGAGGCTTTGTCCCATTAATTTTACTAAGAAGTAAGACTAAGACTAGTGGGAAAAGAGCTGGGACATGGTTTTCCACCCTGGCAAGTGTAACACCTTGAGCGTATCAAGAAGCAGAAAGCCCCGGCAGCATCATTACCAGCTGCATGGCCACAACCTACAAGCAGTCGACTCCATCAAGTACGTTGGAGTGACTCTGACAAAGGAGCTGAGCTGGAAGAAACACGTCGAGAACATCTGCGTGCAAGCCAACAAGACTCTAGGCTTCCTGAGAAGAAATTTGAAAGTCAGCTCCCAGACCATCAGGGAGTTGGCCTACAAATCATTCGTCCGTCCGGTCCTAGAGTATTCATCATCAGTCTGGGACCCTCACCAACAACAGGACATCGACAGACTGGAGGCAGTCCAGTGGCGCGCAGCACGCTTCGTCTTCAGATATTTTCGAAATACGTCTAGTGTCACTTCAATGCTTGAACAGCTTGGATGGCCCTCACTGCAGCAGCGGCGACTTTCCGCAAGGCTTGTGATGCTCTTCAAGCTGCAAGAGGAAGAGGTGTGCATGGACATTCTGCAACAAAAACTGATACCACCGCCAGCACGTCAGCGACGCACTCACCCACGTCAGCTCTCTCAGATCTTCTGTCGTACTCAGTACCGACAAGCCAGCTTCCTCCCACGTACAATCCGGGACTGGAACGCGCTGCCCCAGGAAGCTGTGCAGGCCAAGACAATCGACACCTTTGTGTCGATGGTCACGAAATAGTTATCCAGCAACACTCCCCCTCCCCCATTCCCTCCACCCCTACCTCTCCTCCTGTATTAAGGCGCTCTTCCGCAGATCCCCAATTTCTACAGTGACAGAATAGTCAAGTTTGACTGTGGTCTCTTACTGGAAGGAAGGAAGGAAGAGCCAGGGCATTTTGTATACAATTTCTTGTTTCAGGACAGTTTGTTCTATCACTTTTCCATCCTTCCTTCGACAGAGTGACTGGTCACAGTTGACTATTCTGTCACTGTACTTCTTCTTCCGATTGGGGATGTTTATCCTGCCCCACGCCCAAAGTCTTCGTTTAGACTGCTATTGGCGCACAGGATGCATGCTTTGTGAGTTTGTGTCGTCCATTCCACCGGCACACACGGCCTACTCGTACCGAATAGTCGAATGGGCTTTAACGTGCGTGCAAGATCTTGTATGTGCGTACACACACGGGACCTCAGTTTTAGGTATCCAAAGGGATGATCTAAGGAGATGTGCACAACAAGCCTGATTCCAGTATAATTCTACTAAAAATACATTTCGAGAACAATATTCTGCAAGTTTCTTTTTATTATAATGTATGTCATTACACTACAGTAGTCTCTCAAGCATCCTCTGACTCCACCCTAGTAGCCCGGAGCTGTTTACTGTGTCTATTTAGTGTTTAGCTAAAGTTTAGCAGATGACAAAAATCCAGGAGTCAACTTCTCAACTGACAACTGGGGTTCTGGTTGAGATACTGGGAGTCACAATTCTGTACGAATATAAACTAAACACTATTATTTGTGTTAATAGCTTACGTGAAGTTTCTGAGCTTCGTTTATGCAGTGCTGGTAGTTTCCAATCAGCAAGGCAGTGCGAATATCAAAGAGCTCATCCACGTCGTGTCCGGCCATTTTGCTTTTGATGTCAGTGACGCATGCGTAGCCAACGTGGAAGAACCAGTCTATTTCCGGAGAATCAACAAAGGGAGATCACCCAAAAGACAAAAGGTCAGCAGAAAACGTGCTCTCTCTTTCTCTCTCTCTCTCGCTCTCTCTCTCTAGGCATGGTAATTTTCATATATTTCTCTAAATTCACAGAAAAGTGAATGCAGAAAAACAAGTATCAGAAGGGTTTTTAAGCTTGAGGAGATGCCCTTTCCCCAAATTTGAAAAGTTTTTCATGTTGATCTTCAAGAGCAATTTCCCCCTGACATCAGATCAGAAAGCAGGGACAAGGTTGAATAGCCGTTCGGTTAGGCTTTTAAAGTCCCATCGTGTTGTGCAATTTTAATGTAAAATCATTCAAGGTCTATCGATTGCTCAGGTTTTTTGATGATTGAAAATCAATCGTCATAGTCCTATAATTTAAACACTTTATAATTTCCCCACTTGTCTAATAGATTTTTGAAAGAGTTAGTATTTAGTGCACTTTTCATATTAGTAGGTAATTTGTTCCATAGGGGTGCCAGTCTGTTACTGAATGAAAATTTTCTTGTGTTAGTATAACAATGTTCAATATATATTTTGTTAGTACTATTTCTTGTTAAATGACTTGCCCGATGAAGTAAATAGTGAATGCAAGATCTTTGCTGATCACACAAAGCTATATAATACATCTGGTAATAAAGAAATACTACAGTCAGATTTACACTCTCTACAAGCATGGTCAGATAAATGGAATTTATATTTTAATGTCCAAAAATGCAAGGTAATGTACATAGGAAGGAAAAACCCTAAACATGATTATTATATGAAGCCGAACTGCACAACAAGTAAAATTAATATATGTGAAAACGAGAAAGACTTGGGAATAACTTTTGATCCAGCTTTGAAATTTGATACACATATACAGAAGGTAACCAGTAAAGCTAACCAAGTAATGGGATTAATCAAAAGATCATTTGACTATCTTCATAAGGATATATTTGTTAAATTATACAAGGCTATGGTTCGACCTCGCATAGAATATGGTAACTGTATATGGCATCCTAACCTAAAAAGACAATCAATAATAATTGAAAAAGTTCAGAGAAGAGCCACAAAATTAGTTAAAGCATGTAAAAATATGACTTATGTAGTTATGAGGAACGTTTAAATTTTCTGAAATTACCATCTTTGAAGGGAAGAAGACTTAGAGGGGACCTTATTCAAACCTACAAAATTGTACATAATCTTGATGATATCAATTTCAATGACTTTTTCATAAAATGCACAGTAGACAAAACAAGAAATAGTGATGGTAAATTGTTTCTTAACAGATCTAATAATACCCGCAAAAACTTTTTTACTAACCGTGTTGTTCATATGTGGAATGATCTACCAATTAACATAAAGAATGCACCTAGCATTAATGAATTCAAAAATCTTTTGGACGAAAACCCAAATTTGATAACAAAATTTAAATGTTTTGATGAATAAAAAAATATATATATATATAAAAAAGCCATTCTCTTAAAGATTTATCTTTTTATTAGTTTTTGATTTAAGAGACGCAAACCACTAAATAAATTCTGACAAGTCAAATTCATCAAGAAGGGGCGTAATAAGGGCCGAGAGGCCTATGCATAGCCCTACATCACCTACCTACCTACCTACCTTGTTTTGTCATAGTTTGATTTGATAATTTGAAAAAATCAGAAGTTTATCATTGTGTCGTCAATGCAGTTAAAATTTTTATAACATTGAATAAGATCACCCCTTATTCTTCTAGCTTTCAATGATGGTAAACCGAGGTATTTTAATCTATCGCTGTATGAGTTGTTTTTAAGTTCGTGAATTAACTTTGTTGCTCTCCTCTGTACTTTTTCAATCATAGATGATTGCCGTTTTAGGTGTGGGTACCAGATGGTATTTCCATATTCCAGATGGGGTCTTATCAAACCCTTATACAGAGGGTATAATACATGCATGATAAACTTATAAAGCCATTAAAGGGCTTTTTAATCCCTGGATTACATCTTTTGAAGCCCTATATTTTCAGAGCTTTTCCTCCATTACCATGCCTGCTCTCTATCTCTCTGTATCATGTGTATGTTTGTGTGTATGGTATGTGTGTGTGTGTGTGGTTTGATTGAAATGCAACGACATCTCATTCGGTTAACTTAGTTTAATAGTATATATATATATTAAGAGTAGAACTTTACATTGAATCTTGAAAGCATTGTGTGCACATTTATGGTTAAATCAGCATTATGATAGTACGTTTATCTCTCTTGATCTTGATGATAAGTTGAAAGAGCCACATTGTGGCATTACATTGATCAACGAAAAACTAGGGGAGAGCACACCCTAATGTTAGTTTATGACCTGGCCAGCCAACGCCCATTCAGCATGCAACCCGCATGATGCCACGTCCCTGCAACCTACACTAGCGAGAATTTGGGTAAAGGTAAAGATGTGCCCGTTTTTGCCTTTCTTACCAAACATAAAGCTGTATTTTATGAACCTTTTTAGCTAATAACCTTTTTGGAACACTAACCCTAACCCTAACCCTACCCCCCCCCCCCCCCCCCCTCCCCCTATAAGACGGGAAAACGCAACGAACCACGACTGTGACAAATGGCGCTGTGTACTGCAATACATAGGGGGGGGGGGGGGGGGGGGGGGGGGGGGGGGCGGGAGGGTCCTATTAGATAATGGCCTAGGGTTAGGGATAGGGTTAGTATTCCAAAAAGGTTATTAGCTAAAAAGGTTCATAAAATACAACTTTATGTTTGGTAAGAAAGGCAAAAACGGGAAAATGGAATTAACCGAGAAATGCAGGGGGGGGGGGGGGGGGCACATCTAGACCTTTATCAAAATTTGCTTGGGGTGAAGTGGGGGGTTGGGAGAAGGCAAGGAGAAGGGGGAGGGGTGTGTGCTGGAAGGGTATTGTTTTTTTCCTTTCGGGGGCCTGCCGGATGAGGGTCTTAAAGTCCTCCACTGACCCTGCAGAAACAGGGTCTTGGTTTTCTGAGGAGGGCATTGAAGACGAACAATAAGAAGATCAGGGCACAGGCGAAAAAAGCAATCTTGGAGTATGCAAGCCCGGTCTGGGATCCCCACATCAAATTCAAAAGCAGCATTGACGTAATTGGTAAAGAATTAATTAGCTTAATAATGTAATTGCAACCAACAAATACTATTCTTTTACAAATATTCTTAAAGGAAACAAAGGTATTGATACTTGATATTTTACAAAACTAACCGGAGCACTTGAAAGTTGTTTTTATGACAACAAAAAATTAGTTTGTGTGTAACTGTAAAGCGGAGGGATAGGTAGCCCACTCACCGCTGAGAGTGGGAGCCTGTTTATACGGTTTGCCACCTTATTGTGTTTATTCCAGGATGATCAAACTCTTTCAACGCACCCTGCTGCAGAAGGCATCAAGGACACCTTTTCCGCTTGCCTGCTCAAAATACAGGCAGCATCTACTACACTTTGGAGCCTCTTCAGGGATACGAGTTTCCCGCGCTCCGTTGTCCTCCATAAATCCAGCATCAGCGGGAGCTCGTTTGAGGACAAGCCCCCAGAAACCCAGGGGAAGCAAAGAGTCTGGTCCCAGGCTCACCGATCCGATACGCCATGTGTCCGACAAACTCCTGGCTTCCTTGGTGAAAAGGCATGCAGAAAGATTTGTGCTACCAGGTATTTTTGTTTCTTGTGGTTGTGTTGTTGTTATTATTATTGTTTTATTTTTTAGTGGGATCAAGAATTGTTTTAATAATAATAATAAACGGACACTTATATAGCGCTTTTTATGAAGCACAAAGTGCTTTTGCTGTTTGCAAAGTCCATGACCATTAATGTTATTAGCTAGAGTTATTAATTCCATATGTCAGGTCTTTTCGAAATTGAATCGGCAACTGATGAGAATCAGAGAATATAATGGGGGTTTTCTTCTTGAAAATTGGTTGAGTGAAAAAGGTCTTCTCCTCACCCCCACCCCCTTACATCTTTGCCTCTGTATGTCACACACAAACACACACACGCACACAACGCACACACACAGATTTTACTTGAGAATGGGAGACAGAAAAAACCCATTTTACTTGAGAGGAAGAGGGAGACGTTTTACTTTTGATCTTTTCATCCAGCAGTCTTGTCTCTCTTTTTCTTTATTAAAAATATCTGATGTTGCAATGAAAGAAATGGAGAAAAAGAGAGCACTGAGTGTGTACATTGTGTGTGTGTGTGTGTGTGTGTGTGTACGCACGCATGTTTACTCAAGTTGGTTTTTTTCTTTTTCGTAAACGTAGCTGTATATGTATGTCTTAAGGCTCTACCTTTCCTATGACAGTGAAATCCACCTAACTCAAAAACGGGTAACTCAAAAATACTGGATAACTCACAATATTTTTGGGGTCCCAGTTTAATCACCTAGTTTATGCCAAAAAGCCTTTTTATTTCAAAATATTGGCTTTCTCAAAACAAATTTTCAGTCCTTTTAATTTTCACTTAGCCCATTTCAACTACAGACAAACCTCTATTTTAAGACTTCCAAAATGTCCGGAAAAATCGGTCGTAAATTGGAGGGGTCGTATGACGGAGGTTTTCACTGGCAGCCGTAGAAAGAAAAAGTTCAGCACAGTTCATACTCTCTTCTTCATGCACACATACAATGACATATTAAAACTGGATTTGGGTCTTTCCAACTCCATAGGATTGTGCAATCGATATTACAGTTTCACTTTGCCGACTTCTGTTAATCACCTCCACTCTCGTCCAAAGTCAGTGGTTTTCTTTTTCAAAGTCAGTGGTTTTCGTGCTTTTCCTACGCTCTCCGCCATCTTTTCTACAACAAGGGAAGCGACTCCGCTTTCAGGCCCTTGACCGTGGTTGTTTCCCTTTGCTCGAAGTCTATGCAGACGACAGCAACGGTCGTAAAAACCAACAAAATGGCGGTCGTAAGTCGCGTTTTAGAGGAAGTCGTTTAAGAGAGGTCGTTTACATAGTAAAATGCATCTGTGCCAACAAATCCGGTCTCAAATGAGAGGTGGTCGCTTAACAGAGGGTCGTAAAATAGGGGTTTGTCTGTATTATAAATGTTTTCAAGCAGATTCCAATAAATATTTCCCTTACATTTTCCCCTTCTAATTTGCACACATGTTTTGTTTTTCTTTTCTTTTCTTCTTTTCAGAGACGGGGAATGGTGCTACGCCTAAAACTGAAAGCATATCTGGATTATCGACAGAGGACCTCATTCACACCATCTACAGGGTCCCCCAGACTGCATCGCACAACGTCAAAACAGATCAACTGCAAAACATAGAGAAACTCCTCACAAAACGCCTGTATACGATGACTCTGGACGAAGCTCTTCAAACATGCCACAGCTTTTATCTTCAAGGACACAAGTTCCATCGCTTTTTGTCGTGCATGTTGAGCGTGGTTGATGAAAGATTCGATTATCTGAGTCCCTCAGCCAGTGAAATCTCTCGACTCATGTTCTACGTCTTCAGTCATGGCAGCGCCCCTAACTTGCTTCTGCATAGAGTGGAGGGACATTTGCTTCAGAATCTTGACGATTTCGACATCAACGATTTGGGAGTCATTTGTGTCGGCTTCTTCCGCGCCAATTCGAGGCTGTGTTCTCAAGATCTTCTGGACGCGATTGCGGAGAAGCTCCTCACAGACTTGAGCTCGCTCGAGCCGTTCCTTCTGCTGGATATTTTGAAGACTTTCCGCCATTCCAGCTACATCCGAGTGAGCTTTTACAAACGGTTGGGAGACTTCCTCATCGAAAGCGATTTTATCTCGCGGTACACAACGCTCAACCCGATCATGCACATAGCTTTCACCTACGCGTCTATTCCTATCCAGCACACCGCACTCATGGAGCGTCTGTTCAGCCACGCAGAGGAACTTCTTCACAAGCAGAGATCATACTTCCGCACCAAAGATCTGTCCAAGTTTGTGTGGGCGTGCGGCACTTTGCAGTTCAGACCACAGGATTATGAACGGAGGTACGGAGGTCTCGTGGAACGCTTCGAAGCTATCGCCAGGGACAACAGAGACTTCCCAGAGTCTATTGCAGAGATGCTGATTGGCTTGGTGTATCTGGGTATCTTCCCCCAAGGTCTTCTTCACAGATGCCTTTCGCCTGACGTGACCGCCAGACTCATGGGTAAGGCAACACTACCGTAATTTACGGCCCATAAGGCGACACAGCGCATAAGGCGCACCCCCTGCTTTTTAAACAAAATCGTAATTTGAACAAAGATAGGGCGCATACACCCGATAAGGCGCAAAGAAACCAAAGAAATTTAAAAAAAGGAAGAACGAAACGATCAGCGAAAGTAACATCATTACAGGGTCAGTGACGGAAGTGGAAGCCTAACAAATGTGAGTGAACTGTTGTCGGTTTGTTGTGGAAGCTACCAGAGCATGGTGAGTTGTTCATTTCAACTCTCGACCCCCTTACTTTTTTCTGTTTAGAGTATAGAAAGGACGCATGCGCCGAATTGGGCGCAGGGGTCAAAGTTCAATAAAAAAAATGTTGCGCCTAATAGGCCGTAAATTACAGTCATTGTTAAAGCAAAGAAAAATTTTTAAAAAGAAGAATTGGATCTGTGTACATTATTTTAGGCTGTAGCTACCGGTAAGCTGTAAGGAGGTTATCGTTATGTTTTAGTTTATTATCTTGGTCAATTAACTGAATGATCTTTTGATCACCATTACCATATTCTTCGGACTATAAGGTGCACCCCCCCACATTTTGCACAAAATTCAGATTTTGTTATTATATTTTCTTACTGTTTTATTAGTCATATTATAAGGCGCAGGGGTCTCAATCTGGGAGAGAAAAAAGTATCGCCTTTTGTAATAACGACATAAATTTAAAAAAATCTCAGTGATTAAATCTGCCGACTTTGTTTTACATTGACATGCAAATTAAAAACTTTACAAACTTCTTATTTTTGTATGACCCTGTGTGTGTGTGTCTGTGTGTCCTTGCTGCATGCATGCATGATTGCTTAACCATCTAAAGTGCCCCTTTTCCTCAAATATATGATCAGTTGAATGACTTAGTTATTGAACTTATTCCATCCCCGTGGGGATACTGAGGGGGGGGGGGGGTCTTTTATGTAAATAGTTCCCCCACCTTCTGGAAGTTCTGTGCTTGTAGCTTCCTCTAATCTGTCACTCCCTTTGACTCTTGTTGTTTTCCTTTTCTTTTTGTCATCTTATTGGCCCATTCTCCTGCCTTTTTTAAAATAAAAATCTTCCAAATATTTTCTCCTTTGAGCTCCTCCGAAATTGGAATGTGTTTGCTGTATGCAGCGGGGAGACCAGTAAAAACTTAAAACCGGACACATACGTATCTTACCCATTATGGCCATATGGCCTGGTAACACAGAAGAAGAAGAAGAACTTATTCCATCAGAGTCAGACTCTCCTGTCTGCTTGCGCTATTAAATATTGAAATCTGCTCATGGAGCTCTACGCAAATTTATTTTAATTTTTTATTTTCCAACAGGGAGTGCGTCTCACAGAGAGAAAAGCTTCCAGATGCTCCTGCTGAATGAAACCGTGAAGATTGAATGCCCAGACTATGCAGGGAACCTTGTGTCGCAGGTAACATTCAGAGCAGTTGTTGCTAGTTAATTTTACTTTTAGGAATGTGGCACAGGCTGGCAAAAGAGGGAGGGCAGCTGGAACAAGAGGACAGACAGGTCTCCTATTCTGAGGAAAAGACTGTCATCAAAGAAATGGAAACTGCGCAGCCCAAATTATAACCCGGCTGATCCCTACCACAAGCTCAGCAGAACGGACCAGGTCATCCTGATCAGGCTGAGAACAGGGCACAACAGACTTTGCGCCCACCTTTTCAGCAAATTTAGAATTGGAGAGACCGAAGCATGCCCATGCGGAGCAGGACCTCGTGTATGTAGAACATGTTCTTCAACATTGCCCACTCCACAATGTCCCCCAGACAAGAAATGTGGCCAGACCCCACACCACTGAGGGAAAAGCTGCACGGAAACCTGACTGATCTCCAGGCAACTGCTGCATTCGTGCGGGCTGCTGGCATCTCCATCTGATGGGATCGACGAAGAAGAAGAAGAAGAAGAAGGAATGTGTCAGTCTTTGGATTTTTTTAAAATTTTATTGTAGGTCATGTGTAATGTTTTCTGTTCTGGCTATTGGCCACTGCAAAGAACACCTTTTGCAAGAGTGAATGCCCTTGGTGGGTGGGGGAAGATGGTTGAGTACTGACCAAACAAGGGAATAACTCTCGCCAATAACCCTATTTGATGCCACTTAATGGCTGCCTTTTGCAAGAGTGAATGCCCTTGGTGGGTGGGGGAAGATGGTTGAGTACTGACCAAACAAGGGAATTAACTCTCGCCAATAACCCTATTTGAGGCCACTGAATGGCTGCCTTTTGCAAAAGTGAATGCCCTTTTGGATACTGATCAACAAGGGCTTAGCTCTTGCTGTCAAGGGCGTTAATAACCCTAGTTGCAGTGGCCAATGGTATCATGTGTGCGTGTCGGCCTTTTACCTAGGTGGCTTTAATCACCAACAGTACATGAGCACTGCACACTACATGGTTTTCTACACTATTGGAACATCACGGTACAGCTTAGTCTTTTTCGTTGAAGACTTTGAGTCTCAAACTAGAGAACATTTGCACCGGCTCTATAGTACTGAAGCCAAAAAGATTGGTCGGCCTTTGGGGACCTTCCCCCCAACGCCAAGCTGTCCTCAAATCCCTTTGGCCCGAGAGAGTGGGGGTGCATCCTGTGCAAGGCTTCTCCGCTACAGAAACATGTTATCCCTGCCTGCTCTGCTATCTAGCAGTCATAGTCGGAAACGGTTGACAGCCTTACATAGTGTGTGTATAATGAAATCAACAGACGGTGTTGCTTTCTGTATATGTATATATATAATAATAATAATGCTTATTTGTATAGCACCTATTCTCAGTAAGGGCTCTAAGCTCTTTACAAAACGTATTTACATTGATTAAAAAGAAAACATTAAACAATAAATATTAAACAAGAAAACAAACAACCAAAGAGCCAGCGCGAAGTAGCCTTGCACACCCTCAACACACAACACACACCGTCAGGACGCACGCGCGCACACGCGATTGCACACATAGACAGACGCACGAACACACACCTGCACACACACACACACACACACACACACACAGACATGCGCTCGCGCACGCCCACCCACCCAGACGCATGAACACACATGCACCCATGCGAGCACACTAGCAGCACACACACACAGACACACACGCGCACGCACAGACAAAAACAAACCTAGAGAACAAAAAACAGACAAAACCAAACCTATGTGCATCCATTACTTTGTTAACAAGGAATTCTGGCATAATAAACATATTGTAAAATGATGTCTCTTTTTCAATTTGTTTAGAGTCAGGTGGATGCCCTACAGCGGTACCCCTCGGTGTCTCGTGACTTGGACAAGGAGCTGCAGATGCGTGTGGGACTGCAGGCCGTCTTAACCTGTCTCCACACCTGTCTGGGCTTTGACAGGGTGCACTGTCTCTACCCCTTCATTCACTTCAAGACTGCAGGTGGGTGTGCATTTGTATTTGGTATATATATATTCTAGTCACAGAGACCTTATCTCTGTGAAATTTGGGCTGCTCTCCCCTGGAGAGCACGTCGCCACAAGCGCAGTGCCTACCAAATTTTTTTGGGGGGTATAAGGGGGGAAAAAAAAATTTGGTCGGGGCTTTCATCAGTTTGAAAAATAGGGTAGGTAGGTACTAGGCTTTTTATTTTGGCTTTTTTTTTATGTCCATGTGTGTGAAAATATTTATATATTTTAATAAAACAAAACAGTATACTTTTGCACTTATAATGTTTTAAGCTTCTGTTTGCTCGCTTTCATGTTTTTTTTCGTTTTTTCCCATTCATCAAAAAAATGTTTAGGGTCGGCAGCCAAAAGCTAGGGTAGGTAGGGAAACAGGAAACCAACATTTTTTTTGGGGGGGGGCCTAAGGAGGAGATGTGGGCAGACCTAGCTATGAATTTGGCTATGCCAGGCAGCGGGATTTCTCCCTGTTCTTACCGACTTTCAACTGCCGTGGGATTTTTACGTGTGTAAAGCGCACGGGTCAGACTAGCTTTAAGTCCCCGTCCAAAGGACTGGACGTTCAGTTCGATTTTCCCGTCGAACTAGAAAGAAAGGGCGAGGCCCGGGATTCGAACCCGTGTCACTCACGTTTGCAGTCACGCATTACATTTGGCAGGCGAACGTCTTAACCACTCCGCCACCTTGTGTGTAATGTATGCATGCGTGTGCACACAAACACAGACTATCTGAGTATCTGCGGGTAATGTTGTCCTGTTTGTAGAGCTGTCAGGATATTGACTGTATCCCTTTTTTTACCGTATGTTTAGGACAATGAGGCGGTACTTTTTCCCAGACTGGTACTTTTTCCCAGACTGGTACTTGTTCCCAGACTGGTACTTGTTCCCAGACTGGTACTTTTTCCCAGACTGGTACTTGTTCCCAGACTGGTACTTTTTCCCAGACTGGTACTTGTTCCCAGACTGGTACTTTTTCCCAGACTGGTACTTGTTCCCAGAATGGTACTTTTTCCCAGACTGGTACTTTTTCCCAGACTGGTACTTTTTCCCAGACTGGTACTTTTTCCCAGACTGGTACTTTTTCCCAGACTGGTACTTTTTCCCAGACTGGTACTTTTTTCCCAGACTGGTACCTTTTTCCCAGACTGGTACTTTTTCCCAGACTGGTACTTGTTCCCAGACTGGTACTTTTTCCCAGACTGGTACTTGTTCCCAGACTGGTACTTTTTCCCAGACTGGTACTTTTTCCCAGACTGGTACTTTTTCCCAGACTGGTACTTTTTCCCAGACTGCGTCATATCACATGACTGACAGAGCTTCAGATTGTCTTCAAACTTCAAGGGTCATATGGCCCCTGATTACAGAAAATGATGGGTCAATTTCCAAAATAATGGGCCAATAATGTGTCACTGTAGTATTACACTTAAATTTTATTGCAAACTTCATGGGTCAGATCACCCCTGGGTGCACAAAATGAGGGGTCAAATCACCGTCAATGCGGGTCAATGACCCGGGCCCGCCAACAATCTGAAGCTCTTGACTGATAATATAGTAAGAAAAAATAATAACAAAATCTGAATTTTGTGCAAAATTTGGGGTGTGCGCCTTATAATCCGAAAAATATGGTACTTCAACTCAAGACTGCAGGCTTGTGTGTGTGTGTGTGCACGAGCGTAGACTATCTGCAGAGTGCATGTGATGTTGTCCTGTTCGTGGGTGTTGACAGGGTGCAGTGTGCATTCCCCTTCGTTCGCGTCACTGCAGGTGTGTGTGTGCTTCTGTATTCTTTGGTATTTGGTATATTCTAGTCACAGAGACTTATCTCTGTAAAATTCGGGCTGCTATCCCCCGGAGGTGCGTTGCCTATCCCATCTTTTTTTTTTTTCTTTTTTTTTTTTTTTTTGGGGGGGGGATACTTGTACTCTACTCCTAGTCAGAAACGATGGACAGGCTTACAACGTGTGATTACCTAACTGTAAGTTTTCTCTTCTTTTTTTTTCAAATTCTGAACAGTTATAGAACTGTGGCACTGCAGGGAGCGTGGCTTTTTGAAGGTGTCCCCTTCGCCATCGAAAGAGCACCTGGTTTCCCCGGGTCAGACCAAAGAAACCTTCACCCAGGTGCCCATCACAGACAGCCTGTGGTCAGCCCTCACCAACAACACGGGCAAAACCGTGGCGGCGGACGTACCTTCAGAGTGCAAAAGGTAACGATAACTTGAATCTTAGTACCATTTTTTGCCTTCATAAATCTCATGGTATGCTCGCTCCTGTGCTAGGATGTTCGGCTGAATTGCAGGATTTATAAAATTGCCTAGGGAGTCCGGGCGTCGCCAGTGATTATGAGAATTTGAGAAGTCAGACGATTTTCTTATGCAACATAGCGGCACAATCACTTGTGAAACAAAAGGGCGCTATATAAGGTCATGATTGGCTATATTTCAACAGGAGATCGTAGCACTTGTACCAGTCTATGAAGGGTGAAAAAAAAAAGACCAGTGATAATGCATGGAAGACTCCTGCTTTCGAGGATGTCCTAAAAGCTCAGGATTTTTTAATTGCGCTGGAGCCTGCGTGCGTCTGGTGGATTATGAGAAAGATGCATTTTTGCATGTTTAATAGAGGTCATGAAGTTTAACTAGAAGGGAAAGTGCAAGGGGAGAGGCGAGAGCCTATCAATTACATTGGAAACTGTTGTTTCCTTCAGCTTCCAGGGCATTGCGCGGCCGCAGAACGCTCCTCAGGTAGGGGCGCTGATCCCTGCGCTCCACCGGGGTCTGGGTCGGCCACCTTGCAGGATTTTTGCTATATTTCGCCAGGAGGGGCACCTATGTACAACTTGATACTAGCGCTTTAGCATAGAGGCCCAGGGTTTCCGCCCTGCCCATCATGCCAATGACTATGCCAATTCCAGGATCGGACTGTTCAGTGCCACCTAGAGGGTGCATGCCGCCAGGGACTTTCCCTCACAGCCTGATTTCCTCGGACTCTCGAGGAGCCTGCCATCATTCATCAACTTGACCATGACTACCTCACTAGTCTGCTTCTGCTTGAACTAGTAGGGTTCTATATAGTACTGAAAGATATTAAAGCAAAAGGGGAATAAAAATGGGTAGTGAAATGTTAGAGGTGGCGCACTTGCATTTTCGTGTGGGCTATTTTTTGTTTCATTTTTGTTTCTCAGGAACTGTACAGATATCTTTTAATCGAAGTTCTGCACACTAATAAGGTATCTTACCCTGACCACGATCATGCCAAATTTGAACAGCTCTTGTGTGATAGGCATTAATTATGAAAATATGGGATACTCTAGAATGAAAAAATTCTGAATAATCCTGAACTTCAAGCCTCGGCGTTGCCAGTTAACTGCACGAAGTGAGGTCTAGCAATCGATTGGTTGCTTTCAAGAGGGGGAATGTCATAGACCTACTATTATAAATAGTTTAAAGATATAAGAATCTAGCAGGCTAGCATTTAATATTTAATCTTTTTTCCTGAAGTGATAATGACGCTTCATTTTGTGTATCAGACTGGCATTGGTGGTGACGCTAGCACTAGGCGCAAAGGCAGTTGTGTTCCGCTTAGGACATACGCCAACACACAATTAGGTGTGCCTGCTGTGTTTGCGCACCTCCACAATGAATGAACGCGTGATTGCGTCAGCTAAGCAAAAGTCTGACATACACTGTCCTGGAAGAGTGGTGATGAAGTGATGTTAGCTAGGTCTGGTTGCTGAGCTCGGAGGTAACATACGGTATCAGGCGGTTCCCTTAGAAGAGCAAGTAAATCCTGGGCAGTCACAGAATTTGTGTTTTTTCACTTTTCAATCTCTGCTAGAGCCTCAAGGGTCAGAACGCTTATTCGGATTTAGAAAGCTTTGTATGAATAAACAAAGCGCATTCCTAACAAAAAATAATAATAATTACTTTTTGATTAGTTTTTAGTTTAAGGAGACGCAAAACCACTTCTTTTTTTTTTAATGTCAGAATTCACCGAGACTTTTAAAAGGGCCGCGAGGCCTATAAATAGGCCGCTATATCTAAGCGCGTTACGGATGAGACTCAAAAAAGAATATTTTTAAACTGAGGTTCTGTGTGCTTGATGTACCCTTTGCATACGTTAATGAACCCCTTGGCTAATACATAAGGAGTAAGCTATTCGTTTATAAAAAAAACATTACCCCTTCCTCTTCAGGTCATACACACACACACTACAAATATGGACGCAAAAAAATAAAAATGGGTTTTGACGCATAGTTTAGGCTGTAACATTGCTTCTTCGCAGGTGGGAGCAGGACCCGAATTTCACTAGCAATTCTGGCTGTGACTAGAAAGTGAGATACAAATAATAGGAGTAGCGGTAGTAGATGGAGTGAAGTCAGTGAAGTAATCAGTAGTTGTATCAGGGCTTCTGAAAAGGTACAGATTTTGCGTATTTATGCATTAGAGCTCTCAAATCACCCCATAGAATATGAAACTGTGCGTGATATTTACCCTTTAAAAAATCTCATTTAGGGTGTGAGATGACGCATTAAAATGATGACGCGTGCGTGAACACAACCGCTACTTATCAGTAAGTTCTTCGTATTTAAGTCATCTGCTAAGCCTTTCTGCCACAAAGCTGCCTAGGCTAGATCTAAAATTCTACTGGATCCCGCAGAAAACCCAAATCGTTGAAAGCTCATTGCGCATGGGCTGGGGTGGGAGATTGGGATATTTGGCAGGCGTATGGAGCTTCTCCATGTTTCGGCATTGAACCCCTCTTTGAGAAAATCAGGGTGAGCATTACTCCTATATAGATGGGATAAAGTATCGTGTGGACAGAGCCTGTGGGCTAGTAGCATGAGGATCAGAGAGAAGAGGAGGTGGAGTTGATGGTACAAGAATATGCTAGTCTTCAGGCAATCATTTAGCAATGGCAGTTAGTGTGTTTAGTGAGCACTTCTAAGTAGCAAGTCACGGTCAGAAATGTTTATTGTCAGTTATGGAATAAAAACTTCACATAAGGCAATTATTAGTGTGTGTGTCGGTGTTTATGATCTACAGTTCTTATTGTTAATATTGCTTCTTATTATTATTGTGGTACATTACTACGCGGAGTAGGTATGCCTTTACCTTGGAGGTGTCTTCCCTATAATAGAGAGATGTCGCGGGCTTAGCCTGTTGTCGTGGCCTGTTTTTATTCTTCTTTCGCGGGCTCTAGACCACCGTTTGCTTCTGTCATGACCGCTATTTTCTTTTAGATCATACTGATGGGTGTGTTAGGCTGGCATGATGTATTGTTATGTAGGTTATGTGTATGATGTACTACTTGGCACTTGCTTATAAATCTATGCTTTTATGAGAAGAACAGTCTGGTGGCGGCAGGTGGTAAGTGCGG
>CM065693.1:43223984-43241484 GCA_017654935.2 Phymorhynchus buccinoides
AAGAGATCTGAGGAATATGCATCAAACTGAAAAATATGTTTACTCTATGGACATGAGATACTTTGATTTTTGTAAAAAAAATGGTTTCCGTATACAAACTTAATTGAAAATTAATATACTTGTCATGTTGACTTCCCCATACATCTTTGATATATCATGATTGCTTTTTCCTATGTGATTTTACATGTATGTCTATGTGCTGATACTGAGTCTCCCCCCCCCCCCCCCCCAATCAAAAAAGGGTGGCGCAGCACTGACAGTGACGCGCTCTCTGGGTGGGAGCAGCCCGAATTTCACAAAGACGAGTGACTCACAAATACCAAAACCTGTTTTGTGACCCAGGACTGGACCCAGAGAAGCATTTTAACTCCCGGATGATTTTTTTGTTTAAAAGGAACAAAAATAGTGATCAGTTATGCGTATGCCAGTATCTGACACAACTTACCATCAGTTTCTGGATACAAGTTGTTGGTAGTCGAACCTTTATGACTTGTGTGTGTGTGTGTGTGTGCTTGTGTGCACAGCGTGCATGCATGTGTGTGTGTGTTATGAGTGTGGACATGACTTACCTTCAGTTTCTGACATCGATGATGACACTCTTGATCATGAGAAACAAGACAGCAGCGATATATATACGTGCATGTGTGTGTGCTGACATAACTTATCTTTAGTTTCTGACATCGATGATGACACTCTTGATCATGAAAAACAAGACAGCAGCGATATATATGCATGCATGTGTGTGTGTGCTGACATAACTTATCTTTAGTTTCTGTATGTTGATGATGATGTTCTTGATCATGAAAAACAAGAGAACCGTAATCTATGCGCACGCATGTGTGCGTGTGCGTGGCATGCATGCATATGTATGTGTGCGAGTTGACACAACTTGCCTTCAGTTTCTGGATGTCGATGATGACGTTCTTGGTCATGGTGAACTCTGACCCCTCAGGGGTCACGCAGGTCGGCTTCTTCATCATGGACACCGACTGGGAAGGAGAAATCTTCACATAAACTCATGTTAATCCATGTTCATTTGCTGTCAATGTTAATTGGTATTCACCCAGAAACTACAAATAACAGCACAACCAATTTTTTGGCAAGATGATAAAAATCACATTATGTCTGCAGTGACTGCTTTAATTTAAAAGTCACTAGAATAAGTTGGTTGGAAATCAGTTAGTTTGGAAATCAGTTATTATTTTTGCTTCAGAGATTTATTTAAATTCATGAGTACAACAGGTTATGCTCTTTCAATTACTCTAGCTAAGCCATGGTCATAAAGAAATGATGCCATCATTGTGATGTAAAAAAAGAAATGATGTCAAGTTTTGCTCTAAGCCCTAGTGGAAGAATGTGGCACATACACATGAGCTGAGCGAGTCCATGCCTGGTTCGCTCTTGTTTTCAATTTTTAAAGCAACGTTTTAAAAAGCATTCACAAAGAAATATCAGTCACTCACGCTGGGCAGCTTGCTGATCCAAGCGATGCAGTCATTGAGGTCGCCCTTGGCGATGACTTTGACGTAGACGTTGAGCACGTTGGAGAACTCGTGCTGGAAGGTGAGCTCCACCACGACCCCCAGGGCCACTGGCTGCAGCGTCACCTCCATGGGGGGAGGCTTCACTGTCACGCCACGCACACACACATCTAGATAACACTAACATTTCGTAATTTACTAAATCACCCTTTCCCTAACATAGAGACTTGGATATTTCAACCATCTCACATGGCGGGGTAATCAAAAATGGTCACACATGTAATGCAGACCTGTTTACTCTACTCTTTTCGAGTAGCATTCTACTTAATTAGGACCTCTTCAAAACTGAAAATAATGCTCTTTAATTCTTGATTACTACTCATTTTCCCTTGTTTGGTCAGTACTCAACCATCTTCCCCCACCCACCAAGAGCATTCACTCTTGCAAAAGGTGTTCTTTGCAGTGGCCAATAGGCCGACTGGTCAGCAGGGGAGTCATCCTTTTCATTAACGGAGCCTCCGGAGTGAGCGCCCTTGCATGGGGGACCAGTTTGTTTTGCTCTAATCCGGATCAGAGGGAGATAATGCACATGGGGTGGCGTGCCTCTGGCTGCGGCGCGCTCTCAAAGGTGGGAGCAACCTAATTTCACAGAGACGCCTCTGTGATTATAAAGTACCAAATACCAAGAGAGAGATGGGTTTGAATGAGATGTACGAAAGACGAACCAAGCATAAAGCCAGGAAGATTGTAAATGACACCTCCCATGTTTTGAACAAACATTACGAACTATTACCTTCTGGACGTCGCTACAAAACTTTTAAAGTCAACTCCAGGGCACAGAAATCCTTCATCCCCAGATCCATCCACCTCCTAAACTCATGATCCTTTTAGGTTTAAATGTGTGTTCATCGTGTTAAAAGAAACTATGCATGCTTATCCTTAGACGTGTATGTATCCACATATAATGTGTATCTTTAAGTGTGTATTATGTGTAACTTTTGCTCCTATTCATGCATGCTGAATGTCGATGTCTTTGTTATTCTGGCACCTGAACAAAATTTCTCCTTGGGAGATAATAAAGTGAATTTGATTTGATTTGATTTGAATACCAAATACATAGTTCAGACACTAACAAAACTAAAAATAGGCTGTTTTATGACGTAATTATGTGTGCATGAGGAAATAGAAGGGGAAAACCCCCACTACTAAAAGAAGAAAGCAATATTCTGCATGTTATATGAAATACCACTACCGGTAGCGAAGAACACAGTTAATCACTTGAGCATTAAGGTATAACAAGTAGTAGTACAGACAAACCTCTATTTTAAGACTTCCAAAATGTCCGGAAAAATCGGTCGTAAATTGGAGGGGTCGTATGACGGAGGTTTTCACTGGCAGCCGTAGAAAGAAAAAGTTCAGCACAGTTCATACTCTCTTCTTCATGCACACATACAATGACATATTAAAACTGGATTTGGGTCTTTCCAACTCCATAGGATTGTGCAATCGATGTTACAGTTTCACTTTGCCGACTTCTTTTAATCACCTCCACTCTCGTCCAAAGTCAGTGGTTTTCTTTTTCAAAGTCAGTGGTTTTCGTGCTTTTCCTACGCTCTCCACCATCTTTTCTACAACAAGGGAAGCGACTCCGCTTTCAGGCCCTTGACCGTGGTTGTTTCCCTTTGCTCAAAGTCTATGCAGACGACAGCAACGGTCGTAAAAACCAACAAAATGGCGGTCGTAAGTCGCGTTTTAGAGGAAGTCGTTTAAGAGAGGTCGTTTACATAGTAAAATGCATCTGTGCCAACAAATCCGGTCTCAAATGAGAGGTGGTCGCTTAACAGAGGGTCGTAAAATAGGAGTTTGTCTGTAGTAGTAATTAGGGCTAGAAGTGGGCCTCGCTGCCCTTTTACGCCCTTTCTCGTTTGTGACTTTGATTTGTTTCAGGGTGGCTTGCTTTCTGCAGCTAAACAATAAAATGTAACAAAAATATGGAATGGACTTTTTTGCTTTCTTCATCAAAAGTAGTATACAAATTTGACATCATTGTGTCTTTGTCCAGAAGATTTTTGAATATATTTATGTTAAGTGCAGCCTTAATGTTAGTTGACAAATTATTCCAGTATTGAACAACTCGGTTAGAAAAGTAAAACTTGCGAATGTTAGTAACTGATCGTCTTAAAAATAACTTCTCTGTACTATTTCATGTCATGTTTGTGATAACTTTTAACAAAAAGGTTGTTAAAGTCTATGTCATCAATATTATTCATTATTTTATATACATGTATAAGGTCTCCCTTGACTCTTCTTCCCTTCAGAGAAGGTAATCCCAGGAATGTTAATCTTCCACTGTAAGTTTTGTTCTTACATGCTTTGACCAATTTTGTCGCCCTTCTTTGCACTTTCTCAAGCCATCACATCACAAAACAAAACACTTAAAACTAATCTCTGCCCACCAGAAAGGTGGCAGAGTGGTCAAGACGTTCACCTGCCAAATGTAATGCCCGACTGCAGCGTGAGTGACCCGGGTTGGAATCCCGGCCTCGCCCTTTCTAGGAAAATCGAAAACTGAACGTCCAGTCCTTCGGATGGGGACTTAAAGGTAATCTGACCCGTGCGCTTTACGCACGTAAAAATCCCACGGCAGTTGAAAGTCGGTAAGAGCAGCGAGAAATCCCGCTGCCTGGTATGGCCAAATTGATAGCTAGGTTTTCCAAGTGTGCCCCCCAAAAAAAAAAGTTGGGTAGGCGCTGCACTTGCGAACCGAATTTCACAGAGATAAGTCTCTGTGACTAGAATATATCAAATACCAAAACAAACAAAAAAATACCATGAGCGTTCTCCCAGGCCAGCTGCCGTTTGTTGCAGGCGCGGGTGTGTCCACTGGTTTCCACGGTGTCCGTGAACGATCGGTGAACCTCGATCAGGTTGGAACGTACCTCCGGGATCTGTCGCGTCCGGGCGTTCTGGTTCACCCGGGTGTCTTTACCAACGGCTGAAAACATGAAACAAAAACAACAAAAATTGATGATTAGATTCGAATGAAACCCCCCCCCCCCCCCCCCCCCTCCCCCGCATTTTCTACCATATTTTCGCACCCCCCAGATTTTACAAAAAATTCAGATTTTGCTTTAACAGTTCCTTACTAAATTACTAGTCATATTATAAGGCGCAGGGGTCTCAGTCTGTGAAAAAAGTATCGCCTTATAGTCCGAAAAATACGATACCTTTTGGGCATGCAAGAGTTCTTGTACAAAAATGGACGCAAAAATTATAATGTCGGCATACTTGTTCTATACTTCTTGACTTAAACATGGCAGAAATGGACACATCCTTAATTTTCAAATCTTCTTCTTCTGCTTGAATTCTTAAATTTCTCCTCATTTTGGTGATAACTGTTTTCGTGTGTTTAAATTACCATATTTTTTTTAGACCCCTGTACCTTACAATAATGTGAAAATATTATTATAAGAACAAAATATAAGAAAAAAATCTGAATTTTGTGTCAAATGTCTTGTAATAAAGTGCACCTTATAGTCCGGACACAAATTACAGTATAGTCTAGAAAATGGTCTGTGATATAAAGCAAACCCCAAATAGATTTTGAGTGTGTTTGTATTACAAGCAAGTGTGAAACACCATGTCTTCCTTTTAACCCTTTCACTGCCAATGTCGCATTTATGCACCACAATGGTTCAACACCCATGTCACTAAAAGGCATCAAATCAGGACCTGTTATCCAAAGACACTATTTTCTTAATTTTGGGAGGTAAAAATAGGCATAATGTTATAAATATCACAAGAGGAATTCACAATATTTCAGATAAAAAAAATTCTGTACCCAGTTAAGTTTAAAGGTATTTTGGGATGAAAAATAGCTGTCAGCGAAAGGGTTAATATACCCCCTGATCTGGGGGAGTGGGGGGATGGTTGGGGTGGTGGTGTTGAAGGGACGTGGGTGTTGGTGTGTTGTGTTATGATTATATGCAATGCATTCTCTAATATGTATTCATTTTGATAGAGATGTATGGTGAGGATGCGTGGGCCAGTTTGTTAGAAATGTTTGTACGAATGGTGAGTGAAAAGCGCATTGAGTTGCTTTGCAAGATTATGCGCTATATAAGCATTATTAATTATTATTTATTTTATTATCTTAATTTCACTACAGACCATACGGCTTGGCATGAGGCCTTGTCAGACCAGTTGACATAAGCTAGAACACCAAGGCTACATCAAATTGTTATGTTCTGCACGGTTGTGCGGGGATTGTCTTAAGCCATGACAGGCTCCTAGCATAACACCAGTCTCCAAAATCCTCTGAAGTCGGAGTGTGGCCACCCACGTGGCGGGGTAATCAAAAACGGTCACACCCGTAATGTTCACATCCATGGCTGGTGCATTTGTACCATATTGTTCAAGTCTTCCGGCTGTTGGGATGATCCCTGGAGTCTTTAAGCCAGGGTAAGAAAACAACTACAGACCATCCCCAATAGATGGACACTTTCTTAGACACGGCTGAAAAACTGCACAGTGCAATTCTGGCGAGTCATGATTAAAAGGACGGTGGGGGGATGGTTGGGGTGGTGGTGTTGAAGGGACGTGGGTGTTGGTGTGTTGTGTTATGATTATATGCAATGCATTCTCTAATATGTATTCATTTTGATAGAGATGTATGGTGAGGATGCGTGGGCCAGTTTGTTAGAAATGTTTGTACGAATGGTGAGTGAAAAGCGCATTGAGTTGCTTTGCAAGATTATGCGCTATATAAGCATTATTAATTATTATTTATTTTATTATCTTAATTTCACTACAGACCATACGGCTTGGCATGAGGCCTTGTCAGACCAGTTGACATAAGCTAGAACACCAAGGCTACATCAAATTGTTATGTTCTGCACGGTTGTGCGGGGATTGTCTTAAGCCATGACAGGCTCCTAGCATAACACCAGTCTCCAAAATCCTCTGAAGTCGGAGTGTGGCTGCCCACGTGGCGGGGTAATCAAAAACGGTCACACACCGTAATGTTCTCATCCATAGCTGGTGCATTTGTACCATATTGTTCAAGTGCTTCGGCTGTTGGGATGATCCCTGGAGTCTTTAAGCCAGGGTAAGAAAACAACTACAGACCATCCCCAATAGATGGACACTTTCTTAGACACGGCTGAAAAACTGCACAGTGCAATTCTGGCGAGTCATGATTAAAAGGACGGTAAAGGTAAAGATGTGCCCCCCCCCCCCCCCCTGCATTTCTCGGTTAATTGTATTTTTCCGTTTTTGCCTTTCTTACCATACATAAAGCTGTATTTTAGGAACATTTTTAGCTAATTACCTTTTTGGAATACTAACCCTAACCCTACCCCTAAACCTAACCCTACCCCCCACTATGTACTGCAGTACACCGCGATTTGTCACAGTTGTGGTTCGTTGCGTTTTTCCGTCTTATACGGTGGGGGGTAGGGTTAGGGTTAGGGCTAGGGTTAGGGTTAGGGTTAGTATTCCAAAAAGGTTATTAGCTAAAAATGTTCCTAAAATACAGCTTTATGTATGGTAAGAAAGGCAATAACGGAAAAATACAATTAACCGAGATAGGTAGGGGGGGTGGCACATCTTGACCTTTACCAAAAGGACTTACATTTTTATTTTGAGATATTTTCAAAATAAACAAAGGGCTAAATTGGGACCAAAACATTATCTTTGTCAATTATCCCACTGTTTTGGGGGGGCGCCCATTTTTGCGTTGGCTGGTTCCCACCGTACCTTCCTTGACCCTGCGGAACACCTCCTCGATGCTGATTGGCTGGGGAAGCAGCTTCTCCAGGTGGGTCACCAGAATGCCCTTGCTCTGCGGACGCGACTCGAACGCCGCCAGACCGCAGCTCCTGAAAACGACCCGACGTACGTACGCACGGTCAAACCCAGAAGTTTTCCCTTCTTTTACTTTTTCTTTTTTTTCAAAACCCTTCTCAGGCATCAGAATACTCCAGAGTCCAATCCGCGGACGAACAACACTCGCCATGACTCGGAGTCGACATCGAGTCGGACACCACAAAACTCTAGTCCGTAGTCGGCATCATTGCGATTATTCGCTACCCGATTTCTCGCCGAAAAGTTCAAAGGTCTCACATCAACGTAGTCTCCCGCGATCATATCCTCTAAATCGACTCATTTAAAACCCAAATCACAATCACTGTCATCAAAACAAACTCTGAAACAGTGAAAGTAAGAGTCTAGAGAGCTCTAAACTCGGAAGAAAAAACAAACATGGCCGCGATTTTTCGTTTCCGAAAGGCGCAGTATGAAAACAAACCGTTTAAGAATACCATTTGAGAATAAGATCGCGCTGCCTCATGAAGTACAAACCGCGGCCGGCAGTGCCAAAACCGCGGCCAGTGGCTACCAAAACCGCGGAAATCCACGGGCCGTTCTGATGCCTGCTTCTGCATTCGCTAAACCAGGAATGAAATGCTTTCTAAATGTTGCACTATTTATTTTCTTTCAACTTTCATATTCAGTTCTTGTTGTTGCTGGTTTCCATTCTTTTCTCTTTAACATTTTTTTTTTTTAACAGATGTCAAAATCTGAAATGCATTGCACACTAATAAATAAATAAAATTATATAAATGGTAGATTTTGTTGCTTTCTATCTGTTACTTACGTAGCACACTAGTAAAAGAACATAACAGAAATGGAGACTTTTCCCTTCTATCTGTTACTTACGTAGCGTAGCAGACAACGGTGTTGCCGTCCTCCACCGGCGTGCGCTCCATGATGGCTGTCTTCTGGCTCTGGCTGGGGTTCTCAGGCCTGTCACACACCAGGACGCACAAACCACACGTCAACACGCTGCCATGCCTGCGCTTTGTATGCATGCAACAACAGAGTCAAAGGCTTTAACCCTTTCGCCGCCAGCCATTTTTTTTTAGCCAAAAAATACCATTAAACTTACCTGGGTAGAGAAAAAACAATATCTGCAATATTGGGATTTCCTCTGTGACATGCATAGCAATAGACCTGTCCTTGCCTCCCAACAATTATGAAAATAGGGTCTTCAGATAACAGGCCCTGATTTGATGCTTTTTAGTGACATGGGTGTTAAACCATTGTGGTGCAAAAATGCGACATTGGCGGCGAAAGGGTTAAAATAATGCATCATCATCAAAACTCTTGACTCATCATCCGAAGTCGGAGTGTGGCTGCCCACGTGGCGGGATAATAAAAAAATCGGTCACATACGTAATGTTTTCATCCCTAGCTGGTGCATTTGTGCCATAGTGTTCAAGTGCTTCGGCTGTTGGGATGATCCCTGGAGTCTTTAAGCCAGGGTAAGAAAACAAACAAAACTCGTGACTCATGTTCATTATTTTCTATGTTCATACTACTTTTTCAGGACAGCCTGTTTGAAAACAGCATGCTTCCCCCCCCCCCCCCCCCCCGTTTGTTTGTTTGTTATTGTTTGCTGTCGTACCCTGGCTTAAAGACTCCAGGGATCATCTCAAACAGCCGAAGCACTTGAACACTATGGCGATACTTTTTTCCCAGACTGAGACCCCTGCGCCTTATAATGTGACTGATAATACAGTAAGAAATGCCTTGTAGTCCGTAAAATACGGTACACAGAACATAACAACATTTAGATGTAGCCTTGGTGTTCTACCTTATGTCAAATGGTCTGACACAGCCTTATGCCAAGGCCCCTTGATTTCAAGAAGATTTTTTCACCAACGAAAGATACAGAGAAGAAACCCTGCTTAACAGGCAACCCTGCCTAACAGGCAACCCTGCTTAACAGGCAACCCTGCTTAACAGGCAACCCGGTATAACAGAAACCCTAGTAATCAGGGCCTGTATTCACGTTGAGATAGCATGAGACTTAGCATCATGCTAACTTAGAAGCTCTTCCAAAAGTCCTATTAAATCCTATAGGACATTGGAAGAGCTTCTAAGTTAGCATCATGCTAAGTCTCATGCTATCTCAACGTGAATACAGGCCCAGGACAGTTTTATTTGATAATAATAAGTAAGTCTCCAGTATAACGACCACCTCACAATAGGAATTGTTCAGAAATAATTAAGGGGAGTAATTTCATGGTGTGTGGGAGTGATCTTGCCTAATTCAATCGGTCAAACAGGGGAAGTCACTCTACCATCAGCTCTTGTAGCCTATCGACTCGTGTGTTTGAGCAGACATACAGCACTTAGAACACTGTGCGTCATTCTAAAAATGTATGTCATTTATATTTTTACGTCACATTTTGCAAGTTTTATCAGTTTGTGGCCACTGGCCACCCCTAATTTTTCTAAAATGTTTGCAAGTCGCTGACTCGGATCCTGCAGTTTCAAGCTTCAACGCCATTGTTGCATTGTTGCTATGGAATTTGACCGAGTAATGGAGGCAAACAACTCTAATTTTTACGAAGTGCTTTCCCCTAGTTTAAAAAAAAAATTGTCTATTACAGCCAGGGATCATCCCAACAGCCGAAGCACTTGAACACCATGAGTCTTTTAGCCAGGGTACGACAACAGCAACAACACAACAGCAACACAAGACAGTTTTCAGTTGGGTGTGGCTGATTATCGAGATTCGACTGTACATCATTATTTCGCCATCTGCATGCAAAAGAGACATAACTCAAAATTGGTCAACTTCAATGTGTCGGACTTACCAGTTGATCTAGACAAGCTGCATCATCTAACAAAAGCTGTAAAACAACAATTTGCAAAGATAAAACACTGATGGTGACGCTAAATGAACAAAAAATGACGTAATTTGACCCAAAATGACCAAAATATTGAATTTTCCATTCCTCATTTGAAAACGACTTACGTCTCTTTTGCATGCGGGTGATGATTTATTTCTTTAATTATTCATTCAAAAAGAAAAAAAGAAAAAGAAAAAAAAGGACACAAAGACTGACGGTTTTATGTATGCAAGAAAATATTGATGTGCATGTATGAATAATATGTATTATAAAATTAAAAAAAAGTGAAAAAAAAGAAAAGAAAAGACTGACGGTTTTCGACAGATGTCCAGAATCATGCAGCAGACTTTGGGTCGGCGCTGCTGCATGCGGCTGAGGACGTGCTCTGCGGAGAGACACTCCTCCGTCTTGTAGTCGGTGGGCACGTCGTTGGGCAGGATGTAGCTGTGGTTGTTCTCGTCGAACCCGTGCCCGCAGAAGTAGAAGACGCAGTACACGCCCGAGTCGATCAGCTCGCAGAACTCGTCCACCGCAGAGGTCATCTCCGTCAGCGTCAGGTTGAGCAGGGACACCACCTGAAAAAAGACAAATAATAAAATTATTTGGAAGTCACACAATTTATTGTCCAAAAAACAGGCATGGTAGACCTCTGCCAATCACGGGAAATACGCGAAAGTGAAAATTTGACGACAACCAAAAAAGCTGGGGTAAAAATTTGCTCGGGTGCCTAAAAATTATGTGTATTAAAACCTATGCAATCGCTTCGCGGAACCGGATGAGAATGACTGAACAAGCAACTTCCCGCCGAAGTTAGTAGTCGTGCGCGGCCTAGCTCATGCCACACGTTTCCAGATTTGTGATCCTAGTGCTTCTTTTTCTTCATTTTGACGCCCAACTTCAACAATTAGTTTTGAGTCGACATCTTTCAAATGAAATGCAGAATCGGTTGGATATTCTTCAGCGAAACTCACATTGCCCCCACTACCATGCCTGCCAAAAAACATCTGTGGTGGCACGCAAAACATAAACAGTGAATAAATAAGATCACAGCTCAAATATTAAAACAGAACATTCACGCAACTGAACCCAAGTGCACACAAACCGCAGCACCCCCACTCCCTCCCCGCCCCCCTCACGCATAAGAGAGAGAGAGAGAGAGAGAGAGAGAGAGAGAGAGAGAGAGAGAGAGAGAGAGAGAGAGAGAGAGAGAGAGAGAGAAACCATTGTCCGTCATTTAGTTTAACCCTTTCGCCGCCAGCCATTTTTTAACAAAAAAATACCATTATAGTGAACTGGATGGAGAAAAAAATCTGCAATATTGTGAATTCCTCTTGTGACATGTCTAGCATTAGGCCTGTCCTTACCTCCCGAAAAGAAGAAAATGGGGTCTTGTGATAACAGGTCCTGATTTGATGCCTTTAACTCTGCCAATATGAAGACAGTAACAGTCTTCTTCTTCTTCTTTGCGTTCCCAGGCCATATGGCCATAATGGGTAAGGTACGTATGTGTCCGGTTTTCAGTTTTCACTGGTCTCCCTGCTGCGTACGGCCGACACATTCCGATTTCGGAGGAGCTCAAAGGAGAACAATTAATTGGAATATTGTTTTGAATAAAGGCAGGAGAATGGGCCAATAATGGAGAGATTCAGGATGTCTGACTATGGTACCTTTAGCAAGCACACACACACTCACAAACACTCCACAAATCCATCAGCTCAACTAAAAACCCACAACCCCCTGAAATATGGTGGAGAGATTCTGGAAGTCTTATCTGCAACACCTTTAACTCAACTCAACTCAAACAACTTTATTATCTCTTAGAGAGAAATTTAGTGTGGTGATGTCTGCGATTGACACAGTTAAAACAAGACACATTAATATAATATACATTAAAAACAAGATGTGCTTCTAAAACATAAATGACAATACCATTAAATCAAAACACACATGATGATAATTATCACTTGAAAGCAAAACAGCAGTGCTTAAAACAAAATGTTGCCAATATTATAAAAAATAAAATAAAACACTACATAAAATATTACCGCGCACACACACACACATAAACACTCACAAACACTCCACAAAACCATCAGCTCACCTTAAAACCCCTAAACGCGCTGAAAAATAGTAGAAAGATTCTAAGTCTTATCTGCAACCTCTTTAGCGCAAGCACACTTTCACACACACACACACACACTCCACAAATCCAACAGCTCACCTTAAAAATAAAAAAAAACAAAAAAAAACCCCAGCTCACCTTAAAACCCTAAAACGCGCTGAAAAATAGTAGAAAGATTCTAAAAGTCTTATCTGCAACACCTTTAGCACACACACTCACAAAAACTCCACAAATCCACCAGCTCACCTTAAAACCCAACACACGCTGAAAAATGGTGGAGAGATTCTGGATGTCTGTCTGCGGTGCCTTCAGAGGCTGCTGGCTGCGGTAGTCATAGTTACCAATCAGCAACGCCAGCTTGTCCGTGGCTGCAACAACCAACACAAATATAGAAATTTTCCTATCAGAACTTTCAACATGAACCAAATTTGAATCTATTGATCACCAAAGCCAGTTTTGAGTCTGAAGAAGCTCAAAATCGGCTGAATAATCAATAAAAAATAAAAACAGTTTTGCCATGATAAGAAGGATCAAAATGGGACACACCCAAAAATTATTTTTTTTTAAATTGTGAATTTTCCGATTGTTTTGTGGTATCAGTTTTTCTCCACTGTATTATTATTATTACTATTTATTTATTTACCGAAGTGGTTGTGGTTGTAGGTGAGCTCTCCGATCTGCAAAATGGCCCCCTTGCTGAGCACCTGACCTTCGTGGTTGTTGGACACCAGGCACATGTAGGTCCCCTGCGTGCTGCGCTGGCTCACGTTGTACACACGATACTCACTCTCCGTCGCCCCTGTGAATAGAAACATCCATACAACATTAACCCCTTGACTGTCACCTGACTGGCTCACGTTGTACACACGATACTCACTCTCCGTCGCCCCTGTGAATAGAAACATCCATACAACATTAACCCCTTGTCTGTCACCTGACTGGCTCACGTTGTACACACGATACTCACTCTCCGTCGCCCCTGTCAATAGAAACATCCATACAACATTAACCCCTTGACTGTCACCTGACTGGCTCACGTTGTACACACGATACTCACTCTCCGTCGCCCCTGTGAATAGAAACATCCATACAACATTAACCCCTTGTCTGTCACCTGACTGGCTCACGTTGTACACACGATACTCACTCTCCGTCGCCCCTGTCAATAGAAACATCCATACAACATTAACCCCTTGTCTGTCACCTGACTGGCTCACGTTGTACACACGATACTCACTCTCTGTCGCCCCTGTGAATAGAATTATCCAGACAACATTAACCCCTTGACTGTCACCTGACTGGCTCACGTTGTACACACGATGCTCACTCTCCATCGCCCCTGTGAATAGAATCATCCATACAACATTAACCCCTTGACTGCCACCAACGTATTACGCACTGACCTGATGACATCACTGATGATGTCATCAGATGAAGAGGAATAACCCGGATATGCTGGCTTTGGCTCTAACATCTATCAGTTGTCTTTTTCATGTCATGATTTGACCCATGATTTTTTCTTTAATTTTCTCTGGCAGTCAAGGGGTTAACATCTTATCTGTTCGAGTAATTTTGACAAAGATAACGCGTTGTGTAAGACTTTAATTTCTGTATGCTGCACTGGCTCACGTTGTACACGTGGTACTCACTTTCTGTTGCTCCTGTGGATATAAATTTTCTGAGAACCATATTTTTCTGACCATTAGGCGATTGTATGTAAAAGGTGAATAGGGCAATTCTCAAGAAAAACTTGAAAAGATTAAAGAAAAAGGCACCCATGTTTATAAGGTAATACTGTAGAGTGGCACAGTGGTATCGCGTTCGCTTCGTGTCAAGTAAACCCGAGTTCGAACCTGGGTACAGGGGATTTTTTCCTCTCATTCTGCACTAGGCCTTAACGGTCTGAACGTGGAATCTTTCGGATGAGACGATAAACCGAGGTCCCGTGTGCCCATGCACTTAGCATACGTTAAACCCAGTGGCAACGAAAAAGTTATCATTTGGTCAAAATTTACCCCCCCCCCCCCCCTCCCTCATCAGTGACAAAAATCGCATGCAAAAAAAAAAATATTAAAAAAATTGGGTGGCGCGCCTCTGGCAGCGACGCGCTCTCCAGGTGGGAGTAACCTGAATTTCTCAGAGACGCCTCTGTGACTATAAAGTACCTAATACCTAAATAATACCTAATACCAAACCTTGCAAAATAAATAATTTGAAGCTTCCGGTAAACGATTGCTGACTGCCATTACTGTGGCCATAAACGAGTTTCTGACGAAGTTCTGTTTGTGCGACTTCCTGTTCGACTGGTAGAATTTATGGCATTTTCAACTTTACAACGATGATTTTTACATCCGATGAAGGGCTATGGCATCTGTTGGATGGTACCTCGGACGATAATAGGGATTTTAATTATCCATTGCGTCGTATTGGCGACTCGTGAACACTTTCGATGGCTAGTGTACGGTGCGCGGCAATCTTTGCCTCCCTCTTCTCATGTTTTTGTCCACAAATAGGACGCATATTCTAGGTGCATTGGTCGAAATTGGAGAACAAAATATCGCTTTATTGTCTGAAAATTATGGTACTGTATTTTACGGACTGTAAGGTGCATTCTATTATAATAATAATAAGGAAAGCTTATATGGCGCACATTCCAGGCTAGCTGCTCATGCTTACAAAAAAATACATTTAACCAAATCACATCAATACCCATGCTCACACGCACTCAAGCACATACACTGACGAACCCAGCATATCATTTATATGCGCATGCACACATACATACATACGTATGTACATACATACATACACATACACACCTATGCCTACACACGCACACACGTGCATGCACGGAAATATGCGCACATGCACAAGCCAGCGCACGCATGCGTGCACGAACACACACTTTCTGTCTCCCACCTTTCCCATGCCCTTCCTCATCCGCACACGCTTTCATGCTCACAATCCAATCATGGTGGACAGAGAATAGATGGGTTTTCAGGTTATAAAGCGCAAGCCCAAATTGCGTACAAATGTTTTTTCTTTTCCATCATAATAGTTTGTTACTACACTACTTGACATGACTTGACATTACAAGGCGCAAGGGTCTTAGTCCAGAAGAAAGAAAATCACCTTTACTGTAAAATACAGTACATCATTTTTTTAATTTCTGTATGCTGCAGTGGATCAGATTATAAGCATCAGAAGGAGCATCCATGGAAGTAGGATAGCTGTATGAGTTGAGATTTGAACCCCGCTCTATCTAACCTGCAATGGAGTCGCAGTCTTTGAACCACTGGTAGCGCAGGGGTCCCACCCCATGGGCGATGCAGCGGAAGATGGCGTGGCCCCCCAGCTGCACCTGACACGACTTGGGGTGCTCGTGAATCTCTGGAATTACTGTCGGCCACAAACAAAACAGTCAAGTGGATTTTATCATTTGGTTGACATTAGCCCTTAGTAGCGGCCAATGGTAAAAGGAGAAAGGTGGCGGAGTGGTTAAGACGTTTGCCTGCCAAATGTAATGCGTGACTGCAGCGTGAGTGACCCGGGTTCAAATCCCGGCCTCGCCCTTTCTTTCTAGTTTGACAGGAAAATCAAACTGAATGTTGAGTCCTTTTTCAAGTATGCTTTGTGTGTACAACAGTTTAAAACATCTCTCTACCTTTCAGTGTTCCTGGTGAGTCTACATTTGAGTCTTTCGTGGGGGGTTTTGGAGGCTCAAAATTAAGAAGCTGAATAACATTGCTACACCATGACATACCACCACACAACATTTGAAGCGATTCTGTCAGCTGGTTCATGAGATACAACTCACAAACTAAATATATAGCGCAAAGAAGAAAATTTCGGTTTTCAAGGTCAAACTCCAAGGCCAAGGCCACCATGGATGGCTATGATTTTTCTATGTGACCCTCCCTGCCTCATGATGCATAACCAAACAAAGTTTGAAGCGTGAATGTGTGTGTGTGTGTGTGTGTGTGTGTGTGATTGTGCGATGTGTGTGTGTGTGTGTGTGTGTGTGTGATTGTGCGATGTATGTCCGTATGTTTGTATGTATGTAATTTGTGTGCGTGTATGTGTATGTATGTAATTTGTGAGCGTGTGCGCGAATGCGAGTGTGCGTGCGCCCACGGCCGCGCTTCCAAGCAGGTGTGTGTGTGTGAGTGTGTTGTGTGTGTTCTGTGTGGGTATATCTGCTTGCATGTGTATGAGTGTATGCGTGCGCAGGAGAGATTGTGTTCGCTAGAGTGGGGGGGGGGGGGGGGGGGGGGGAGAGTGTGTGAGTATGTGTCTGTGAGTGTGAGTACACATGAGTACTTTGTGTATGCGAGTGCGCGTGTGTGTGTATGTGTGTGCGTGCGTGTGCGCGTGTTTGTACATGTGTATGCTTGAGTAAGATTGTGTGCGTTTCAGTGATAATGTGGTTTCTGTGTGTTTGATGAAATGTGTGTGGGTATGTGTGTGTATGTCTGTGTGCAAGAACGCGTTCACGCTCGTGCGTGCCGTGCACGTACGTGCGTGTGTGTCTGTTTTGCGTGCGTGTCTGTTGTGCGTGTGTGTGCGCGTGTGTGAGTGTTTCAATACTGATTGTAAAGTGCTTTGTGCTCGATAAAAAGCGCTATATAAATATCCGTTTATTACTATTGTTTGCATTTTGCTCTACTTTATCTTGCTTTTTCAAATCATGAGGAATAAAAACTGAGCATATGCTGATTAAAACTGTGCTAGAAAATGAAAGTGTCTTCACTCACAGGGTGCAAGGGCAAAGCATTCCCATTCGTTGGTAGCGACGCTGACATTGATACGATGTTTTTGAATTTCACCGACGATATGCTGATTATAACTGTGCTAGAAAATGAAAGAGTCTCGACTCACAGGGGGCAGGGGCAAAGCATTCCCATTCGTTGGTAGCGACGCTGACTTTGATACGATGTTTTTGAATTTCACTGACGATATGCTGATTATAACTGTGCTAGAAAATGAAAGTGTCTTGACTCACAGGGGGCAGGGGCAAAGCATTCCCATTTGTTGGTAGCGACGCTGACTTTGATACAATGTTTTTGAATTTCACCAACTCGTATGCTGATTATAACTGTGCTAGAAAATGAAAGTGTCTTGACTCACAGGGGGCAGGGGCAAAGCATTCCCATTCGTTGGCAGCGATGCTGACTTTGACACATTTGCTTCTGGCCGTC
>CM065693.1:43243984-43293984 GCA_017654935.2 Phymorhynchus buccinoides
ATAATAACACAACGCGACAAAATGTGACAGTTGATAATAACACAACGCGACAAAATGTGACAGTTGATAATAACACAACGCGACAAAATGTGACAGTTGATAATAACACAACGCGACACAATGTGACAGTTGATAATAACACAACGCGACAAAATGTGACAGTTGATAATAACACAACGCGACAAAATGTGACAGTTGATAATAACACAACGCGACAAAATGTGACAGTTGATAATAACACAACGCGACAAAATGTGACAGTTGATAATAACACAACGCGACAAAATGTGACAGTTGATAATAACACAACGCGACAAAAGGTGACAAAATAACACAACGTGACAGTTGATAATAACACAACGCGACAAAAGGTGACAGTTGATAATAACACAAGGCGACAAAAGGTGACAGTGCATGGGAAAACCAGACATAATGGAATTTTGGCATAAATTGAGAATTTAATTTTTCGTGGTGGAGCAAAGATTCCTTGTTAATACACAGAAAACCGAATTGAGATATCTTGTCTAGTTTTTATTTGTATATTTGAAGTTTGGCATTCTATATCATTTGCAGAAATTGGGCATAGAAGATACAGCTTTGCCTCTTTGTTTCTATTGACTTGATTTAGAAAACAATCAAACAAACAAAGAAATCATTCAAAACTGATTGGCAAGGTCAGTGGAGCCACGTGGCCGGTAGTGGGTAAGGGAGGTAATACTACCGGCACATGTGTGGCTTCCCTTTTGTTACTTTTGTAACTAAGTGCTACAGGCGTGCGTACGTGCGTGTGTATGTATGTGTGCGCACACGTACGCGTGTGTGTGTATGTGCGTGTGTGCGTGTGTGAGGAAGTAAGAGAACGTTGTGTGCAATCATCATGTTTATTTTACTTTCTAATGATTAATTATTTGTTTGCCTTTAATGTTCTTGTTATCAATGTAAAGCGCATTGAGCTCATGTGAGAAAGAGCGCTATATAAATTCCCATTATTATTATTATTATTATTGTGGTTTTCCAAATGATAAGCGGATATGCTATTGTTTTGAGTGTTGGTCAGTATGGTTATAATAGATCTGAAGATACAGCTTTGCCTCTGTTTCTATTGACTTGATTTAGAAAACAATTAAATAAACAAAGAAATATGCCTTGGCATGAGGCTGTGTCAGACCAGTTGACATAAGCTAGAATGCCAAGGCTACATCAAAATGTTATTATGCTCTGAATGGTTGTGCGGGGATTGTCTTAAGCCATGACAAGCTCCCAGCATAACATCATCAGTCTAAAATCCCCCGAAGACGGAGTGTGGTTGCCCACATGGCGGGGTAATCAAAAACGGTCACACACGTAATGTTCTCATCCCTAGCTGATGCATTTGTACCTTAGTGTTCAAGTGCTTCTCGCTGTTGGGATGATCCCTGGAGTCTTTTAGCCAGGGTAAGCCAACCAACCAACCAACAAAGAAATCATTCAAAATTGTAGTTTTATGTTGTGGATACTGGTAGAACACATAAAAATAGACATAAATATGCCCTAAATAGAAAATTGACATTTGGGGTTTGTTGACTATTTTGGGCTTTTGCTAAAATCATTCTGAGCGACTTATGTAGGTTTTTCCCATGCACCATCACAATTTATTAAAACTAAGAAGCAACAATGCACAAAAATTAGATGCGGGGGGGGAGAAAAATGCAGAACACGGTTATCAAGGATACAAGGACATAGAAACAGGAAGAATATTCATAAATAACCGTTAAAAAGAAAGATAAAAACAAGTTACAATTCAGTGAAAATCCCTTAAGTCAAAATTGAAGGGACTGAAATTTTATTTTGAGATAGCCAATATTTTGAGGTAAAAAGACCTTTCAACATAAAGGTTATTAAACTGGGACCCCCAAAATTATTGTGAGTTATCCAGTGTTTTTGAGTCACCCGTTTTAAAAGCAGTCATTGTCATTATGATAAAAAGATAGTTGGTACTGTGGAAGGCTGTGGGTGAAAATAAGAGAGAAAGAGAATCCAATGCAGAGACATGGGCAGAGACAGGCATACTCGGTTATGCACAAGTGCACGAAAGCACACACTCACGAACACACATGCACACACCGCATACACACACACACACACATGCACACACACACATCGTCGCTGTCCGACGCTAACCGTGTATTTACACAATCAGTGATTTTACAGAAGCATCAAAAAACATATTGTCGCCTGCTACAAAGTCAATCCCCATTTGATATACGCTTGACCCTTCTTCTTTACCGATGAGTAAACATGTGACACAATAAAAGTTGCATTAACACCCAAAATTTTCGTGATAATTCAGTTACACGGATAGTCACAAAGTTAGTGCATTGTTCTCACAATGGGAGATACAACAGCTGCCGGCAGTTACACGATTAGCGTAACCAGTTACACGCCTATCGAGTCAAAACCAGCAACAACCCGCCACATACACGATTATTTCCGTGGTATCATGTGACAAATTTGAGCATTTTTATTGGTCGCAGACACAAGATATTTATAGAAGACCTGCGTGAGGTCACTGGAAGGAGTTTCAGTAAAAAATCTATTTTTGTCAAATTTTGTAAATACACGGTTAGCGTCGGACAGCGACGATATACATTCTCTCTCTCTCTCCCTCTCCGATACATCCATCACATTTCTTACACACACATACATACAGACACAAACACACACAGCCGTGGGGATATCAGGGGTGTGTGTCTTTTGCATAAATAGTTCCCCCACCTTTTGGAAGTTCTGTGCTTGTAACTTCCTCTAATATGTCACTCTCTTTGACTCGGCCTTTTCACTTTGCTTACTGTCATCTACTATCTTTCTGCCTTACCGGTCCATTCTCCTGCCTTTTTTCATGAAACACTTTCAAAAAGATTTCCTCCAGCCAAAGTCGGACTTGCTGGGCCTAACTATTTCTTAGTTAGGCGCATAACAGCAGCATGACGCATCTGCGCTCATAATTGACAGGAAACTGTTTGAGCGATCGAAGAAGAAGAAACACACACACACACAGACTTGCACACACACACAGACACATTCTCTCTGTGTGTCCCTCTCCGACACATACATAACATTATTTGGTATATTCTAGTTACAAAGACTTATATCTGTGAAATTCGGGCTGCTCTCCCCCGGAGAACGCGTCGCCGCAAGTGCAGCGCCTACCCAATTTAAAAAAAAAAATGTTGGGGCGAGGAGGGGGTGTGGGCACACTTGGAAAACCTAGCTATCAATTTAGCCAAACCACACACACACACACACAAACACATTCTCTCTCTCCTGACACATGCATCACATTAAGTAGCATATTTTTCGGACTATAAGGCGCACCTTTGTATAAGGCGCACCCCCCCCCCCCCCAATTTTACCCAAATTTCAGATTCTGTTACTATATTTTCTTACTATTTTATTAGTCACATTATAAGGTGCAGGGGTCTGAGTCTTGGAAAAAAATATCGCCTTATAGTCTGAAAAATATGGTGCACACAACACACACACAAACACACATCGAGTGGCACAGTGGTATCGCGTTCGCTTCGTGTCAAGTAAACCCGAGTTCGAACCTGGGTACAGGGGATTTTTTCCTCTCATTCTGCACTAGGCCTTAACGGTCTGAACGTGGAGTCTTTCGGACGTGGAGTCTTTCGTGTGCCCATGCACTTAGCATACGTTAAACCCAGTGGCAACGAAAAAGTGCACTTAGCATACGCTAAACCCAGTGGCAACGAAAAAGTTGTCATTTGGTCAAAATTTACACACCCCCCCCCCCCCCACCCTCAACAGTGACAAAAATTGCAAGGATTTTTTTTTTTAAACAAAATGGGTGGCGCGCCTCTGGCTGCGACGCGCTCTCCAGGTGGGAGCAACCCGAATTTCACAGAGACGCCTCTGTGACTATAAAGTACCCCCCCCCCTAATCACATAGAGCACCCAACCTGCTTTCCGTGGCACATGGGGCAATGGAGCAATGAAAGGACCACCACCACCAATTTCACTGGACTCTTCACTACCTCTGCAACAAAATCATGGCGCCCATGGCGTATGCCTAATGGCTGCGACGCGCAATTCCAATTAATAGTGGGAGGTGTCAACCCGAATTTCACAACGTAGACGCCTGTGTGACAATAATGTACCATTCTAATACAATAATCACATAGAGCACTACCAACCTGCTTTCCGTGGCACATGGGGCAATGGAGCAATGACAGGACCACCACAAATCATTCCAATATGGTCTACTGGAGGTGTCAATAATGTACCATTCTTTGCAACAATGGTCATGTGAGGTGCCAATAATGTACAAATCATTCTTTGTACAACGTATGGTCTAATATAGTTGTCAATAATGTACAAATCATTCTTTGTACAACGTATGGTCTTGGGAGGTGTCAATAATGTACAAATCATTCTTTGTACAACGTATGGTCTACTGTGAGGTGTCAATAATGTACAAATCATTCTTTGTACAACGCATGGTCTACTGTGAGATGTCAATAATGTACAAATCATTCTTTGTACAACGTATGGTCTCCTTTGAGGTGTCAATAATGTACAAATTTCTTTGTACAACGTATGGTCTAATATAGGTGTCAATAATGTACAAATCATTCTTTGTACAACGTATGGTCTCCTGTGAGGTGTCAATAATGTACAAATCATTCTTTGTACAACGTATGGTCTCGTGTGAGGTGTCAATAATGTACAAATCATTCTTTGTACAACGTATGGTCTAATGTAGGTGTCAATAATGTACAAATCATTCTTTGTACAACATATGGTCTAATGTAGGTGTCAATAATGTACAAATCATTCTTTGTACAACGTATGGTCTCCTGTGAGGTGTCAATAATGTACAAATCATTCTTTGTACAATGTATGGTCTCCTGTGGTGTCAATAATGTACAAATCATTCTTTGTACAATGTATGGTCTCCTGTGGTGTCAATAATGTACAAATCATTCTTTGTACAATGTATGGTCTCGTGTGAGGTGTCAATAATGTACAAATCATTCTTTGTACAACGTATGGTCTCCTGTGGGTGTCAATAATGTACAAATCATTCTTTGTACAACGTATGGTCTCGTGTGAGGTGTCAATAATGTACAAATCATTCTTTGTACAACGTATGGTCTCGTGTGAGGTGTCAATAATGTACAAATCATTCTTTGTACAACGTATGGTCTCGTGTTCTTTGACAACGGTGTCAATAATGTACAAATCATTCTTTGCACAACGTATGGTCTAATATAGGTGTCAATAATGTACAAATCATTCTTTGCACAACGTATGGTCTAATATAGGTGTCAATAATGTACAAATCATTCTTTGTACAACGTATGGTCTACTGTGAGGTGTCAATAATGTACAAATCATTCTTTGTACAACGTATGGTCTCCTGTGGGTGTCAATAATGTACAAATCATTCTTTGTACAACGTATGGTCTAAGGTGCGAGGTGTCAATAATGTACAAATCATTCTTTGTACAACGTATGGTCTACTGTGAGGTGTCAATAATGTACAAATCATTCTTTGTACAACGTATGGTCTACTGTGAGGTGTCAATAATGTACAAATCATTCTTTGTACAACGTATGGTCTCGTGTGAGGTGTCAATAATGTACAAATCATTCTTTGTACAACCTATGGTCTCCTGTGAGGTGTCAATAATGTACAAATCATTCTTTGTACAACATATGGTCTCGTGTGAGGTGTCAATAATGTACAAATCATTCTTTGTACAATGTATGGTCTCCTGTGGTGTCAATAATGTACAAATCATTCTTTGTACAATGTATGGTCTCCTGTGGTGTCAATAATGTACAAATCATTCTTTGTACAACGTATGGTCTCTTTGTACAACATATGTGTGAGGTGTCAATAATGTACAAATCATTCTTTGTACAACGTATGGTCTCGTGTGAGGTGTCAATAATGTACAAATCATTCTTTGTACAATGTATGGTCTCGTGTGAGGTGTCAATAATGTACAAATCATTCTTTGTACAACGTATGGTCTCCTGTGGTGTCAATAATGTACAAATCATTCTTTGTACAACCTATGGTCTCCTGTGGTGTCAATAATGTACAAATCATTCTTTGTACAATGTATGGTCTCCTGTGGTGTCAATAATGTACATGTGCATCATTCATATTACATTGTGTCTTTTTATTTTAATTTTATTGAGTTTCTCTTTTTTAGTGTTCTTTTCTTCTTTTCTTGTGAGTGTTGCTTTTTCAGAGTTAATGTGTGTGTGTGTGTGTGTGTGTGTTGTGGTGTGTGTGTGTGTGTGTGTGTGTGTGTGCGTGTGTCTGCCTGTGTGTGTGTGTGTGTGTGTGTGTGTGTGTGTGTGTGTGTGTGTGTGTGTGTGTGTGTGTGTGTGTGTGTGTGTGTGTGTGTGTGTGTGTGTGTGTGTGTGTGTGTGTGTGCATGTGTGTGTGTGTGTGTGTGTGTGCGTGTCTGCGTGTGTGTGTGTGTGTGTGAGTGTGTCTGAGAATGTGTGTGAGTGTGAGTGAGTGTGTGAACAAGTGCTTGCATGCATGCGAACCTGTCTGTGTGCATGTGCGAGTCAGCCTGCCTGCACACAGGTTATAAACGGGCAAATGTGGACACTGTCGAAGGCTCTTTTTACCTGCGTGCGACGCCGGCTGAACGGTGACAGAACACCAGCTGGTGAACACACCACTATTCTCATTATTGTACACAACAGAACACACCACGCTTGTTGTTGTTGTTGGCCGATTCCTCAGGTCCGAGGATCAGTGGGGATTTGGTCCCTGGTGGCATGCCCTTTGATGGATGTAGAGTCCAATCCTGGACCCGCAAGTTTTCGGACATGACGGGCACAGGAAACTTTGGGTCGGGGGTGGGGCTCTGAGCAGCTGACGCTTTTTCTCTGCTCCTCTTGTAATCTGCTTCCTCTCTCCTGGCAGCCTCAAAGGTTTCGGCACCTCGCCTTGTTGAACTCACCATCCGTTTGTGTCGCGGGCCACGTTCTCCCAGTCTTTATTTGGGATGCCAGCCAGATTGAGTCGACGCTTCAGCTGGTCTTTCCCCTGTCATGCTTTCCCTGGCAGAGCTCTCTGTACAACACAGTTTTCTGCATGCTCATGTGTTCCATGCGTGACAGGTGACCCGCCCCAACGGAGCTGTCTGGACAAAAGTATGAGACTGCGACTCCCAGTGTCATCTAACACCTGTCGTTTCCGGTTCTTCTCCATCGCTGCAGGACTTTTCCCCCCCACTGCCTGCGCCGAGTTGATCTAAAATGAAGATCAGCGCGCGCATACCAACCTCACTCTTTAGGCTAGGCGTCTTTCCACAATGGCTTACCATGCTGCTTTTTTTGTTTGATTTGTTTGTTTGCATAGTAACTACGTGTTGGATGTGTTGTTGACGGTGTGTGATGTTTACTGTGGTGACAGTCCTGAGAAAACCATTGCTGTTGACGGGACTATAAACAATGCAAAAATAAAAATATAATAAAATAAATAATTTAGTGGGCTAAGACGGTTGTAACACCGCAGTACAATAAAACAGAACACAACACAACACACCATTAAAGGTGGTTTTTTTACCTGCGTGCGGTGCCGGCTGAACGGTGACCGAACACCAGTTGGTGAACATGCCGGTATTCTTGTTGTTGTACACCAGGCAGCAGTAGTCTCCCGAATGGTCCACTCTGTCAGTCAAACACCAGCACAGTAAGTACCGAAACACCGTTCACGACATGAATTTCTCTATGAAGACAACTTTATTAACTCATTCAAGCCATATATGTCCGGAATTAATAGATAGCTGTCAATTTGATGCATTTGCTTCAAGGGAAGTAAATCTGTGTGCACACTATACCTTGGTCACTTCCAAACTTGCTTCGCTCCCTTAGACCACAATTATGCCTCTGACTTTGCTTTTGTAGCGGTTTGTTGTGGGGAAACCAATCGGTGTAGAGAGTTTGTCTATATAAAGTCTATATATAAAAAAAGTCTGATCTACCACTTCCCTATTTGTAAACCTGAAGTAAAAACCTGTCATCTCCTTTCATTTCTCCTTTTGTTCATGTACGTTTTATTTGTGTGTATGCTTTATTTTCTGTTTTTTCGTTTGGTTGTTTTTGTTTTTGTATGTTGTTGTACGTCAAAGGTTTGTTTGTCCGTTTATTGTTTGTTCTTTTTTACTTTTTCTTTTTTTCATTGTTTATATATATATTATATATTTTTTTTTTTTTCCCATGTACCCCCAAGGGGCTTTTTTGGAAATAAAAAACCTTGAACCTTGAACCTTGACTGGAGTGGTTTGTGAGTTTTTTTAATAATTCAAAATTGTTGCGATGCGAAAAAATTAACAAAAGGAGTAACCGAATATGAATGCCTACTAGTCCGCCATTTCCGGCCATGACTGCCAGATAGCAGAGGGGGCAGCTGCTGCTATTCAGGACAGCTGGGCTACAATTTTGTTTGATTAAGTGGAGATGCTTTGCCCAGGGTGCATCCCCACTCTTTTGGCCAAAAATATTTGAGGACAGACAGTGTTGCATGTACTCAAACATAAACACGCACTCGTACTAAAGAAAACAAGGCACCCATATGCGTGTGCACATACACGCAAGCAACTTGATACCTAAAGCTCACTCAGTATACTGTTACATGATTGTTACACCATTCGCTTTTGTCTCTCTATGACTCAGTAAGATCATGTGTTCCAAAGAACATGGATACTGTTATCATCATCATCATCATCAATATCCTCTTATCATTTTCCTCCTCCTCTTCTTATTCCTCCTCTTCCTCCTGAACTCTGTCCTGTTTCAAAATGAGATCTGATTCTGTGAAGATCATCATCATCTTCATCATCATCACGATGATGATCATCATCATCAACATCACCATCATACCATTCACATCTTCCTCCTCCTCCTCCTCATCATCAGTGACCAGACCTGCTTACCCCCTACACAGTTCTTGAGTAGACCGGATGTCAGGGGGAGTAATTGGGCTTCCAGGTAATGAGAGTAGCGGTCCTTTGCTACTTTCGTTTTGTATGTGCTGTGGCACTTGGTTTCCAACTGATGGAGATTTATGCTAATTGTTTTGAGTGTTGGTCAGTATGGTTAGAATAAATTGTGTAGTTTTATTCATTAAACCATCAAACAATGTTCACTGAAAATGAGTAAATCTAGCATTATTTTCAATTTTGAAGAGTAGTAGAGGTCCAAACTGAGTAGAATACTACTCGAAAAGAGTAGAGTAAACAGGTCTGCATCACCCTACCTGGCCTTTTTAATGATGAGATCAGATTCAGTGAATGTGGTGGCCACGGATTCCTTGAGGCCGACGTCGAAGCGGTACCACAGGTAGCGGGGGTAGGGGAACCCTCTGGCTCGCGCGGAGATCAGGATCTGCTGGCCTTCCCGCACTTTGACGAACGAATCGGGCTGCGTGACAATCTTCACCTCCTCTGCACACATACATACAACAAGTTCAAGTATACTGTAATATCTCCAGAAGAGAAATTCAGGAGTGACTATGCAGTAAATTATTCTTCTTATCTGGCAAACCGGTGTTTTGCGAGATGTATTAGTACTCCATGAAACAGATGTCCAGGACAGATATTTGACATACCATATTTTTCGGACTATAAGGCGCATCTTTTCATAAGGTGCACCAGATTTTGTTATTATATTTTCTTACTACTTTGTTAGTCATATTATAAGGCACAGGGGTCTAACACTAAAAGGTAGCAGTCTAAGAAAAAAGTATCGCCTTATAGTCAGAAAAATAATATGGCAGTCACTCGATCCTAGATCTAAGAAACAAGACCCCCCTCCCCCGCTTCACTCTACCAGACCTGTTTACTCTACTCTTTTCGAGTAGCATTTTACTTGATTTGGACCTCTACTACTCTTCAAAACTGAAAATAATACTCTTTAATTCTTGATTACTACTCATTTTCAGTGAACATTATTTGATGGTTTAATGAATAGGACTATTCGCACCAAAAACTACTCATTTCAGCTATCCAGGCAACTCAAGACTTGTGTAGGGGGTAAATAGGTCTGCTCTACCCTACCTACCCCCTCCTTCCCACCCCCCAATCCAAACCCTCCCTCCACGCCCCCACCCATTCTGTGCCCATCACCTTCTTCCACCGTCCCCATTCCCTGGCTTCCCCCCTTAATTCCGTTCCATGTCAACGCCGATAATCCGGGCGGCTTAAGATTTCATCTACAGCTTCTGCGTGACCGAAGTCCCCATGTTCTGTAAGACAACAGAAGCATCAAAGTGATGACGGTGGTTTTGGAGTGAAAGAAGAAGAAGACCTCAGTGTTATGACCACCCGACCCACAGGCCAAAACTGTCCCTAATTGTGAGGTGGTCTTTAGACTGGAGACTCTTTAGTTTTAGTAATAGACTAGCAGTCCTGCTCGGTACGCTTCGCACGCGCACACACATACCCTCTCTCTTCCCCCCCCCCCTTTCACTCAGGTTTATGATGCAAGGGAAGTAGCCAGTGGAAACCCGTCCAGCCTGTCATTCCCTAATTAACTTTGAGATCAAACTCTGCGACAAGATCAAACATTTCTGCCAAAAACAACGCTTCTTGTTGTCACATTCTCACTCGTACTGGGCACTCACTGTTAAGTGTTATATTTAACCAGTATTTCCATTATTTCCATTACTTTCATCCTTAAACCCCCCACTGATTGCCAGCATTACTTTCATCTACATCAAGTTTGAACAACCAAAGAATCTCCTCGCCACTCAGACCTAGAATTTTTGACAATTTTCATGAAAAAATCTCTTCAAATTTCAACTGCAGACAAGCCAACAACCCCATTTCTGCTTCACTATTCAAGGGAAATAACTGTGAAATCAAACTCAAAAAGTTTGCTGGCATAATAGGGAATTTTTTTACCTTAGACCGCATCATCTATGATTGAAGGCGCCAGGCAGTGGGAGTTTTGTACCTTAGACCGCATCACCTATGATTGAAGGTGCCAGGCAGTGGGAGTTGCTCAGCAAGACCTTCATTTGAAGGTGCCCATCACAGAAGTGTTAAGCACCCAGGGCTCCCAAGGACCCCCATTTGGGGGTCTATGAAGCACTAAAATTCTAAAGGACCCTCTAAAAGAATGTGCAGGGGGTCCCAGGGATGCACTAGAAAATTTCTTTTTAGCATTCGCAATGCCACTGGGACCCTCTATCCCGCCTCTAGGACCCTCTGTACTGTAAGTGAAGGAGTCCCTGGGACCCCTTGTTTTGCGGGACGATTGTGAGCCCTGGCACCCTTAATCAACAGTTTGATTTTCTTTTGGTACTATCATAATAGAGGTCCGAAGTCAGGAAGGGAGAGAAAGACATGGAACGAGGAAACCTAATCTACAGATGACCCAGCCAGCCAAGATCCACTCAGCAGGCCCCGACATGATACTAAATCATTCAGAAACAAAATTTAAAAACAGAAATTGTTCAAACTAATTTGATAGATCTGACTAGAGTGTGCTTGGTGAGGAGGCGGACACAGCTGTCTCACATAATTATTATCATTATTATATCCCCCGAAGTCAGAGTGTGGCTGCCCATGTGGCGGGGTAATCAAAAACGGTCATACACGTAATGTTCTCATCCCTAGCTGATGTATTTGTACCACAGTGTTCAAGTGCTTCGACTGTTCGGATGATCCCTGGAGTCTTTTAGCCAGGGTACGAAAACAACAATTATTATTATTAATATTATTACTACACAGACAATTGTACCAGGCCTCTTGTGGGAGATGGAGTACAGTGGAATGTCCATTATAAGACCTTCAAAAATCATCCAAAATGAGGTATCATAAGGGAGGTAATTGTAATACTTACAAAGAAGGGCAATGTTTCGGAGAAGTGGGTCTTATGTGAGAGCATGGGTTCTCCTGGGAAATTTCAAAAATCCTGCAAGGCAGGGGTCCAGGGGCCACCCAGTTAACAACTTGACTTAAAGAAACCTAAAAATATAAATGTTCCTCGTAAAGGCATGTAAATATTTATCTGTATTCATTTCTTTTATATTCTACACATGCGAGAAACCGACAAAACGTTTATAAATAGGAAAATTTTTCAATGTGGCGGTACCTGATAGCCGATGAGGTTTAACCGAGGCGTGGTTACCGCAACACCTATCTATATTGTCAAAAACTCGGGACTTTACTGGTGTTGCACTGCCTCCGGGCATTGCAGCCAGAATTGTTCCCACCATCTTTGTATTTACAAATGCCCCATATGTGTCTATGACCGAGAGGACGTAAAACATCATTTTCACCAAATAGGAAATTTGTTGCTTCTCAAATTCTCATAATCCAGTGACGCCGGCTCAAGGCAATACAAAAAATCCTGCATTTCAGGACATCCTGAAAGCAGGAGCATCCATGTGAGAGGGAGTCTTATAATGGGAAGCCTTATAAGGGAGGTTCCACTGTACTACAAAAAACTCACCATATTCGATGAAGTCGCTGACGACGTCCTCCAGCTGCATGTTGCTGAGCAGCTCCACCAGGGTGCCCGTCTTCATGGCCTTGGCCCCCAGCTCGTGCAGCATCTGATCCGAGGGACTGCCCCCCTGCTGCAGCTTCAGGGCAAACCGCTCCACATCCCGACCACTGAAGGGAACAGGAGCAATCATTTACCATATTTTTCGGACTACAAGGCGATACTTTTTTTCCCAAGACTGAGACCCCTGCGCCTTATAATGTGACTAATAAAACAGTAACAAAATATAATAACAAAATCTGAAATTTGGGTAAAATTTGGGGGTGCGCCTTATAGTCTGAAAAATATAGTATGTACATTGCATCATATATACTGTCCAAAAAAAGAAACGCATACTTTTTCAAATGTCGTTGCCGTCATTGTATTGCTGCACGCATATCCACCAAACTACTAGAAGTGTTCACCCAGTGGTCCTTGTCATGATCGCTGTCAATGTTTCTCTCTGCTCTTGCGCACACAGTGCCTAAAATGTCAGAAAAGCGATGTTTTCATGCCCACGTGCCATGCATGGATAGAATTTCATGCAATTTCGTGAACACAGAGTTAACACCTTGTTCGCAAATGTCTACGAAAGGGAATCCCTTAGTGTTGGTACAAGGGCGCCTAACTGCAGAGCAATACCTAAGGACATTCTGTGTCCACACGTCCTTCCTCTTCTGCACGACATTAACGCTGTGTTCCTGCAGGACAAGGCTCGGACCTCATACTGTGCGACTCGGCACCCAGTTGCTCACCGACAATCACCTCCATGAAATTCTCTGGCCAACCATATCATCAGACATGAACCCAAAAGAACACATTTCAGGGATGAACTGGATAGACGCGTGCATGGCCGAGAAGATGTGCCAGTGAATCACCGCAAGTTGTTGAATGCACAGCAGGAGGAGTGGGACTTCATCCCACAGAAGACATTCGCCGTCTGATCAAGTCCCATGCTGATAGTGTCCCAGGCACTTGTTGCTGTTCAAGGCGGTCACACCCTACTGTTCTGACAGCCCCCACACCCAAGGATATCAACTGACTGACTGATTTGAGGATACACATGCACTCGCCATACATTCAGCTAGCACCATGTCAAATTTCAAAACGAAATTCGCATTGTGTGATTTTCTGTTAAGTTTTGAAATTAAGATTAAACTTTGACTAGGCCTACAAGTTATGCGTATCTTTTTTTGGACAGTATACATGGGTGCATGCAGTGACTGAGTGAAAAGCATTTGCCTGAAATTTCCATCACAACCCTTGCTAAAATGGTTCATTTCAGAGCAATAAGAACATGAGAGAGCCCTATCTTCAGGCAGACAGACCACTGCTGGTTCACAGCATCAAATTGCCTGAATTCAGGCTTCAGGCAGACCCACATGCACCATTGCATATACACCAGAGTTCTTCTTCTTCTTCTGCGCTCCCAGGCCATAAGGCCACAAAGGGTACGTATGTGTCTGTTTTCCACTTTTTACGGGTTTCCTCATCCTCCGAAGTCGGAGTGTGGCTGCCCACGTGGCGGGGTAATCAAAAACTGTCACACACTTAATGTTCTCAAGAATGAAAGAATTGTGATGAGATTAGCGTCCAATCGGTCAGAGACCCTTATGGACAGTATTCCTTTATTCTCATCCCTAGCTGGTGCATTTGTACCATAGTGTTCAAGTGCTTCGGCTGTTGGGATGATCCCTGTAGCCAGGGTACGAAAACAAACAAATAAACTGGTCTCCTCGCTGCATTCAGCCGACACATTCCGATTTCGGAGGATCTCAAGGGAGAGAACTATATGGAAGATTTGTTTTTAACTTTAAAATAAAAGGCAGGAGAATGGGCCAAAAAGTCAGAAAGATAGTAGACGACACAAAGCAAGGAAAAAGGAAGAGTCAAAGAGACAGATTGAAGGAAGTTACAAGCACAGAACTTCCAGAAGGCGGGGAAACTCTTTGTATGGAAGACCCCGTTAGATTTTCAGGCCGGTGCATCACGGAACTAGCAAATTTTCACCTGACAGTTTTTCCCCCCAAAAAAGTAAAAAAAAATTCTAAATAGAAACTCCTCTAAAAAAAATTCCAGGTGACCCTCTTCTTCTTCTTCGATCACTCAGACAGTTGCCTGTCATATGCAGGAAGATGCGTCATGCTGCTGTATGCGCCTAACTAAGAAATAGTTAGGCCCAGCATGTTCGACTTCGGCTGAAGAAAATCTTTGAAAGAGGTTTTTTTAAGAAAAAAGGCAGGAGAATGGACCAGTAAGGCAGGCAGAAAGATAGTAGATGACAGTAAGCAAAGGGAAAAGGCAGAGTCAATCAGAGTGACAGATTAGAGGAAGCTACAAACACAGAACTTCCAGAAGGTGAGGGAACTATTTGTATCAAAGACCCCCCGGTATCCCCACCGGGGGGGGGGGGGGACCCTCTACAAATCCCGAGCCATTTTTGTGCGCTGATTCTGACCCCCATGATTTCAAAGATAAAACTTCATCTAATCAAAGGGAGAATAATAATAATAATAATAATAATAATGAGTAACATTTATATGGCGCAATATCCTGATAAATACAGCTCAAAGCGCCTCACAACAACACATTGCAATCAATAGATAAACATTGTGATATATATACATGGCATGCAATCAACAATAATAATACATCAGAAATCAAAAATACTTGTACCACAGGGAAACAAAAGTTAATTGAACACACACACACTCTCCCCCACCTCCCTCCCTCCCCTCTACCTCTCCGCCACCCCACCCTCTATACTCGTCAAAATATACATAGACAATATATTTGAATCTATAATCAATAATCAAGAATAATTAGAACACGAATACACAGGTCACAAGTAAACATAGAGAGAGAGCCGGAGAGAGAGAGAGAGAGGGAGATAGAGAGAGAGAGAGAGAGAGAGAGAGAGAGAGAGAGAGAGAGAGAGAGAGAGAGAGAGAGAGAGAGAGAGAGAGAGAGAGAGAGAGAGAGAGAGAGAGAGAGAGAGAGAGAGAGAGAGAGAGAGAGAGAGAGAGAGAGAGAGAGAGAGAAGGAGAGAGAGAGAGCGAAAGAGAGAGAGAGAGAGAGAGAGAGAGAGAGAGAGAGAGAGAGAGAGAGAGAGAGAGAGAGAGAGAGAGAGAGAGAGAGAGAGAGAGAGAGAGAGAGAGAGAGACACGGAAGGACAGACAGACAGAGAGAGACAGACTTGTTTTATTCTTTGCCAGATACCCGGGGTTGTTTCCCTTTGATTACTCAAAATGTTTGAATGGTTGTGTTTGGTCCAAAAAAAAATCCTAAAAAATCGAGTGATTATCGAAAGCAACCTTCCTGTTAAAAATGTCTATCCCTCTGCCAAATTTGATCAAAATCAGTCCAGTACTTTTGAAGATAATCGAGCTTCAGAAAGACAGAGACACACACAGAGACCCGTCACAATGTCCATCCTCTGGCCGGATAATTATTATCACTGTACAGAGAAAAGCAGAAAGACACACACGCACACCACACAAGTCATACACACACATGATGCATGGTAGCACGCACTACCACACACACACACATTTGTAGAAATTAAAAGAGTTGTGGTATGGAAGAGCTATTCGGAACAAACCAGACCCTCATAATTATGGTTTAGATCTATCTTTTTCATAAAGTTGTTTTTGATTTTTTGTTCAGGGGGGAGACAGATGGGTGAGGGGGTGTCACTTTACCAAATCATGTATGATTTAACTGTTCAAGCAAAAACTGTAGACTTGATCATGAAATTTCAAATAAATTAGCTTTATTTTACTTTTTGACAATATTCACATTTCTTGCCCTTGGGGAAAAAGCAAGAAGATGTGCTCTTTTCTGTCATAAATTATCTCCCCTAGGGAAAGAAATGTCAATATTGCCTATTTTTCTTGTAAAATTATTTCAGTGGAGCAGTACTTAGGTCTGTCGGCAATATTCACATTTCTGCCCCCAAGAGGAGATCATCTGCGACCGAAAAAACAGAGGCAGAAATGTGAACACAGCCTATTTTTCTTGTAAAATTATTTCAAGGGAGCAATAGGTCTGGACGTCAATAATAGTCCCATTTCTGCCCTAAGGGAGATAATCTGTCAGACAAAAAAGCACAAGGGCAGAAATCAGGTGAATGCAGCTGGTCTGGGAACTTACTTGAAAGTGTAACGGCCCTTCAAGCGAGCAGCAAACGCCCTCCAGGCACTGACGTTGTCGATGGATCGCGTGTCCAGAGCGTCACGAACTTTGAGCATGACTGCGGCAGGTAACTCGCCAATGAGCTTGTTGCGTGGAAACTTCAGCCGCGTCCCCATGGTTGTCTTTTTTTGCGTGTGTGTGTGTGTGTGTGTGTGTGTGTGTGCGTGTGCGTGCCACCACTAATGGCTCTGCCCTCTTTACCTCAAGCTTTCTACCCTTAGGACAATCTGAAAAGATACAACATCAAACAAATGTCAATCTGTTCCACTTCCAGACTTGGAAAATTACCATCCTAATAAACCAGACCAATTTGCATATATGTATACACCTTTTAACTCTTCTACCAGACGTTTTTGGTTCTCCGTTGCATTTTAACCAAGAGGGGTGTGATACATTTTTGAGTGTGCATGCATTCCTTTCACAGAAGAAACAGTGACATAAGCTCTATAAACGGACAAACACAGAGCAGGGTACTTGGCAGTGAATGTCTTTGCATTTGATGGGAGTGTAGAGTGACGTCTTGGGCGAACACATTCGTCCATGGTGCTAGAAGAAAATATTGGTGAATTTTTTGACGGAAAAAGTGATATTTTCATTCTTCAAATCCCCTATAGAGACAGCACTTTTTCCGTCTAAGATGGTTCAGATAGTGTTGTGAGGGGAAGAAATGTTAATATTGCCGTTAATTCAATCTGTACTTGTAGGCTCAAGATAGACATTAAGATGGTCAGTGATACTGATAATCACATTTATCATGATATATATGTGTGTGTGTGTGTCCACGTTTCTAAAATTAAAATTTTTTAGATGGTGAATGTTTGGCAACATTAGTTCTCACCTCATTTCTAATATTAATTTATTAACCCCTTCACTGCCAGAGAAAGTTAAAGAAAATATCATTGGGCAAACCATGTCATGAAAAAGACAACTGATAGACAATCTGGAAAAATGGTCTGGGGATATAACTCTCTTGATTGTGTTAGAGCAAAAGCCAGCATATCAGGGTCATTCCTCTTCATCTGATGACATCTGTGATGTCATCAGGTACGTAGGTAATACGTTGGTGGCAGTCAAGGGGTTAATATATGTTTCTTAGAACTTTTATTTTTTTATGCTCTCCCCTGGATGTTCTGTTGGCTTTAAACTGACTGGGGAGATAACCTCAACCTAACCTAACCTAATTAATAAAAATAAAAATAAAAAGTCAGGGGGAAGATTATCTGCAGGCTACATCATTCACTTTTCATCCAGCTGTAGAACAGCTGGACTAGCCGACCCCCAGCACCATCTAGCATGGTAACTGGGGACCCCTCCTAAACTAAAGGTCTGTATCAGTGTATGTTTTATAGTTGGATATGCCTGAGACCAGACACAGCCGTCCTGAACTAGCTAACTTCTCATCTGAGACTGAGGATGCATTTATCAATGTGGATATTTATTATTGCCCTTTCTTTTATCCAGGATTAACTCATTCCATGCTGGCCAGTTGCTTCCCTTTGCAAGCGTTCTGTACTGGCCGATTTGCATAGGTTGCAAAAAATTTTTTTCTTCTAAATAATGGTAACAGATACAAACGTGACATTTAGGCAATATGTACACAATATACAGTACTAACACATGCAACAGTTTCAAAGCATCCACTTGATTAGTTTTGATTTGTGATATTTTAAAATAAATGCATGTTTTATCAAGCCAGGCACACTCATAATAGCGAAAATATAATTTTAAGGTCCCAAAATAACCGGCAGCCACCTGCCATAGCCGATGAGGTTTAATTAACCGAGGCGTGGTCACCGCTACAGCTATCTGTATTAATAAAACAAAATCGGGACTCTACTGGTTTCGTACTGCCTCCGGGCATTGCCTTCAGTATTGTTCCCACCATGTTTGTATTTACAAATGTCCCATATGTGTCTGGTTCAGACCGAGAGGACGTAAAAAAGAGACACAAAAAAAACCGGCAGCCACCCTGGGGGCAGAGACTTTCTTCCCCCGGTAGGGCCTGTAAAATTTTAAAAATTCAGTTTTAACTCTTGTAAAATTTTGAACATATATTTGTAAATACATTTTTCTTTTAAAATAACTAAGGGCCACTAATGGTTTTTTAATATTAAACTGAAGCTAAGTCTTCTTTTAACGTTGTAGCCCTGAAATTTTAATTTCGGGGGAGTTAGGGTTTCAGCTGGGTCACAAAATAACAAAAGAAATTTTTATCTATTAAAAGTTTAAAAAAAATAAAATATGTCTAAAATTTTGTCAGAGTATTGCCAGACTCCTTTGGATGGCCTAAAATAAATCTCGCCAGACTAATATTCCAGGATCGGCTTGCGCCTCTAAAAAATATTTCCCCCTTCACTATTTTTGTTTTTGTCCCTGTCCCCGTAGCGTTTTTGTATTTTGTCCTGTCCCTCAATCTAAACTTTAGTAAAAATGTCCCATGTGTGCCCCTGGGGGTCGAGAGGACGTAAAACACCAGTTACCACCAACCGGCAGCCACCATTTTCCTAAAGTTTTGTCACAAATATAAGAAAATCCAGTTGAGGTGGAGTCCCTCCGGCTCGCGGGCTGGACACCCGCCCACACTCCTGTCCCCCTCTCCCCCCTTCCCTTTTTACTTAAATATGCGCTCGTGTGGCCGTGGTGGCTCCTTTTGAGCCCATCCTTTCTTATCTCCCTTCCCCACAGTGGACGGGTGTCCGGCGCGTGCTCCGGAGGCCTCTTTCATAGTCGTAACGCTTTTTTGCTGGTGCTCCCCTCCCTGTTAGGGATCACTAAAGCGACGTCTTTCCTCTGCTCGAGTCGGGGAGGAGGGGTCCCTCTCCCTCCCTCCCTCCGCCTCGATCAAGTTAGAATTGTTAGCCACCTCTCCCCCACTGATAGTAGCTTCTAAATATTGTTTTGCCTGGCTCCTATGCCATCTAAATAAGCGCCATAATAGTTTTACAACTTACACGTTTAAAATAATGAGTATTACCAGCCAGCCAGTTGACCTCCCCCGCGATCACTCATGAGAGTCGGGTGCGCGCGCATATTTTACTCCTTACCCAACAATCAACACCTCACATAATCACATACCATCGACACCATACTTCATTGTCTATCGTAATATATCATAACTTATGTCTCAAGTCTCCTGACTGCTAGCCGGCCGGTTGACCCCCTTCGCGATCGGTTGTAGGGGTCGGGCTCGCGCATACACTCCACTCCATACACAACAACAAAACTTTACAAATTCACTACAATTTATTACCTACTAAAAAGCATCCTGGAACTATTTCCCAATCTTATATCGAAATTTTAAAATAAAACTATACCCGGACCTTACATATACCATGACTAAATTATTATCATGTATTTTTAATCTTTCATAATTAACTACTTATATCTAAATCGCAACATGAGTACTTTACCTATCAAGAGAGGACGATCTCTCGATTGACGTCATTAACACTATTTAAAATCAAGGCACCCTCTATCAGAATTCGGTTTAAGGTCAAGACCTATATGGCCTTGCTCTGTCCGCCCAAGGTAAATTTTTAATCAATTTTTTAATAACACATATTCCGTTCACTTAAAATAAATATCTTACCAAATCTTTTTATAACTTAGAATTTTAAACAAAAAAAACAAAACATTTTTAAACCTAAGATTAAAACTTAAAAGTCCGAGATGTAAATTTTTCCCCTGTATAGGGAAGTCCCGGGGGCAGAGCTATCTTCCCCTGGTAGGACACATTAAAACAAATCTTTAGCCCGCGATGTACATTTTCCCCTAAGTTATAGGGATGTCCTGGGGGCAGAGACTTTCTTCCCCCGGTAGGGCCTGTAAAATTTTAAAAATTCAGTTTTAACTCGTGTAAAATTTTGAACATATATTTGTAAATACATTTTTCTTTTAAAAATAAATAAGGGCCACTAATGGTTTTTTAATATTAAACTGAAGCTAAGTCTTCTTTTAACGTTGTAGCCCTGAAATTTTAATTCCGGGGGAGTTAGGGTTTCGGCTGGGTCACAAAATAACAAAAGAAATTTTATCTATTAAAAATTTTAAAAAAATAAAATATATCTAAAAATTTTATCAAAGTATTACCAGACTCCTTTAAATAGCCTAAAATAAATCTCGCCAGACTAATATTCCAAAATCGGCTTGTGCCTCTAAAAAATATTTCCCCCTTCACTATTTTTGTTTTTGTCCCTGTCCCCGTAACGTTTTTATATTTTGTCCTGTCCCTCAATCTAAACTTCAGTAAAAATGTCCCATATGTGCCCCTAGGGGTCGAGAGGACGTAAAACACCAGTTACCACCAACCGGCAGCCATATAGTACATATCTATATTGTTAAAAACTCGGGACTTTACTGGTGTTGCATGCACTGCCTCCGGGCATTGCAGCCAGTATTGTTCCCACCATCTTTGTATTTACAAATGTCCCATATGTGTCTATGACCGAGAGGACGTAAAACACCATTTTTCATTCTTTCATTCAACCGGCAGCCAGCCAATCAGTGTCAGAGGCATGAATGAAACGTAGTAGTAGCCCTCTGAGCCACTTTGAAGCACGCATGACTGTTAACCTATTAACTATGAATTTTTAAAGTTCACATGCGATATCCCGTTACCTTAGTAACGAGGCGTTGTGCGCATGCCCTGCGACGAGAGCGCAGGTTAGTATAGAAAGAGTTAATTAATGAGGATTGTCCACCTTTCCTGTAATTAGTGTAAATGTTTATGTGGGTATACAAAAAAGAACCTAGTAACTAGCCTAGGCTTAAGTTAACTGAATTGTGAATATTGAAAGTTTCTGAAAATCTGTCATTCTGTGTCAGTTTCAGTCAGTCAGTCAGCCACTGATCTACTGATGCGATGCTAGCAGCAGTCATACACTGTAATACAGATACTATCAGGCTCATTGACTTGAGCCATTCACTCAATCATAATAAGTAACTTGATCTTGAACTTCAGTGTGAAAAAGAACGTTTAACATTGGAGAAAAACAATAAGAAACTTGTGAGAATACTTACTGGGCTTACTTTAAAGTATCAATGCTTGCAGGTCATTCTGGTACATCGCATGTTGTTGAATAAAACTCACAAAACATGAGCAAAAATAACTAGTCTTTCCCTGAACAGGAAGTTTACGCTGCTGTGATGAAGCAATATTACATTGACCACGGACCAATCAAAAGCGACAAAGACGACTAGACCTGGCTAGCCATTTCGACTCTCCCTTGCTATTATTGTTTGAACGACCATTAAAAGGGGAAACCCCTAAGGGAGGCAACGCTGTTGAATTTTCTAGAAAGAACAGCCTGATGTAACCATACAGACCTTGCATCAAATCGATTGAACGGTACTCTGTAGGCCTAATAAAACAGATTCATTATTCTGCTCGAATAAAGTTCTTCCAAATGGATCCAGACGAGATCTTCAAACGCTTTTTTGGGACATCATTTCCAGAGTTTGGTCATCAACCGTTTAGGTTTGTGTGAATGTGAATGTCACAATCTTGAATCTAAATGAGTAAATCAGTTTCACTTTCAGTGTTTCACAGTTTCAGCTTATTCTTATTGTTTATTATTTAGTAGATCTAGTAGTAGTAGTAGTAGAAATAACTTATTATAATACTGTGGAACCTTCCTGAAAAATCAGCAAAAAAAGATCTTAATAGGAAGGGGTCTTAATACTACTACTAGTACTGAGTACTAGTACTAGGGAAGTGGACTCTCACTCTCCGTATCCAGACATGAATGGGGAAAAATCGGTGAAAATTACTACTATATGGAAAAGAAAGATGTGACATGACATTTTTTTCACCACAGTCACTTCTCACTATTATCGCTGTAAGCATTTGGAGTATCTACGACTATCTACGGGAATGCGCAAGACAACAAATAATTATCAAGAAGAAGAAAGTGGACAGGAGAAAAATAAGGAAAATAGAAAGCTTGGCCCAGCCAGCTCAGTCCCTAACATGATGCCGCGCCAAGTGAGAGAATGACCCAGCCAGCCAGGTCCCGCTAATCGGGCCCCAACGTGAAGCCACGTCATTGGGAAGAATAAAATAAAGGAAAATGAACTAAAGAAAATAAAGAAAAAGAGAGAAGGGAGTGTAGTTATTCAACTTATTGTGATTTGGAGACCCAGGACACAAAAGTGCCCAAGGTCCCCGCCTCAACAGCCTGTTCTGGGAGGTTGTTCCATGCCTTGATGGTACGTGGCAGGAAGCTGGCCTGCCTGTATTGAGTGCGGCAGTAGATCTGGGCCAGCTGCTTGGGGTGTGCTCGACGTTGGCGCTTCTCTCTTAGTCTTACAGTCTTCATAGTGACCAGATTGTTTTGGATCTTGTAGAGCATGGCTAGTCTCGCTGTTTCCTTTCGTTCTTGCAGGGTGGGCCACTTCAGCAGCTCTATGATGGAGGTCACACTTGACGTATTCCTGAAGCGGCGCAGGGCGAATCTTGCAGCTCTCCTTTGAACCACTTCGATTTTGTCGTTGTCTTGCTGTTGGTGAGGGTCCCACACTGTGGAGGTGTATTCCAGTATGGGACGCACAAATGCCTTGTAGGCTCTTTCCCTGATGGTCTGGGAACTGATCTTGAGAGGGAGTCTTAATAGGGAGGTTCCACTGTATAAAGGAGTAAATTTAACAACAGAAAAGAGCTAAACACACTGTTGTTTCTGTCACTATATTATTTTCTCAATCTCTTATGGACAGAAATACATGCATGGATTTTGCCAAGAGCTTCATTTGTCATAGGTCACAGCAGGGCTATGCATGCATAAATGTTTCTCTTAAATGTTGTTTTAATGGCAGGAAAGAGTAAAAGAGTTGGTGTTTCCCCCCCCCCCCCCCCCCATCAATCAACAGATTATCCTCTTTTAGTTTTACAGGCGAAAATTATGAATGCATCTATGTGTATATGTCTGTGTGTGTGTGTGTGTGTATGTGTGTGTGTGTGTGTGTGTGTGATTCATTGCTTTGCTTTACAATGACAATGACATTGTATTTCCAGACCTGTGCCTGATGAAGATAGAAGCAGTCACAGGGAGTTCCATCATGGGTCTGACCTCTTTGGCGACCTTCACCTTCACCTCCACCAACAGATGGAGGAGATGGACAAACAGATGCAGGAAGTTTTTCGCATTTTTGCCATTCCCAGCCACACACCTTCAGGTAGGAGTGATTGGGTTTTTTGCCATTCCCAGCCACACACCTTCAGGTAGGAGTGATTGGGTTTTTTGCCATTCCCAGCCACACACCTTCAGGTAGGAGTGATTGGGTTTTTTGCCATTCCCAGCCACACACCTTCAGGTAGGAGTGATTGGGTTTTTTACCATTCCCAGCCACACACCTTCAGGTAGGAGTGATTGGGTTTTTTACCATTCCCAGCCACACACCTTCAGGTAGGAGTGATTGGTTTTTTGCCATTCCCAGCCACACGCCTTCAGGTAGGAGTGATTGGTTTTTTTTAGACTATCTCCGTGTAGTAGCGGTGTACACACATAAGCGGATATTTCTGCGGAAACCTGTGTGCAATCCATAAATAAGTGAAACAAAGAAGGGACAATATTTGTGCACGTGTCCGAATTTCCCATATTATATGCATAAACTATTATCCTTCTTTCTTCCACTTATTTAGGGTTTTTCATACAGAACGTACGCGTCTAATGAGTTCTTTTTTGAAAATTTGTGTTTAAAACTGAATAATGCCACCAGCAGGTCATCATCTTCGGACCCCCGAACCGGGTATTGCCAAGTCCTCGCCCATCTCTACCACATAAGAATTTCCCACGTGGACAAATGCTAGTGTGGTACGGGTTCAGAGACACCAGCCCACATGGTGCAGGACTATCCTCTCTTCACTACACTGAGACCTGAAGTTTGGCCCAGGCCTTGGGGCAGTGGGTGGATGCCTTGTGCCTCCATACGGGGAGCTGGATGACCCCACCCTCTCCTCGAGTCTCTCCCTGTGGGGATACTGGGGGGTCTTTCGTAAAAATAGTTTCCCCACCTTCTTGAAGTTCTGTGCTTGTAACTTTAATCTGCCACTCTCTTGCCACTTCCTTTAATCTGCCACTATCATGTTCAAGTACCAATCTAAAGCTATTGAAAAAGTTCAGCGCAGAGCCACTAGACTTGTTAAAGAGTGCAAAGATATGAGTTATAATTAAAGAAAGACTGGTGTATCTAAATTTGCATTCACTGAAACTGAAAGGCAGGAGAACTAGAGGAGATCTTATTGAAGCGTATAAGATATTTAATGGTCATGTTGGTCTATCATGGGATAAATTCTTTTGTGCACCACAATACAATTTGACTAGAAACCCTTATGGCAAGGTCTTTATTAAACGTTTCAACACTAACATCAGAAAAAATTACTTCAGCAATAGAGTTGCTAACAATAGTAACATCTGGAATGATTTACCTAACGAACTAAAACGTGCACCCAATACTAACTTATTCAAAAATCGTCTCGACAAATCTCCAAATTATTTAATGTTATTTAGATGCTTTGATGAGTAATTGTAGGGAAATGTGACCGCGAAGCCTTGACCTTTATACTATTATAACACTGTTTATAAAGATGGGACTATCTAAAAAGCTTGACGGCTTGTTTTGTCCCTAACTACTACTACTACTACTACTAGATGATGTTCGACCGTCGCTCTACGAGTAAGTCCATGAGCTTACCCTGACTTGGTTGTTGAGTGAGTTCGAAGATGGCTTGTGAGGCCGCTCTCTTTCTCTTCTTCTCTCTCTTGCCATTAGGTCTGTTTCTGCTGTATAATACTGTATTCCATTTATGTCATCCGTGTGTGTTCACTTTGTATTGCGTTTTTGTTTGAATGCGTTATGAATGCTAACGTGTAAGTGCTCTTTGATTTGATTTCTATCGAGATTCAGCGCCGTATAAATACTGTATGTTGTTGTTGTTCCTCACTGTGATCTCAAGTTCAATAAGCTTTGAAACAATTAAGATGTTCTGAAAAAGGCATGACAACTTCTTTTTTTCCATTAATCATTAATGATTGTTCAACTGAATTCTAATCTTAGTCAACTTTCTTCTACGATGGTTAGTGCCACCTGTCCCCTTTGGTGACAAGAGTCAATTCTGTGCAAGAGCGTGTAAGCCAATCTTACTGTATCTCTTTGATTTGATGTCCAGTGTATTTACTATTTAAAGAAAAGCCTCTCAACTTACCGGTACTCCCTTCAAGATGTTGGCGAAAAGAAAGAGAATCATAGACATTTGACCTCGCCGATGACTTTGTCAGTTTGGGATGCATAATGGCCCATAATTCTTTAAAGTGAAATGGGTTTTAGTTTGTGAACAAAAAGATCTGCACGCATTAAGTTTATCCCTCACTATGTATCCTCTCTTGGTATGACAAGGTAATGGAGATAGATAAATCTTATCTCAAAGGGCAAAATTCCCACCAGGTTATCTGAAGATCTAAAATCATAGAATAACGTTAAACACTTTGTCAGCTACCAGTTGAGTTATGCCAGTCTCTTTGTTCTAGTTCAAAACATTATTAACCCTTTTGCCGCCAGCCATTTTTCAGCCAAACATTTATGTCACACTTACCTAGGTTAAGGTAAACAAAAGTTGGCATCTGCAGTACTGTGAATCCCCCAATGACATGCATCAAATAAACCCTTTCCTTATGTCCTAAAATTAACAACATAAGGAAATTGGATAACTGATCCAACTTTTATGCCTTTTAGTAGCATGGGTGTTAAATCAGTTTGGTGCTAAAATGCGACATCGGCGGTGAAAGGGTTAATCCATGTTGATTATCAATACGCAGATGAGAAGAACAAAAATGGCTTAGTGGTCCTACAAACCATGCCCCCCCCCAAAAAAAAAGTTCGATATTTGCTTATTATTTTTGTCTCTGATCGTAAATTTCATCACTGCACAAATGTTTCGCCGTCAAATTGCAGTGATACCCAGTTTGCCTGGAGGAGATGGTGAAAGTGGTCCTCGGACAGGCTCCAATGTCCGTGAACAGATGCTGAAGGAGAGAGAGGGGTCGGTGCAGTCCCCTCAGTCACCAGAACCACAACCGTCACAGCCATCTTTTGAAGGCTTCTTTTCCCCTTGGGTAAGATAAATGTGCGCAACTGCTGGGAAACATTTTATTCACACAGAGAGAGAGAGAGAGAGAAATAAAAAATCAAATAAAAAATCTTCAGCTTTTGTTCCTCTGTGCTTTTTTATTTTTATTTTTTACTTTTGTTTGTTTTAACCCTTTCACCGCCAACGTCGCATTTTAGCACCACAATGATTTAACACCCATGTCACTAAAAGGCATCAAATCAGGGTCTGTTATCCAAAGACCCTGTTCTCTTAATTTTGGGAGCTAAGGATAGGCCTTACTTTAAGTATGTTACAGAGGATTCCCTAATATTACAGACAGGTTTTTTTCTCTACCCAGGTAAGCTTAATGGACATTTTTTGTTGAAACATGGCTGGCGGTGAAAGGGTTAAAGTGATGTTGTAATTTGTATAATTGTTGACATTTTAAAAAAATCCTCCAGATGCCCCAATAGGGATGAAAGGATAAATAAAGCTTTTGTGTGTGTGCATGTGCGTGCATGTGTGTGCGTGCATGCGTGCATGCATTCGTGTGTGCGAGTGTGTGTGATTCAAGCACATTTTCTAGCTATCTGTATTTTTTCTTCTTTTTTTCCTCAGTATTTGTGTGTTTTCTTTTTTTGTAAATTTCATGTAGCATAATGATCAAACTTACTGTTGTTTTACTTCTAAAAAAAAGGTGTTCAAATAAATCAGGAAATTTAGTGGCTTATTTTTTTTATTTCTGGAATTATAAGACATGAATCACTTGATTTCAAGACCTATATCATGTGAAACATGCACATCACTTATCACTTTAATAGATTGCAGAATTGTTAAAAATTTAAATGAAATCTAATGATTGAATTGAAAAGAACATATTGATATATCCAGACTGAATTGGTTATTAATTTTATGAAGTTGAATCGTCTCATTATGTGCATATTTATCGTCTTAATGTTTCAGTTTAAAGACTTTCATGGCTCACCACAGATTCCGCCCAGTCAAAGAAGAGATAGTGGTAAGTTTGCTTTTATCATTTTTATCAATTATGAAATAATGTCATGTAGTGTAATAAAGATGAGAGAGAGAGAGAGAGAGAGAGAGAGAGAGAGAGAGAGAGAGAGAGAGAGAGAGAGAGAGAGAGGAGGGCCGTGTGTACGCAGGTATTTGTGCATTCCTTCCTGCTGCTTGTTGACATTTTCACTAGTTTCTGTGAGGGTGAGGTGTTATCAGAGAGTGACAGTGCTGGTGAATGAGGGTGGATGTCTTTGTGAGTGAGAATCATGTTATTTTTGTTACTTTATTTCTTTGCACTGGAATGTTGGTAGTATGACTATCTTGTTGATTTTAATGCATGTTTTTAATGTTGCTTTTGTGAAGCGCATCGAGCATACTACTACAGTCGACCCCCTCACGAACGGCCCTCTGATTTGCGACCTCCCCTCTTTTACGACTGAAATATGAATGACGGATCGTTTTTCTTCTAAACTTGCCTCCTCATTTACGACTCCCCCTCTAACGCGTTCTACGACCGTAAATCTTGTTGATTTTACGACCGATGCAACACATTCTGACCTTCTCGCTCTCAATTCGAGCCGACGCACAGCTGGGGTACTACTGTTGTTAGGTCAATCTCGGTAAAAACGAACCGTTCTCATGCCGAAATTGAAGAATTTAATCAGCGATATCACGATCTGACCACTAAATGTCACCACTTTTATGCACATGTGTCATCACTGAGCAGTTTATGATCAAAGTTTGAACTGAAACCGTCGCGATCGTGTCGATCTTTACGAACTCTGTGCACACGTAGGCCTAAATGCGAAGTCAACTCCCAAGTTGAAACTAGGTGATCGGTCACACTCCATAAGTTGGAACTCAGTGAATGGTCTCACTTTGTAAAAAATAAGTTGAAAAGCAGCTCCTTTCCGTTATCAAATTGATAAATCGGCGTTAGTGCGTGCACTGAAACACTCACTGAATGCAAACAACTCACAAAATCCGATAATTGAAAGCAGCTGGCGCATTAGCGTTTGCCGTGATTTCGTATTTGCGGTGTGTGCGGCGCCATTTTGTCAGCCGAGTTGTATGCGCGGTAAAAGTTCCGTGTGTGCGAACTGTGACTGAAAATGAACTGCCAGAGCGTAAAATGGCGAAAATTAGGTCTGCACTGCTGTTATGTGTAGTTTGTGTGTGAGTGCAACACGGGCCGTCGAGCACACTTTCTGTTTTCGCTCGTTTTCGTATATTAGCTAGACCGCGGATGTTTCATTCAAGAATGACGGAGAAAGCATGTTTTTGTTTTAGTGTATGCATGTGCTGTGCGTCATATACGGTGTAGTGAGTCACTGAGTGCATTGTTTTGGTCACCCCCGATTTAAGATTGGTCACGACCGATTTTTCGCGATTTTTTGAAAGTCTTAAAAGAGGGGGTCGACTGTACATGGATTTTAGTGTTGTATGAAATAATATTATTATTACAGGGAAACCCATTTAGTACGAGTACGGTTTAAACGAGAGCCCGTGTGTAACGAGTGGTTTTAAAATTCCCGACCACAAGCCTTCTTTTTCCTTGTTAAATAATTCTGCATACAACGAGCTCGCTACAACGAGCAACTTGCATATAACGTACAATTTATTGACTCCCAAAGTCAAGCTTTTATGCAAAAACTACATGGTTAGAACGAGAACGCACTTACAACCACACCGCCATCTCAAAGTCAAGCTTTCTTGCACAACTACCTGGCTAGAACGAGAACAAACTGACAACAGTATCGCCATCTTGACTGACCCCTCGATATGTAAGCGGCATTCTGATTGGCCGATATATTCTGTTTGCGCACTGATCTTGTGACTTCCGGGAAATTTTAACTTTCTTTTAAAGCGCGTGTGTGGATTTTATGTTTTTGATGTTATCGTGTGTTAATAAACTGTTTTAAAGTGTTTGTAATCGGCATTAAAAACCCTATGGATACTGGGCTTACAAGCATGCTTTGTTGGGTAAGTGTGTTGTTTCCGTTTTTCTGTCTTTTTCACACTTTACCAGCACGCACATCACAGTAGATGTGAGGAGCGATTGATAGGTTCGTCAGGGTTGCCAAAATCAATCAAATGGTTTGAACGAGCAATGCTTACAACGAGTAAATTGGCCCTCTCCCCTGGAATTCATACTAAACGGGTTTCACTGTATTATTATTGTATAGGGCCTTTCATTGGTCTCAGGCGAAACTCTACATGCTTCACATTCCCAAAGCCACTCTGTGGCCTGTTTCCTACATAAATTATGCCAAAGTCACTGCTGTGTCTATCAAGGACAAGGACACTAACTTTATCATGTACCGTGTAACATGACTCGGGATCTTAAGTGTGAGAGATCCCCCGAAGACGGTGTGTGGCTGGCCACGTCGCAGGGTATTCAAAAACGGTCACACACGTAATGTTCTCATCCATAGCTGATGCATTTGTACCATAGTGTTCAAGTGCTTCCGCTGTTGGGATGATCCCTGGAGTCTTTTAGCCAGGCTATGCCAAATGTGAGAGAATGGGTGTACTTTTGTCAGGGTGTACTTTTGTAATAAAAGAAGAAAAAAACAAAAAACTTTGAATGTAAACGTTTAACCATTGTTATTTATGAATTTGTGTTGTTTCCTGTGTATGTGTGTGATGTGACTGCAACAAAATTATCTGTGTACAAATACAAAATAATGTTGAGTTGTGATTCACGTTTGATGCCTTTCTCTCCATAGAGTTTCTTTGCGACTTCACTGCAAAACAGCCACATTCTGAAATGATCTGTTTTTTTGCTAAGTATGTGTTGTTCTTTTCAAATTCGACAGACTTAGATGGAGAAAAGCCCAGTAACGATGACATTGTGGACATGTACTCTAAAAAAAGAGACCCCGTGGGCTCATTCTTTGGAGGAAGCAGAAGCATGAGGGTCCAGACGATAGTTGGTGCTGATGGGGTAAGGGGAAAAAAAGTATTGAATCTGAGGGAAGAAGGTGTGTGTGAAATGACAGTGGAACCTCCCTTAGAAGACCCCCCCATTAAAAGACTCCCTCTCATTTAAGACCTACTTCTGTGAGACATTGCCCTTCTTTGTAAGTATTAAAATTACCTCCCTTATACAACTTCCTCCAATTTCGGACCTTATTTTTTGGATGATTTTTCGAGGTCTTAAAAGTGAGGTATATGATTATATGTGAAAGGAATCGAGTGATACTTTAATTGTTGCATTACTGTGACGGAAGACTGCCTTTTACAACAGAAATTATGTGTTAACATTTTCTGGCAGGTCACTTTAAGTAGATGCTAGTCTTCTTCTCTTTGGGGCCCACGATCATTTAATTGATCATTCTGGCACCCTCAGGGGAAAAAAGACTGAAAAAAGGGGGTGTCGGTTTCATCTGATAAAGGGTCAAGGTGTATTTTACAATTCCAGACAAACATGCTGCAATCATAGCTTGTCATTTTGTTGGGATTTGTGTGTGTGAGAAATAGGTGTGTGTGTGTTACATGTTTATTATTGTACACTTGCGTCTTGGTGGCTGGCATATTATTTAGGGTACTTGTGGCTGCTACAATTTGAAATCCAGTTTATCCAAGTTCTTTTTCAGAAGTTTCAAATTGGCTCAAATGATGTCATATTGATATAAATAAAGTCTGGCTTTGAAATTCAATTCAATCATTTTATTGTCTTCTCAAAAAGCAAAGAAATTTGCTGCCTGGTATGCACATTTGATAAATAATTATGACACGACACAAGTAATGTTTATGAAGACAAACACTATGATCTTTTACCATCAGGACGCCGCTACAGAACTTTTAAACTGAAATCCAGGGCCCAGAAATCTTTTATCCCTTCCTCTATCCATTTCTTAAACCCATCATGAATCTTTTAAAATAGTTGCCTCTTACTGATCGCCAGCATGTGTGTTTAAGTAAAGTGTGAGTGTATGGGAGGGGAGGGGGGGGGGACGAAATAGAGTGTGTACCCTGAAGGTGTGCAATACGTTTATGACTGTGATTTTGGTCTTTGTTCAATTAGATATCATACATTTCTTTGCATTTTAAATTGTGCTTGTAAATATGATAATGCATGTGTGCTCTATACCTTTAATCTTCTATGCTATATTATAACCGTTCAATGTATTTTATTGTATGTTTAATGTCTATGTTATAATCGTGGCACTTGGACGCAATTTCTCTTTTCAGAGATAATAAAGATGTTTTGATTTGAATTTTACATAGATAAGACAACATAATTTTAAAGCACACACACACACGATCCAATTAGGTACTACATGTATATGATCCAACTCTTAACTTTTTCAGTTCAAGTTACTGCAAAGTGATTTTTATTTTTCTCACCACAATTGGTTTTTTTTAGAACGCATTATTCTTTATTTTGTTGAAAATCAAGATTTCACATAATTATACAGCAAGGTATGGATGCGTATTTATCCCCAACTTTTCTTCCTTTTCTCAGGTGGTTGAAGAGCGCCGCACAGTGACCGACTCCAGCGGGTGTGAGGAGACGACCGTCACACGCAGGATTGGCGATCAGACTCACACCGTCACCACCGTCAGAGACAAGCAGGGACTGGAAGAAAAGCAAGAGTTTTTTCAAAATATTGATGCAGGTTGGTTTAATAGACGATTTTCGGAAAAAAACTAGGGGAGAACACTTCGTGAAAATTAGAGTTGTTTACCTCCATTACTCGGTCAAATACCACAGCAACAATGCCACAATGGCGTTGAAGCTTGAAACCGCAGGATGCGAGTCAGCGACTTGCAAACCTTTTTTTTTTTAAATCACAAACTGATAAAACTTGCAAAATGTGACGTAAAAATATAAATGACATAATTTTTTAGAATGACGCACAGTGTTCTAAGTGCTGTATGTCTGCTCAAACACACGAGTCGATAGGCTACAAGAGCTGATGGTAGAGTGACGTCCCCTGTTTGACCGATTGAATTAGGCAAGATCACTCCCACACACTACTCCCCTTAATTATTTCCGAACAATTCGTATTGACTTTTTTTTAAATTTGGTGTTGAACAGTTTTAAAACTGTCAAACTGATTTTCTGGAGAATTGATTGACAATCTCCATTGCCAGTTGTACTACTTTTGAGTGAGAGAGTGTGGATGTTCTCTGGGGAAAAAACAACTTCTCCACAACAGATGTCAAACTCTCCAGAATAGCGATTCCCTGTTCTGCTTCTTTGGAAAGTCGTGAAATATAAGCATGGGTGAAAGTAGTTCAGGATTTTTCAGGATTGGAAAAGCTGAGTCTTCAGGATTGGCCATCTTGTCATCCAGAACCACGGTCTTATAAAATCGAAGATTGTTGCCAAAAGTGACGGCAGCTTAAAACAAGCTGATAGGTAAATGCAATTCTAGCTCTATCCCCACCACACATTGAAAATTATTTTTTATGTGGTCACCACTTCAGGCTTTGGAGGATTCAGAGAGCATTTCAAAGTGTCATTTCAGGATTGAGAGAATGTTTTACTTTCACCCTTGTATAAGTGACTGACACGTGATTATTTACTTGGAATATGCCAACTCAGTTTGGTGCCCAATCTTCAAAAGGCAATCAATAGCTATAGAGAAAGTGCAAAGAAGGGCGACAAAATTGATCAAAACATGTAAGAACAAAACTTACAGTGAAAGATTAAAATTCCTGGGATTACCTTCGATCTCTGAAGGGAAGAAGAGTAAGGCGAGACCTTATACATGTATATAAAATAATGAATAATATTGATGACATAGACTTTAACAACCTTTTTGTTTAAAGTATCACAAACATGACACGAAATAGTACAGAGAAGTTATTTTTAAGACGGTCAGTTACTAACATTCGCAAGTTTTGCTTTTCTAACCGAATTGTTCAATACTGGAATAATTTGTCAACTAACATTAAGGCTGCACCTAACATAAATATATTCAAAAATCTTCTGGACAAAGACACAATGATGTCAAATTTTTATAATACTTTCGATGAATAAAAAAAAAAAAAAAAAAAAAAGTCAATTCCATATTTTTGTTAATCTTTATAGTTTAGCTGTAGAAAGCAAGCCACCTTGAAACAAATCAAAGTCACAAACGAGAAAGGGCGTAAAAGGGCTGCGAGGCCCACTTCTAGCCCTAATTACTACTACTACTACATGATTAAGAATACACTCTTTAAACTAAGATCCTGATGAGAAACAAATATTGACAAATGTTATGAAGGATAACGGTTACAACAAAGTTGAAGCAAAATCTAGTAAGCTACCAAAGAGCTTTTATTAATACAGATGTGCTGTGTGCGTATTGCTGATTTTTTAGCTGGTGTTCCCAAAAATATTTCGAGCAAATTAAACATCACATATACGCTGAATGCGATCTGATAGTGGACGTGTTCTTATGTGTTGCAGGCAAAATGGCAGAGTTTGACAAACAGTGGCAAGGCCAAGGAAAGAATTCTGATCCCCGTGTTCTAAACCCCAAAACAGCTCTGCAGGTCCCCGTGACTCCAGGTGGAGCCTTGTCCGACAACAGAAGCTTCTTCCGCAAACTGTTTGGCTTCTGATTGGCTACCTACTGGACATATTTGTGTTGCCTTTTTTTTTTCTATGCTGTTTTTTTGTTTTTGTTCTCTATGACTGTGGGTCGAATATTTGTCCGTCTTCATTTGATGTGTGAAGGATTTCGCGTTTTTCTTTATTATTCTTTATGGTTATGGTTCATGTTTGCCCGTGTCCATTTGATGTGTGAAGGATTTCGCGTTTTTCTTTATTGTTCTTTGTGATTGTGGTTCATGTGTTTGTCCGTCTCCGTTTGATGTGTGAAGGATTTCACGTTTTTCTTTATTGTTCTTTGTGATTGTGGTTCATGTGTTTGTCCGTCTCCGTTTGATGTGTGAAGGATTTCACGTTTTTCTTTATTGTTCTTTGTGATTGTGGTTCATGTGTTTGTCCGTCTCCGTTTGATGTGTGAAGGATTTCGCGTTTTTCTTTATTGTTCTTTGTGATTGTGGTTCATACGTTTGTCCGTCTCCGTTTGATGTGTGAAGGATTTCACGTTTTTCTTTATTCTTTGTGATTGTGGTTCATACGTTTGTCCATCTCCGTTTGATGTCAACCTCTTCACCGCCCCGTCACGGATATTTCCGTCAACTTCCGGTAACCTATAAACTGCCCCGTCACGGAAATATCCGTCATAGGGTTATTCTAAGAGTTTCCCTTTTTCTATCCATATGCTTTTAGCAGTATGTTCGAATGCATGTGAGAGTGTTCTCAAATGATAGTATATTCAATTCCCTTTCAGAAAAGCATAGGGTATATGCACTTTTATTCAGAAATGTTTGCGATAGACTCCGCAACCTAAAACGGCTTGGCAAATAGTTGCCCCGGAAACGGGCTCGGCAGTGAAGCGGTTAAATAAAGCCACAGAAAGTGGCAATTATATATTCGGAGGCTTGGATGTAGGTTTATTTATTTTTAAAGTAATTTGGACAAATTCAGCTTGGTCATCTGTCTTTTTTTTTAAAAATCAGTGACCACGTCTTGTTCTTTTCATTAGGGCACTTTCCCCCATGGGGATACCGGGGGGTCTTTCGTAAAAATAGTTCCCCCACCTTCTGGAAGTTCTGTGCTTGTAACTTCTTATTCTGCCACTCTTTGATTCTGTCTTTTCCCTTTGCTTTCTATAATCTACTATCTTTCTGACTTTTTGGCCCATTCTACTGCCTTTTTTCAAAAATATTTTCAAAATAATTTTTCTCCTATGAGCTCCTCCAAAATCGGAATGTGTCAGCTGTACGCGACAGGGAGACCAGTGAAAACTGAAAACCAGACAGATACGTACCTTACTCATCATGGCCATATGGCCTGGGAATGCAGAAGAAGAAGAAGAAGGAACATGTTAGCATGTGTGTGTGTGTGTGTGTGTGTGTGAAAGGGAGAGGGAGTGTGCTTGTCGAGTGTGTGCAAGTGTGCCTGCTAGTGTTTTTGTTTGCATGGGTTTGTTGTATCATTACAGATATTTTGCAAAATGTGTATTTTTGCACCCGTGCTTCTGAACATGGTGCATGTATCACTCACATGTTGGTATCAATACTAGTATGCTTCTTAATTACATGATTTGAGTTGAAGAAAAGTAGTCTCCCTCCATGTTTGTGTTTGAGTATCGTCGGTGAAATTCAAAAACCTCGTATCTCAATTTTGGTAGTTTTGAGAAAAATGAAAAAACTGTTTTACACATTAACCGCGTTGACCACAATTGATTAACTATGATGAATATGTTGTTCAAGACATTGCGAGTTTACTCCTGCATTTCGTTAACGTTTCTCAAAAATATTTTTTGTTAGACTTGAAAAGAACGAAAACATGATGTTTTTGTCCTTAACTAGATATGAATTTGGGACTGACGAGTTTTTCTTCTATTTTCACAACCTCATTTACCCCAGATAGAAAGTCGTTAGAGATACGAGCTTTTGGTGGAAGGTGGAGGGGAAAATTAGAGAGCTGACTATGTATCTAACTCAAACCCCCAAAAATCGAGATACGAGATTTTTTAATTTCACCGACGGTATTTTTCTTATGTCGCCATACAAGTTTTCAGTTTTTCTTAAGATGCAAATTCGGTGAGGTTTTGGAATTGTAGTGTTGCTTTGTTAAGGTCAAAGTACTCTGGGTCAAATATAATTGTAAATGCAAGATGTTAGTGTAGTCTCAGCTGTGATATTTACGCTTATCAGTGTTGTTGTTGTCGTTGACATACCCTGGCTAAAAGACTCCAGGGATCGTCCGAACAGCCGAGGCACTTACACTATGGTACAAATGCATCAGCTAGGGATGAGAACATTACGTGTGTGACCCGTTTTTGATTACCCCGCCACATGGTCAGCCAGACTCCGTCTTCGGGGGATTTTGGAGACTGATGATATTATGCTAGGAGCTTGTCATGGTTAAAAACGATCCCCGCATAACAACATTTCGATGTAGCCTTGGTGTTCTAGCCTGTGTCAATTGGTCTGACACAGCCTTAAACCAAGGTGAGGCTCGTCAGTGAAGTGTTGCTATCAATCTGAGGAAGGATCTGCAACATTCATCTCGAGTGATGGACTTGAGTGTTTTGGGTTCATGCTTACTAAACATGTTTTTGTTCATAGTAAATGTACCTCTGGAAACGGGTCGAAGATGAATAATATTAGCAGCAATATTTGTGTGTGTGTGTGTTTCTGTCTGTGCATGTATGCATGTATTTAAACAGGATGTCTGTGGGAGAAATGTGTATATATACATTTTATATACTTGTACCTTTGAACATAGATGCATTTAAAAAATGAACATTTTCTCAAACTACGACAGGTAAGGGATGCATCCAAGTAAATCCAAATATAAACAAGTAAAGGGGAGAGAAAAAACCAAGAGGAAAAGAAGCATGATGTTTTCATCAAGTACATCAAGCATGAAGGAATTTGATCTCTCTCAATGAGAGAGAGACAGAGACACAGAGAGAGAGGCAGACAGACAGACAGAGAGAGAGAGAAAACACTGAATACTGGAAACTATTTTTCAAGGATGAAGATTTTAGGTGAAGCCTATTCTTACAATCTGTGAGAGAGATAGAGACAGAGGGTGAGAGACAGAGACAGGGAGAGAGAGAGACAGACAGAGACAGAGAATGACAGAGAACCAATAGTCCAATGTAAAGAACAAAAATGCACCAATATCGTCCCACCATTATTGCCAAACCTGTTTAATAGGCTAATGGACATGGAGTGAGAGTGGGGTTGGGGGGCAGATAGTGAAGGACCAGAGACTGTCTTTGAAACCTGTTTCATTCGATCTGCTCACATTTCGATTTCCATGTAGAACTAATGGCAAACAAGTAGCATTATACCCACCTCCTTCCGTTTCATACAGCCAAACACCATTCAATCTAATCTTACTGAGGCCGGATGCACGACTGTAGGAACATGTTTTCCAGAAGGAAACAAAGGGCAGGATAATGTAGGCAAAAGAAGATATTTACTTGGTGAGTGATTCTGTTAGGGAGGCTGTTCCTTATGTATCTTGAAACGGAGTGGCGTGGAATACACACCACGTAATGAACATAAACAGTTGATGTCAGGCATGCCAGTAATTCCAATTTATTCTTCATACTACATCAGGTCAAGCATATCAAGACTTGCAGGCATCACCACAAGTTCAACTGTGAATTGCTTTAAGATAGGGCCTTTTGCAATAAGGATAGTTTGTGTTATTGTATCCATTCATGGCAGTGTAATATAGACACACCCATCCATTCTTGTTCAAAAGTGTTTATTAACAAAGCTTGAAATGCAGGTCAAAATAAAATTCTAGGCATTGTGTGCCACAGACAAAATTTTATATTAAAACAGACACTTTGAATCTTAAAATCATCAAGTAAGATTGTAAAAAGCATAAGAATAGCGACAAATACCTTGGGTATGTGAAACAAAATTATCAAACAAGATATCTATCCAAGCATAATATGATCTATGATTTTCAGAAATGATGATAACTTCCTTTATCCTACCTCTCCGCTTTTTTTTAACAGTGTAAGGAAGTCAGGACCTAAACACTTGATGTAGGGAGTGGACGGGGTGGGGGCTTTTCCTCTGAAGGCTTTCTGTTGTCCAGCTCTCTGTATAGTTTCTTTGCATTATTATACTGACGGCCCACATAGGTTTAGAGACCCGAGAACAGAAGAGTCATTTTTAAGCCCACCACTAGGCTTTCCCTTCCCTATTCTAAAATTGGATAACATTAGTTGATTTAAATTAGAAAACTATTTTTTTATCAGCTTGAGACTGAAAGGATTTGAATTTTAAAAAACCAAAAACAACCCACCTGAAGTGCCAGATGCTAAAGTGAGATTATAGGACAAACTGAATAGGTATTGTTCTTTGATCGCTCAGACAGTTTCCTGTCGATTATGAGCGCATATGCGTCATGCTGCCGTTATGCACCTAACTAAGAAATAGTTAGGCCCAGCAAGTCCGACTTCGGCTGGAGGAAATCTTTTTGAAAGTGTTTCTCGAAAAAAAAAGGCAGGAGAATGGACCGGTAAGGCAGAAAGATAGTAGATGACAGTAAGCAAAGGGAAAAGGCAGAGTCAAAGAGAGTGACAGATTAGAGGAAGTTACAAGCACAGAACTTCCAGAAGGTGGGGGAACTATTTATACAAAGACCCCCCCCCCCCCCCCCCCCCCCGATATCCCCATGGGGGAACTGAACAGGCATGATAATAATTATCACAACTTTCTTTCACCATAACATGGATTGTGAAGGCAATGCTGCACATGGTTGTTGCTCATCATTTTCAATCTGTGTCCGTAAGTCAAGGGTCCTGAAAAATCATTAGGCTAATCTATAAACTAAAATGCGATGTTGAGAATAAGATATTCATTTTCTTTCAGCAAGTTACTAAGAATACAGAGATTAAAGAATCAATTTGAGTAGACAATTCAGTATTGTAAAATATGAACTAAATGAACCAAGAATATAGGCAATTTAGCTGTAATCACTTGAGTTTTTCTGTTTATGGGACCCTTAAAAAAAAGAAGCATACAGCATCCTTCTTATAAAAGAGGTGGGTGTGGAGGTAAAAAAAGAGACAGTGGTCAGTAGACATGTTCTGTTTTCTTGTGATGAAGAACAATGCACTGGTTACAACTAAGCATGTTGTCAAAGAGAAAAGACTCATTTTCTGGTTACTTGCACTACGGGAAAAAACGATTTAGCGAAAACTGAAAAGTAATACATTTGTCAATCTGTTGGACTTTAAATGGCTGCTGTATCTTCAATATAGCTTGTAGTGAGTTTCCCACATGTAAACAGCATGTGTGCAAAGAGAAATCATTTAATCCCTTCAGATGAGTTTGCTTGACTTAACTTGGCTGATAAATCAGTTGTAATGTTTAATAGAACTGAAGAAAACTACAAATTCAGTAAACTCAGTAAAAAAAAATTAAAGACAACTACAGTTTTGACATAAACCAACCACCATACATTTTGTATGCAATGCAATGCAGTCACAGAGTTATCCAAGCTTTCTGATGATGGGGAGGAGAGTAGGAAACCAAAGATATAATGGTTCCCTTATTTAAGTCGCTTATTCGTTCTGTTTTAGAATATGGTAACTCAGTTTGGAGTCCTTATTTTAGAAAACATATACATTTGATTGAAGGTGTGCAAAGAAGGTTTACAAGATGTATAATTGGTACCCATGACCTTAATTATGAAGAATGCCTAAAATGTCTAAATCTACCAAGCTTGGAATATAGAAGGGTGCGAGGAGACATGATAGATGGTTTATAAAATTTTGCATGGTTTGTATGATTCCTCAACTACTGCACCTCTTTTCCACTTATCTAGTCATAATACTACTCGGGGACACAATTTTAAACTAACCAAAACACTAACCAACACCAGACAGTTTCATTCATTCTTTACTAATAGAATAACAAATTTATGGAACAATTTATCATTTGATACCGTCAACGCACCTTCAGTAAATGCATTTAAAAATCGTATTGACAAAGAATTATTAAAATATACTTTTTCTACCAATTTGGATGTATATGAAAAACAAAGCTAAGTGTTAGTATACACTCAAGCCAAAATAAATCCACGGGCAAATAAAATATTTAAAAAACAATTGATATTTGATGCAAAAATTACCACTAATGAGGGCAAAAGGCTTATAGCCTTATGTGATATGTGATGTGATGTAAGCGTCAAAAGTAATGAGGTCTGAAATCTGCCGGACTTTAAATGACCACTCAATCTACCCTCCATCGTGTAGGTGGTGTTTACCACGCTGTCCTTGCTCACTACAATGTAAACAACATGTGTGCAAAGGGAAACCGCATAACCCCCTGTGACAATTTACAGAAGTTTTACCATGCCCCTTATAGTGGACAGATTCTCAGACCACACGGACCCAGATCAATTAAGGTGGAAAATTAAGTTAACTTACTGCACTGAAATTAGGGGAGAGCGGGGCTGGTCTGCCTACTTTTCTCCTTATAAAAGGCAAGCTAACTGAAGCAGAAGCTCCATTTTTAGACCAATGGTTGGGTAAATGTATGGATGACTTATGTACATAGAAAATTCAGTTAATTTAGATTCATTTCTAACAAAAAATAGGAAAAATCTGATTTTTTTTCTTCTCAATTTTTCTCAAATAAATACACAGCCTCCAATCTTACACAGGACACGGCAGGAGGATAGCATGTGGCTATTACATGGTCTAAATGATTCTAGAGCAAAGCACTTAGCAATAAAAAGGAAATGACAGACCTGTCACGGGGCGGACCAACCCCGATATCCCCTACTTTTAGCAATGGTAACATGACATCATCCAATAAGGCAATTGTTTTGGGGGGAATGACGTTCGTATACTGCAGTGCATGCGCCAGTAACCAGACAAGATTATTTGGTGTTCCTTTCCAATAAAAGCACGATAAACTTTTCCTGTGCAAATGTAGTCGACTTTTGTGCATCAAAACTGCAGAAAATAATGACCAACAACAGAAATAGATAGCAGTAAGCATCGTGCTGGCGTTGACAATGCGGTAATTACATTTTAATTATATTAATGAAGTCGACGTGCAAGGGCTTAATGATATTCATAGAGAATGATTGCGCCATATACCATGCACTTTTTACAAAGAGTTTAATGCGTTAATGATAATAATGACATGTTAGTATATGAAGTTAATGTAATAATAACATGTTAGTATATGAGTTCATATACCACTCGGCTCACTACTATATAACATGCTTAGCATATTGGTATATAAAGGGTTTGTACATATACACTTATAATGTTCTAAATAGACAGGTGATACGATGTGTAATCGCATTTACAAATACAATCGAGGAGTCGACTTTGTCAATGAGTTTCTAGCTATAGTTTAAAAGGATGGTTTCAATGAGTAAATCAGAAGTACAAGCCAAACTTTTTGCATCAACAGAAAATCATTGTGGCATTTCTCAATTTCTCTTGGCACAATTTTGCAAAAAGACATGACGACTATCGGCAATTATACTTCTCAATACTTTGTCAAGGATCACATAAAAAACACACCCACGCACACAGAAAACTGCATTTGAAAAGTGTACTTATAATCAAGTTTGAATTATACCATTTTCAGTTCTTGGTTCATGTATTCATTATAAGCAAACAAAAACAATCCATGTAAAAGCTAGATTATGCCGTATAGCGTTCAAACATATATTATCAAGTGAACACTATTTCTCTACAGATTGCTGCTTTCGTTTCTGATCCCTAGCGACTGTATAGTAAGTAAGTGTGGCGAGCTGCAAGCGAAATGGACAGAACTAATCCAATGTGTCCAACTCCAAGGAGGTTCTTGGCGCGGAAGGCAGTGGGAAGTCTTGTTAGCCAACAGGCGTTCGTGGCTTGGCAAACATCTTCATTCCGTTCTCTGCCCTCATGACGGCCGCGTGCTTCTTTACCACCTTGTGACTGGGGTCAAGGGTGAAGGTAAATCTGTAAACAGCCAATCGGATTCTTTCTTTTCATTGAAACATAAGTTTAATAATATATAATTGCTTAAGTTTTGCATGTAGGCCAACTTTGTAAAATTATATGTCACAAAAAGTGTATAGATTTTTATGTCAAAGACTATGTAATTCATTTGTGTACTCAAATATTGCACGTGGACGCACATATTTCTGAGCTATGCATTGGAATAAGAATCTGTTTCAAAGTACAACCACAAAGGAACGTTCAGGCGTCAGAATTGTCAGAGGATCTGCAAATTTCAGAGGATTAAGAACTTCTGACAGAGGATTGGCTTCACTTGTCAGACTCAGAGGTTTTGCCTTTTTATTCAATGTTATCTTTTCTGTTTAAATAGCATTCTAAAGTGATTTCTCACTATATTAAGCCTTTTTGGTGATGTTGGGAACTCATTTCAGTGTTGTCTCTCCACAGCCTAGAGTCTTGATGGCCCTTTTACCGCGGTTTTCAGAGGATTGGACTTCAGACTATTCTGATGCCAGAACGTTTAATATAAAAAAGGAATAAGCAGATAAACAAATAAACACAGGAAGAGAAGGTACAAAAAGACTGTCCTCACAGTTTGTCACAGTTTGTTTGCATATTCCTGTCTTTCATTCAAAACCATTAATTAACCAAGGCAACATAATAATAATAATGAAGATTTATATAGCGCCCATCCTACTATGTAGGCTACAGGGCGCTTTACACAGAATTGAAAATGGAATAAAAACATGAAACAAAATTCCAATAACATGAGCAGACAAAACAATGCCGGTCAGACTTCGTTTGGCCGGTAAAAATGCACATATGCATTGTCACACAATTCACAAGCATGAAATAGCAGCATAGTATTCACAACAACATACACATAAAAACAACACACACACAACCAGCACACGCACACAGTCACACATAAACACACACACGCACACACACACACACACACCATGCATACATACACATTCATATAGGGGCCTACATGAACGCATCACACGCATACACACAACAAACATGCGCACGCACACATACACCACACACACACACGTGCGCGCACGCACGCACACATACACAGACACACACACACACACACGCGCGCGCGCGCACACACGCACACACACACACACAGAACACGTGATGACACACATACACATAACAAGATGGACAAATAGAGTGGCTGGCAATATTTCTAAGTTTTAGATGTACTCTGCAGCTGCAGTTTGAAGTAGTGGGTTTTCAGAGCAGACTTAAACGTTACAAAGCATTTACAACATCATGGCACTACTAGGTAACCAGACATGTAGTAAGAGCGAAGAGGGAGGGAGGGAGAGGGTAAAGATAATTTATATGAGAAAAGGAATAAACAGTAACAAAAACACAGATAACAGATTCCCACTTTTCCTTCAGCATTCTCAGGCCATATGGCCATATTGGGTAAGGTACGATTGTGTCCCTTTTTCAGTTTTTACTGGTCTCTCCGCTGCATGCAGCCAACACATTCCCGTTTTGGAGAAGCTCAAACGAGAACAATTATTCTGAAAGTTTTTTTTAAAAGACTGGAGAATAGGCCAATAAGGCAGAATGGTAGTAGTTGACAGAAAGCAAAGGGAAAAGGCAGAGTCAAAGAGTGAAAGATTAGAGAGTTACAAGCACAGAACTTCCAGAAGGTGGGGGAACTATTTGCACGAAAGACACCCCCCCCCCCCCCCCCCCCCCCCCCCCCTGTATCCTCACGGGGAGAGAGATTCCCACTGACCTTCGGAGCAGCCTGGCCAGCACCACTTTCTGTTCGTTCATGGCAAAGTGCTGACCGATGCAGTTCCTGAAACATTCACACATCATGCTGTGAATGAAGACGCTTCAGACAAAGACCGCTTTTCAAGTATGTCGTGCTGCTAGAAAGAGTCACACATGAACGAGCACACCAACAAGACCAAAGCACGTTATCGGCTGAAACATTACAGTGCAAAATATCGCGGTAACATGTGTGGACATTGTGACCGATAATATTTTTTTAAGCAAGGGCTTCGCTCTGAGATTTCAGAGCAATTTGTTCTCTTTCCTTCGTAGGCCTACATCCCATGCATGCTTCCACTCACTTTTCAACCTTCCCCCCTTCTCGTCTTACACAAGTCTCTTCCACCGCACCCTTCCATTCAGCACAACCACTTATACAGCCACAATTTCCACCACCACATCCGCCATTACTGATACTTTAGAACAATAACTACTAGGGGAAGACGGGGTAAAAAGCGCATGGGCGGGTAAGAAGCCCACCCCAATTATCTCATGAAATAAAGAAAATTTCAGTCAAATTTGCCCATGAGACGAATGCTAGACATTAACGCTCGTCTCCTGGGCTGCTGAACTGAAATTTGCTTCATTTTCATGAGATAATTGGGGTGGGCTTCTTACCCGCCCATGCGCTTTTTACCCCGTCTTCCCCTACTGCTAACTGCTAATTATGACACCAACAACAGCAGTAGGGTAAGACGTGGTAAAAAGCTCATGGGCGGGTAAGAAGCCCATGTCAATTATCTAATGAAATAAAGAACATTTCAGTCAAATTTGCCCATGAGACGAATGTTAAACATTAACACTCGTCTCATGGGCAAAATTTGACTGAAATTTGCTTCATTTCATGAGATAATTGGCATGGGCTTCTTACCCGCCCATGGGCTTTTTACCCCGTCTTACCCTATGTATACGGCGCTGAATCTTGATAGAAATCAAATCAAAGCGCGCACACACGTTAGCATTCATAACGCATTCGAACAAAAACGCAATACAAAGTGAACACACACGGATGACATAAATGGAATACAGCAGAAACAGACCTAATGGCAAGAGAGAGAAGAGAAAGAGAGCGGAGCTTTAATGACGGGGGAACAGGTGGGTTTTGAGGTTAGCTTTGAAAGCAGAGAGGGTCGGTCGCTGATGGAGAGAAAGAGGAAGTTTGTTCCAGGATGTCGGTCCTGAGACAGCAAGAGCCTTGGAAGAAGACTACCACCACCAAACATCATCCCCCACCCCCACACACACACACACACACCAAACCTACCTGGGCCCGGCAGAAAAGGGGATGAAGGCGTAACTGTCCCTCTCCTTGGCATTATCCGGCAAGAAACGATCGGGGTCAAACACCTCGGGCTGGGGCCACACGGTGGGGTTGTGGTGCAGGTTGAACACGGCGATGGTGCACATGGTGTCAACGGGCAGCGTCACGCCCTCTTTTTCCAAGACTAGGGGTTCCGTCAGGCGTCGAGCCACCGTGGGCACTGGGCAGTGGAATCGCATGCCTTCCTTGATCACGATGGTCATGTATTCCAGTTTGGAGAGGTCCTCCCTGTGAGAGAAAGAGAGAGAGACGTGACACAGTACTGTTGTGTAAGAGCATTTGGCTTAGGGCTTGGTTAGATATATATGTTACGGTCAATGTGAACAATTACCTAATGTGAACATTAGGCACAAAATTAAATTACCTAATGTAAACATTAGGCAGAAAATGACCTAATGTGGACATTAGGCAGCGAATTGCCTAATGTGGACATTAGGTAATTGATTTGTTGATTATTTGCTTAATGTTAAAGATTGTCAACATTAGGCAGAACATTTCTTATTGTGAACATTATGCAGCTCCATTTTGCCTGACATGAACAGGCTTGCCTAATGTGAAGTCATGTTTATATGGAGAGAGAGAGAGAGAGTGAGTGTTGAGAGACAGACAGGCAGATAAATTAGACATAGAAGCAGAAATAAGACAAGTAGAGGCATCTCAATAGAACAGCAATTTGAAGAGAGAACACACACACACACAAAAAAAAAAACTTTTTGTGAATGACATAAAATTGTACACTGTTTTACATTGACTTTCCAGGGTGACAGCGGGAGTTGCATTTAATTTCCTTTTTTTGGAAACAGCTGCATCGTCCCGATGTACACTGAGTTGTACATTGTATGGGGCTCAGACGTGCTAAAATACCAGTTAACTACTTAACTGGCATTACTATTCCAGTTGAGTAGTTAACTGGTATTTTATCACGTTTTGGGAATAAGAAAATCCACTTAAGTAGCTAACTGGTATTTTATCACGTTTGAGACCGATAACATTGATACTTCGTAAATCCCTGACCGCCAGTACAGCTTTTGCTGTTGCTGTTCAAAGGCAAATGTAGACATCTGGAACGTCTTCTGGGTTTATCAGTGGTTGGTCGATTCCATTGAGATCGGCAGCTGTAAGTTTGGATGCCAGAATGTCCTCCTGACAACCTACAGTGTACATTCATCTTGTTCCTTTAGGATGATGGCCAAGAGATTTGTGGGATCTGATGGACCACGGTCCACATCTGGTACACATCTGGCACAGAGGTATCGCGTTCGCCTCGTGTCAAGTAAACCCGAGTTCGGACCTGGGTACAGGGGATTTTTCCTCTCACTCTGCACTAGGCCTTGCGGTCTGAATGTGGAGTCTTTCGGATAAGACGATAAACCGAGGTCGTGTGTGCCCATGCACTTAGCACACGTGAAACCCAGTGACAACGAAAACGTTGTCATTTTGGTCAAAATGTAACCTTCCTCCCCCCCTTCCTTCTTCATCAGTCACACAAAGATCGCATGCAAAACGTTTTTTAAAAATTGGGTGGCGCTTCTCTGGCTGTGACACTCTCTCCAGGTGGGAGCAACCCGAATTTCACAGAGACGCCTCTGTGACTATGAAGTACCTAAGTACCCTGTGTGTGGCACATTGGCCAATTGCATGATGTGAAAATATTCATTCTATTCACATCAAGCAAAACACTCTTGCATAATGTGAAAATCTTGCCTAATGTTCACAATTTGCCCAATGTTAACATTAGGTAATTTGCACCGGTAAAATAGCCAGCAGGCTAAAGTGCCAGTCACAGCTGTTTACCTTACGGCCTATATAATAGTGCTGTTTTTCTTTTTAAAGAAAAACGAAAGAAAATAGAAGAAAGGAAAGAAAGAAAGAAAACCCCCATTAAGATTTATCCAGTATGGCAGCGAAAATGGTGTATACATTTTAAATGATAGTGTCTGAGACAGGGACAGGTAGTAGGCCTACAGTCTCACGATTCGATGTCGTCAGAGTGGCGACCTTGCAGGACCCTGTCCACTTCTTGCTGCACTTTGTGTTGGATGTCTGGGTGCTGACACAGCGAGAACAGCGTCCACGATATGGCACTGGCCGTGGTATCGTGACCTGCATTTATAAACGAGTCTTCTGAATCAATCAATGATGGTGATGAGATGGTGATGATGATGATGTTGACACAGCGAGAACAGCGTCCACGATATGGCACTGGCCGTGGTATCGTGACCTGCATTAATAAACGAGTCTTCTGAATCAATCAATGATGGTGATGAGATGGTGATGACACAGCGAGAACAGCGTCCACGATATGGCACTGGCCGTGGTATCGTGACCTGCATTAATAAACGAGTCTACTGAATCAATGATGATTATGATGATGATGATGATGCTGACACAGCGAGAACAGCGTCCACGATATGGCACTGGCCGTGGTATCGTGACCTGCATTTATAAACGAGTCTTCTGAATCAATCAATGATGGTGATGATTCTGATGATATTGACACAGCGAGAATAGCGTTCACGATATGGCACTGGCCGTGGTATCGTGACATACATTAATAAACGAGTCTTCTGAATCAATCAATGATGGTGATGAGATGATGGTGATGATGATGATGGTGATGATGATGTTGACACAGCGAGAACAGCGTTCACGATATGGCACTGGCCGTGGTATCGTGACCTGCATTAATAAACGAGTCTTCTGAATCAATGATGGTGATGATGATGATGATGATGTGGACACAGCGAGAACAGCGTCCACGATATAGCACTGGCCGTGGTATCGTGACCTACATTTATAAACGAGTCTTCTGAATCAATCAATGATGGTGATGAGATGATGATGATGATGATGATGATGATGGTGATGATGATGATGATGATGATGTTGACACAGCGAGAACAGCGTCCACGATATAGCACTGGCTGTGGTATCGTGACCTGCATTAATAAACGAGGAAAAAAGGGGGGGAAAGGGGGGGGGGGAGAGAAAAGGAACAAGGAAAAAAGGAGGAAAAAAGAAAAGAAAGGGTTAAAAATGAAGGCGGAAGTGGTGGTGGGTTGCATGATGAGTGAGCAAGATAGCGGAGAGCGGATGAATGATTGGGTGTGGTGTGAGAGTTACATATTAGTTAATGTAAATTTATGTTTGATACTTTTATTTAATTTTTTTTATTTTACACGGTGGAAGACAAGTTTCCATGTGCGTTGTACAATGCTAATGGACAATAAAAAAACTTATGACTTATGACTTATGGTTTCCTTACAATCTCTACGATTTCAAGGGAGGGGGGGGGGGGGTATAGGGGAAGACGGGGTAAAAAGCGCATGGGCGGGTAAGAAGCCCACCCCAATTATCTCATGAAATAAAGAAAATTTCAGTCAAATTTGCCCATGAGACGAATGCTAGACATTAACGCTCGTCTCATGGGCAAAATGAGACTGAAATTTGCTTCATTTCATGAGATAATTGGGGTGGGCTTCTTACCCGCCCATGCGCTTTTTACCCCGTCTTCCCCTACCCACGTACCCATCCAACGCGCAGGCCAGTTAGTGCTCTAATAGCTATTACCCTGTGTTAGCTTTTGTACCTAATTCTTCCTTGGGAGAATGTCCTCGCATTCTTTCTGTATTTAGAGTGAAGGGTGTCTGCATGGATCACAATCCATCAGCAGTCAAAAGTTAAACTCACCTTCAAACATGAAGGTGTCCACTTCACTGCGAATCTCCAGAGGGCTCATTCCTTCTCCGTTCTCGTCTCTGGCGGTCAGCAGAATGTCCAGAAAGTCCAGGTTGCGTTTCTGTGGGGGGCCTTCTGCTTTCTGCATTTCAATTAAAACCCATTTGTTGAAGATATAGACTGGGCCTACCATACTACGTCTGACGGTTGTTGTTTGGTATTAGGGTAAGACGAGGTAAAATGCCCATGGGCGGGTAAAAAGCCCATGCCAATTATCATGAAATAAAGAACATTTCAGTCAAATTTGCCCATGAGACGAATGCTAAACATTAACACTCGTCTCATGGGCAAAATTTGACTGAAATTTGCTTCATTTCATGAGATAATTGGCATGGGCTTCTTACCCGCCCATGGGCTTTTTACCCCGTCTTCTCCTAATGAGAAGGTCAGTTATGTAGTAAAGGTCAGTTGTTTGGTATTATGCAGGAGTCTGTTTCCTTCATTTAAACCCCATTTTGTTCATTAATGATAGAGCACCCCACTGTGATGCAGTTGTGAATTGGTATGTAGGGGAAGACGGGGTAAAAAGCGCATGGGCGGGTAAGAAGCCCACCCCAATTATCTCATGAAATGAAGCAAATTTCAGTCTCATTTTTTTCCCATGAGACGAGCGTTAATGTCTAGCATTCGTCTCATGGGCAAATTTGACTGAAATTTTCTTTATTTCATGAGATAATTGGGGTGGGCTTCTTACCCGCCCATGCGCTTTTTACCCCGTCTTCCCCTAGTTCTAGTCTGGTTTGATTATTGTGTGCTGGTACCTGTGGTAGGCCTACATGTGGAGGACCTCGAA
>CM065693.1:43298984-43301484 GCA_017654935.2 Phymorhynchus buccinoides
AGACATAGTAATTGTACAGTTTGAGACCTACGATTATCATTGCCGGTACCATCATCCACAGACATAGTAATTGTACAGTTTGAGACCTACGATTATCATTGCCCGTACCATCATCCACAGACATAGTAATTGTACACAGACATAGTAATTGTACAGTTTGGGACCTACGATTATCATTGCCCGTACCATCATCCACAGACATAGTAATTGTACAGTTTGGGACTTACGATTATCATTGCCCCTACCAGCATCAACATAGTAATTGCACAATTTGGGACCTCAATGCCCCTACCATCATCCACGACATAGTAATTGTACACTTTGGGACTTACGAATATCATTGCCCCTACCAGCATCAAGATAGTAATTGCACAGTTTGGGACCTCAATGCCCATACCATCATCCACGGACATAGTAATTGTACAGTTTGGGACTTACGAATAGTATTGCCCCTACCAGCATCAACATAGTAATTCTACAGTTTGGGACCTACGAATATCATTGCCCCTACCAGCATCAACCAACATAGTAATTGTACAGTTTAGGACCTACGAATATCATCGCCCCTAGCTACCAGCATCAACATAGTAATTCTACAGTTTAGGACCTACGAATATCATTCTCCCTACCAGCATCAACATAGTAATTTTACAGTTTGGGACCTACGAATATCACTGCCCCTACCAGCATCAACAGACATAGTAATTGTACAGTTTGGGACCTACGAATATCACTGCCCCTACCAGCATCAACAGACATAGTAATTGTACAGTTTGGGACCTACGAATATCACTGCCCCTACCAGCATCAACATAGTAATCTTACAGTTTGGGACCTACGAATATCATTCTCCCTAACGTCAGAATGGCTGTAATTATTAATATTATCATTGGTTGAGTCTTGACACTAGCTGAAAGTTGGGGCCGATAGTGAAAAGAGACTGAAAGTGCTTATATAGATATATATCTTGTGCAAGACGTCTTTACTATAGATACATAACAGTCCAGGTGTTCAGAATAGCGGTGGGTGTCAAAGTAGGATGCAGTCGCATGGACTCAGTGGACATAAAGCAAACACACAGTTCTTTTTCTTCTTCTGCGTTCCCAGCCCCTAAGGCCACAATGAGTAAGGTGCGTGTGTGTCCGGTTAGTTTTCACTGGCCTCTCCGCTGCATACAGCCAACATATCCGATTTCGGAGGAGCTCAAAGGAAAACAATATTGAAAAGATGTTTTGAAAAAAAGGCAGGAGAAAGGGTCAATAAGTCAGAAAGATAGTAGATGTCAGAAAGGAAAGGGAAAAGGCAGAGTAAAAGGAGAGCGACAGAATAGAGGAAGTCACAAGCACATAACTTCCAGAAGGTGGAGGAACTATTTTGTACGAAAGACCCCCGGTATCCCCACAGGGAGAGACTCGTTGAGGGGGCGGGGTCGTCCGGCTCAAACACAGTAATTTCAGGGCTTGGGACCAGCTAGCAATGATCAGTACAGACGATACAGTATCGTGTGATGCATAACAAAGGACATAAGCGAATCAGTGCAACCAACAAATACAGGAAGAGACAAGGCCGGGGAGGGGCCTGCTCGGTTACAATGAAACACATAAATCATACAACAATTCCAGGGAAGATATGAGCACGTTTCAAAGCGTTTGTGAAGGTGGGTGGAGGGGTTCAGTTCACAACACAAATTGCTATGAAAATCTATTGACAGGCATAACCAATATTAGGTTAGGCTAGGTTTGGTTAGGTTAGGTTAGGTTAGGTTAGGTACATTATAGTCACAGAGGCTTCTCTGTGAAATTCGGGTTGCTCTCACCTGGAGAGCGCGTCGCATCCAGAGGCGCGCCACCCATTTAAAAAAAACAACATTTTTGGGATGCGATTTTTGTGTGTGACTGATGAGGAAGGAAGGAGAGGGGGGGGGGGGGGGGGGGGTGGGGGGGGGGTAAATTTTGACCAAATGACAACTTTTTCGTTGCCACTGGGTTTAACGTGTGCTAAGTGCATGAGCACACGGGACCTCGGTTTATCGTCTCATCCGAAAGACTCCACGTTCAGACCGCAAGGCCTAGTGCAAATGAGAGGAAAAATCCCCTGTACCCAGGTTCGAACTCGGGTTTATTTGACACGAAGCGAACGCGCTACCACTGTGCCACTCTACACTGGTTTGTGTTAGTCTGGTGTTAGTATCTTTTTTGTATAGCTTGAAATTATGGCCACGGGTTCTATCACCCTCACAAAGAGTTGCAATGCAAGGCTGCTTTACCTCTCCTCACGCGTGTGTCTGGATTCAGTTATTGTATTTTTTGCACAGTGGCCTGTGTCTGAAGCTCAGGTTATCAAAACTTGAAGAGCAACCATAATTTCAAACTATACAAAAAAGATACTAACACCAGACTAGCACAAACCTTTTTTACTAACAGAGTAATAAATGCATGGAATAACCTTCCCGATGAAGCAGTTAATGCAAAGTCATTAAATTCGTTCAAAAATATCATAG
>CM065693.1:43306484-43351484 GCA_017654935.2 Phymorhynchus buccinoides
ACGGGGAGCTGGACGACCCCGCCCCTTCCACGAGTCTCTCCCCGTGGGGATACCGGGGGGGGGGGGGGGGGGGGTTCTTTCATAAAAATAGTTCCCCACCTTCTGGAAGTTTTGTGCTTGTAACTTCCTCTAATCTGTCTACTCTCTTTGATCTGCCTTTTCCTTCGCTTACTGTCATCTGCTTTGACTCTGCCTTTTTCCTTTCGCTTACTGTCATCTATGTATTTCTGTTTTTTTTTTTTTTTTTTTTTTTTTTTTTTACTTATTTTTTTTTTTTTTTTTTTTTTTTTTTTTTTTTTTTTTTTTTTTTTTTTTTTTTTTTTTTTTTTTTTTTTTTTTTTTTTTTTTTGGCCCATTCTCCTGTCTTTTTTTTCTCTCCAAAATAGTCTTCCAAATAACTTTTCTCCTTTGACTTCTTCCGAAGAGGAGGAAGAAGAAGAAGAAGAAGGAGGAGGAGGAGAAGAAGAAGAAGGAAGGAGGAGGAGGAAGAAGAAGAAGAAGGAGGAGGAGGAAGAAGAAGGAGGAGGAGGAGGAGGAAGAAGAAGAAGAAGGGAGAGGAGGAAGAAGAAGAAGAAGGAGAAGAAGGAGGAGGAGAAGAAGAAGAAGAAGAAGAAGAAGATAGGAGGAAGAAGAAGAAGAAGAAGAGGAGGAGGAAGAAGAAGGAGGAGAAGGAAGAAGAAGGAGGAGGAGGAGGAAGAAGAAGAAGAAGAAGAAGGAGGAGGAAGAAGAAGAAGAAGAAGAGGAGGAGGAAGAAGAAGAAGAAGAAGAAGAAGAAGGAGGATGAAGGAGAAGAAGAAGGAGGAGGAAGAAGAAGAAAAAGAAGAAGAAGAAGAGGAGGAAAGAAGAAGAAGAAAAAGGAGGAGGAGAAGAAGAAGAAGGGAGGAGAAGAAGAAGAAGAAGAAGGAAGAGGAGGAAAGAAGAAGAAAGAAGAAGAAGAAAGAAGAAGAAGAAGAAGGAGGAGGATGACAGAAGAAGAAGAAGGGAGGAGGAGGAAGAAGAAGAAGAAGAAGAAAGAGGAGAGAAGAAGAAGAAGAAGGAGGATGAAGAAGAAGAAGAAGGAGGAGGAGGAAGAAGAAGAAGAAGGAGGAAAGAGAAGAAGAAGAAGAAGGATGAAGAAGAAGAAGGAGGAGGAGGAAGAAGAAGAAGGAGGAGGAGAGAAGAAGAAGAAGAAGGAGGATGAAGAAGAAGAAGAAGGAGGAGGGAGAAGAAGAAGAAGAAGGAGGAGGAAGAAGAAGAAGAAGAAGGTAGGAGGAGGAGGAAGAAGAAGAAGAAGGAGGGAGGAAGAAGAAGGAGGAATGAAGAAGAAAGAAGAAGAGAGAGAAGAGGAAGAAGAAGAAGAAGAATAGGAGGAGGAAGAATAAGAATAAGAAGGAGGAAGAAGAAGAAGAAGAAGAAGAAGAAGAAGGGGAAGGATGATGACGGAGGAGAAGGAGAAGGAAGAAAAAGAAGGAGGAGGAAGAAGAGGAAGGGAAGGACGAAACAAAAAAGACGAGAAACAAGCAGATGAGGATTAGGAAAAGGAAGAGGAAGGGCACACACACGTTAGATCCACACTCCGTAATTTCCGTGCGGTGATGAAAAGTGAGTTTAGCGTCCAATCAGTCGTAGACTCTTATTGGACGATATTCCCAATGACAGCAGGGTTGAAGTTGATGAGATGGCGATGAGACAGTGGTCGAGACGTGGCAGCCGTCGTGGATGATTCCAGTAACATCGCGGTCCCTTGAACGTTGGGGTTCGCCGTCTGAAACTGGATCATTCAGACAGAGTCCGAGTCTGGGCTTAGGGTGAAATCAGCATCGTCGTCGTGGGAAGCATTGTGAGACAGCCCGTAGGTTGTCGATCTCAATGCCCGCTTCACTTGTCCATGGTTGCTGGTTGCTAACCCCTCTCCCAAAGGCCGTCTTCAGGACCAGCGGGCAGCCTTCTCCGTACCGGGATACTGGTGTCGTCAACACACAGCGGGAGACACAGTTCGAGTCGAACAGTCTCTGCAGGCAGATGTGATTTCTCCCAGTAGAGGCCCTCACCTGCGGTGTACCCGGAGCAGCTACTGGGCATTGATGGCTGCAGGGATCATCCAGGTCATTGTACGTCGCCCCATCCGCGTGCCAAGTTATAAGTCAGCCAACACCCAGGGTGAGGGAGGATGACTATTGACCGTACCGCCCTTTCTGCTGCCTGCCACTCAGCAGAACTTCAAGTGTAGTCTGCCACCCGTACACTCGGAATGGAATGTGCGGAAACCCCATACACTTATATAAGAAATAAGCGGATGGGATTGCGGATGAGTTTCCGCGTGTAATGTGCACACTCTTTTCATATTTCTTACCTCCAGATTTTTTTTTCGTTTTACTGATTGCGGCATGGATTTCCGCGCAGAACTTCCGCGTATATGTGCACACAGATGAAGAAGGCGAAAAAGAGGAGGAGGACGAAAAACAAGAAGAAGAAGGACGAAAAAGAAGAAGAAGAACAAGTGCAACTCCGAGCGGCTGCAAAGCATCGCCGAGCTACTCCGAAATCGGAATGTGTCGGCTGTACACATACATAAAAAACGCATAAAAACAGCACGTAACTACATAAAAACGCATCAAAACAGCACGTAACTGAATAGTTTTTTTTTTATATATAGCCTTGGGGTTCGGGCCCGTCATTTGAGCGCGCGCGATCATGCGCACACGCGCGCACAGAAAAAAAAATCATGACAACTGTGTTATAGACCATTCATCAAGAAATGTTGTGCAAAAAACCGCATTGAAATAGATGCAAAACTTCGCGAGATATTAGCGATTATGTGTTTCGGGGTTTGAACCCCGTAACTGGCGCGACATTGACCTTAATGTAAAACTAAATACATCAGTGGATAGCTTGCATCTTGGCAAACAAGTATACCAAATTTGATGATGATAGACTGAATAGTGTTTGAGAAAAACGAACGAATAGCCGGACGGAGGCACGCCGGACGGACGCACGCCGGACGGACGCCGCCGGACGGACGCCGCCGGACGGACGCCGCCGGACGGACCAGGACAAAAACAATAGTTCCCCGAACCTTCGGCTCGGGGACTAACAAGAAGAACGAAGCAACCCAACAACAACAGCAACACCACCAATAACAAAAACAAGCCGTTACCTTCTCTGCAAAGTTGACCTTTCCACTTAACTCGCTTGTTTTTCAGGCTAGAAGCAGGTGTCGTGACTCCACAGCAATGTGCCGGATTCTGGAAATGCACCTCGTTTTTATAAACCCACCAGGGGTAGGGGACACTTGACACTGCCTGGCCCTGTTATTTGAGAAGACAGGGGTGGGTTTGGGGGGTGGGGGTGGGGGTGGGGTGTGTGAAGCGAAAGTGAATAATACGTAGATAATGTATGGTGAAGAGAGAACAGGGTCGAATTTCTCTAGATAACGGTCGCCGCGCGAATAACGCTTACGCCAAACGGGGCCTAAGAAACACCCTAAACGTTTGCTAAGGTCAGATAACTCTTTTAGGTTACTCTTCATATTTGGGGAGAGAGAAAAGGGTTGCTATCATAAGGGAGACAAATCATTCCTCTCTGTCAGTTTGTACAAAGTTTTCGATTTCACCCACGCCTGTTTGTGTACAAAAAATTTAATTTGCACTATATTATGCCATCTAACATGATGAAAATTAAGAAAGAGCACTCCAAAACACTTGCGTTTGTTTAATTTGCTAAAATCATCCCATATTTTTTCACAATACACTAATATTTGCTGTGGTAAGCTTGTTGTTTTGGTCTTCCATTTGTAAAGTTCAACTCTCGTCACGCGAGATATTATTAAAAAAACCCGGAAGTATTGATATTTCCCATGATCCTTCAAATAGTTTGTTGCTTGCTACCTCCATCACAGCCACAAAACGTTTTCGACAAACGTCGGCAAAAGAGGTGTTTCTTAGTACTGTTTTTGCCGATTTGCGCTCACGCTACGTAACGTTAGCCCTTGCGAAACGGTCCCCAGAATAGGAGAGGCAGGCAAATACAATGGGGTTGAAGGGGGGTGGGGGCTGTGTCTACATGACGAGGCATGAAATGGGTGCAGTAGGTTGAGACTGCTGTTGATTAGGTGCGTTGATTTTTTACATTGCGGTTCATGGTGCACTTAACTTTGGGGCAGCAGCACCGTTATGTATAAAGGCGACTTGCTTCTTTAGAATTCCCACGTTACAAATTTCGAACTGTGTGTGTGTACGTGCGTGCGTAGTTTCATGCGTGCGTGTGAGCACGCGCATGTGTGTATGTGGGTTTTTCAATGCGTGCGTACGGGCGCGCGTGCGTGTGTGTATGGGGCGTGTGTGTCTATGTCTCTCTCATACTCACGCACACACACACACGGCCACACACACAAAACACACACACACGCTCGCGCACATACACACATCCTACACACACTGATTCACTGACAAACAATGTTTACACAGACGCACTGCTCGCACTCGCCCTCTACCCCCCCCCCCCCTCCCCCCTACACACACACACACACTCACACACACACCTGCTCCAGAGAGAGAGAGAGAGAGAGAGAGAGAGAGAGAGAGAGAGAGAGAGAGAGAGAGAGAGAGAGAGAGAGAGAGAGAGAAGGGGGGGGGGAGGGGTAGTATAATGTGGAACAACTCACATCGTAGATTGCGCAACATAATGCCATTGTGCCCCCCTCCCCATCCACCCAGGTCACACACGAACATCTTCGCATAGCTAATAGGCATATATAAAGGCATGGCATGCACCTAGTGTACTTTCAACTTTGATATTTGTAGCGGTGCATTTAGTAGGTGCATCAGCACGCGTGCATAGAGATTGGCAGTGATCAGCACCGCTACATATCGGCGTATGACATGCTGTCCGGACACAGTGACCTAAATCTGACTAAGTGAAGAGTGGTGTGTGTGTGCGTGCGTGCGCGTGCGTGCGTGCGCGTGCGCGCGCGCGCGTGTGTGTGTGTGTGTGTGTGTGTGTGTGTGTGTGTGTGTGTGTGTGTGTGTGTGTGTGTGTGTGCACGCGCGATCCGTGGCGTGCATGCATGCGTACATGCGCTTGTGTATGTGTTTATGTGTGTGTGTGTGTGCGTGCGCGTGCGTACGTGGGTGTATGTGTCTGTGTGTATGCGCGTATGCGCGCATGTGTCTGTGTGCGAGCGCTTGTGTGTGTACATTTGTGATTGTGTTGGCATATTAGTCCGCGCGCGCGCGCACGCGCGCGCGTGTGTGTGTGTGTGTGTGTGTGTGTGTGCGTGCGCGCGTGTGCGTGTGTGCGTGTGTGTGTGTGTGTGTGTGTGTGTGTGTGTGTGCGTGCGTGTGCGTGTGCGTGCGTGTGCGTGTGCGTGCGTGTGCGCACGCGCAAGAATGCTCACTTCTTTAATTTATCATCACTGTTTATCTTGTTCTCATCAAATGTCAGTGTCAAGTGGGCCAGCCTCGTCACGTACATCTACGGGCTGAGGGGCTAAAAGGGCGTGGTCAGTAGGGCAAGACGGGGTAAAAAGCGCATGGGCGGGTAAGAAGCCCACCCCAATTATCTCATGAAATGAAGCGAATTTCAGTCTCATTTTGCCCATGAGACGAGCGTTAATGTCTAGCATTCGTCTCATGGGCAAATTTGACTGAAATTTTCTTTATTTCATGAGATAATTGGGGTGGGCTTCTTACCCGCCCATGCGCTTTTTACCCCGTCTTCCCCTACCAAACGAGTGGCAATTTTCAAGGTGGGTTTTAGAAATAGCCTGTGTCTCTAGATGTTAAAAAGGCATGTTAGCAATTAGACCCGAGTAGCTTAATGTACGTTTTTGACCGTTCATTATATGGTGTTGTAAAATAGCTAATTTAGGGGGGTGGGGGTGTTAGATTAATGAATTGTTCTAGTCAACCTAGTGGGTCGATTTAGGCTACTTCAAATGTTGCGTACACATTGCCAAAACCCATACACAAATGCAGAAGAAAAAAGAAAGGTGTTTAACTCTATATGCATAGCACAATATTAAGTATCTCCCTTTCTAAAACAAGAAAACAATAACATAAAAAATAAATTAAAGGTTATATCTTACTCTGCAAAAGCCAGTTTCTATTATTTTAATGCAAAATGTGTTCTAAAATAATCTTTATGATGTCCTCAATACAAATCAGACGAGTTTGTACTGCCCATTGTATTTTATGAATACCTATATCGTTGTAGTGACATTGACACAATAGATGCCTCAATGCACTATGCTATGCAGATGATCATCCTATACACCAAAGTGACTACAAATTGCAGACTACAAAGCCGATCGACATGAACATTGGCAGAATGATTGTCCGTGTAACAAAGATCATGTCTGTTATACCAGTTTGCCTAAAAATCCACCTCTTAACAGATTTAGCGGTCAAAACCAGAATATTTTTGTTGTCACATATCTTCAGTCTTCAGAGCATTCTAAGCTTTCTCTCTCCTGGCCAGCATCAGAAGTCTTAAACTGCTCGGAAGACTCTGAAGTCTGCAGCTGGTGGTTGGTCCTATGCCTGGGATCTGTGTGTCGCATTGTTGCTAGAGTCCTGTTACTGTTGTGTTCTTTTTTGTAGTCCTGTTACTGTTGTGTTCTTTTCTGTAGTCCTGTTACTGTTGTGTTCTTTTCTGTAGTCCTGTTACTGTTGTGTTCTTTTCTGTAGTCCTGTTACTGTTGTGTTCTTTTCTGTAGCCCTGTTACTGTTGTGTTCTTTTCTGTAGTCCTGTTACTGTTGTGTTCTTTTCTGTAGTCCTGTTACTGTTGTGTTCTTTTCTGTAGCCCTGTTACTGTTGTGTTCTTTTCTGTAGCCCTGTTACTGTTGTGTTCTTTTCTGTAGTCCTGTTACTGTTGTGTTCTTTTCTGTAGTCCTGTTACTGTTGTGTTCTTTTCTGTAGTCCTGTTACTGTTGTGTTCTTTTCTGTAGCCCTGTTACTGTTGTGTTCTTTTCTGTAGTCCTGTTACTGTTGTGTTCTTTTCTGTAGTCCTGTTACTGTTGTGTTCTTTTCTGTAGCCCTGTTACTGTTGTGTTCTTTTCTGTAGTCCTGTTACTGTTGTGTTCTTTTCTGTAGTCCTGTTACTGTTGTGTTCTTTTCTGTAGCCCTGTTACTGTTGTGTTCTTTTCTGTAGTCCTGTTACTGTTGTGTTCTTTTCTGTAGTCCTGTTACTGTTGTGTTCTTTTCTGTAGTCCTGTTACTGTTGTGTTCTTTTCTGTAGTCCTGTTACTGTTGTGTTCTTTTCTGTAGTCCTGTTACTGTTGTGTTCTTTTCTGTAGTCCTGTTACTGTTGTGTTCTTTTCTGTAGCCCTGTTACTGTTGTGTTCTTTTCTGTAGTCCTGTTACTGTTGTGTTCTTTTCTGTAGTCCTGTTACTGTTGTGTTCTTTTCTGTAGTCCTGTTACTGTTGTGTTCTTTTCTGTAGCCCTGTTACTGTTGTGTTCTTTTCTGTAGTCCTGTTACTGTTGTGTTCTTTTCTGTAGTCCTGTTACTGTTGTGTTCTTTTCTGTAGTCCTGTTACTGTTGTGTTCTTTTCTGTAGCCCTGTTACTGTTGTGTTCTTTTCTGTAGTCCTGTTACTGTTGTGTTCTTTTCTGTAGTCCTGTTACTGTTGTGTTCTTTTCTGTAGTCCTTTTACTGTTGTGTTCTTTTCTGTAGCCCTGTTACTGTTGTGTTCTTTTCTGTAGTCCTGTTACTGTTGTGTTCTTTTCTGTAGTCCTTTTACTGTTGTGTTCTTTTCTGTAGCCCTGTTACTGTTGTGTTCTTTTCTGTAGTCCTGTTACTGTTGTGTTCTTTTCTGTAGCCCTGTTACTGTTGTGTTCTTTTCTGTAGTCCTGTTACTGTTGTGTTCTTTTCTGTAGTCCTGTTACTGTTGTGTTCTTTTCTGTAGTCCTGTTACTGTTGTGTTCTTTTCTGTAGCCCTGTTACTGTTGTGTTCTTTTCTGTAGCCCTGTTACTGTTGTGTTCTTTTCTGTAGTCCTGTTACTGTTGTGTTCTTTTCTGTAGTCCTGTTACTGTTGTGTTCTTTTCTGTAGCCCTGTTACTGTTGTGTTCTTTTCTGTAGTCCTGTTACTGTTGTGTTCTTTTCTGTAGTCCTGTTACTGTTGTGTTCTTTTCTGTAGCCCTGTTACTGTTGTGTTCTTTTCTGTAGTCCTGTTACTGTTGTGTTCTTTTCTGTAGCCCTGTTACTGTTGTGTTCTTTTCTGTAGTCCTGTTACTGTTGTGTTCTTTTCTGTAGTCCTGTTACTGTTGTGTTCTTTTCTGTAGTCCTGTTACTGTTGTGTTCTTTTCTGTAGCCCTGTTACTGTTGTGTTCTTTTCTGTAGTCCTGTTACTGTTGTGTTCTTTTCTGTAGTCCTTTTACTGTTGTGTTCTTTTCTGTAGCCCTGTTACTGTTGTGTTCTTTTCTGTAGTCCTGTTACTGTTGTGTTCTTTTCTGTAGCCCTGTTACTGTTGTGTTCTTTTCTGTAGTCCTGTTACTGTTGTGTTCTTTTCTGTAGTCCTGTTACTGTTGTGTTCTTTTCTGTAGTCCTGTTACTGTTGTGTTCTTTTCTGTAGCCCTGTTACTGTTGTGTTCTTTTCTGTAGTCCTGTTACTGTTGTGTTCTTTTCTGTAGCCCTGTTACTGTTGTGTTCTTTTCTGTAGTCCTGTTACTGTTGTGTTCTTTTCTGTAGTCCTGTTACTGTTGTGTTCTTTTCTGTAGCCCTGTTACTGTTGTGTTCTTTTCTGTAGTCCTGTTACTGTTGTGTTCTTTTCTGTAGTCCTGTTACTGTTGTGTTCTTTTCTGTAGTCCTGTTACTGTTGTGTTCTTTTCTGTAGTCCTGTTACTGTTGTGTTCTTTTCTGTAGTCCTTTTAATGCTATGTTCCTTTCTTATGATCATTTCATTTTGTCCTTTGACCTTTTATATTACTTTTTTTTCTTGTTTTGTTGTAGTTTAGTAGATAGATTAAAAAGTGAAAATTCCAAATTGTCTTCTTTGGTTTATTGTGCATCCCTCATTGTGAAAGTCTACCGAACTCCTTCATCCTCTCCAATTCTTTCTTCTTAACATCCCTGTTCTAAGCTAACTTATTCTATCTTTTCCATCAAATCCTAACCTATCTACCCCGAACCCGACACCCTTTCTGTAACTGTGCTACCCCACTAGGGTAGGCCTGAAAGGGTGGTTTACATGGTTTGGGCCAGGGACTTAAAGCTTCAACAAAGATCGTGTGTACACCCCCTGTTTACAGCCGGACTGTGGCCTATTGTACATTCAAACGAAACTTGTGAATCTACTAAGAAGTGAATTTCACACAACCTGGGGACACACGTCTATAGACTCGTAACAGACAAAAAAACAACGACACCCACATACAACACAGGTACAAACGCTTAGGTGTTGCATACACACACACACACACACACACACACACACACACACACACACACACACACACACACACACACACACACACACACACACACACACACACACACAAACACATAAGCATAACTAGCACACTTTTTATAAGGGTGTACAACTTGAACACTGATTGTGTCAATTTTTATCACATTTGCAGACGCACAGGCTCTTCATAACTTCACCAATTCAGTTTAAAGATCCATCGAATAGTTCCAACGGTATTGCTTAAAAATATATTTATTGCTTAAAAAAAGATATATTGTTGGTCGTTAAATCCGTTAACATTTTATTCTTACAATTTGTGAAATGAACATCTATGAGAGTGAACATTAAGATGTAACAAAATGATTGGAGTTTCAATGACAAACATTGCGTTGCAGACCCTTTTAAACTAAAGTGAATGAACAACGAAAAATAAATATTTTTTACTGTTATATGGCCGTTATCAAACGCTATGTAAACCGTCTCCATGACCACCATTACTTAAAATTATGCTGAATCATATTTGACAATATTTGATGCAAGCTATTATAAAATTGTCCTAATATATTTTGAGATTTTCAACACTTTATGCCACTTTCTTTTATTAGTCGTTAAAAAACGTTATTTTTTAGACCCATTGTAATCGGCTCCATCAATTTCAAAGACACTGAGATAAGGGGGAAACCCTACCCAGATTTTCACCAAAAATCTTTTTTTTGAAACTTAAAACACTATTTGCATATGTATCAAGTTCAATCATTCTAGTTTTATGTGCAAGTTACAGTTTTAAAAAATTCAAAGTAGTTTTGGAGTTATAAGGCCCCAAAGGAGGTAGGGTCGTCATTTTCGGGCATTTTTCTACCCTGAAATCCCCCGAAAATGAATATTTTTACATGAGTCAACTTAGCTGCAACCAAACAGCAATGCAGAGCTAGGAGACAAAGACTCCTGGGTCAGAATGAACAGCAGGCAGAAAGAGAAGGCCAGCCTTACCTTGCTGGAGCTCACTAGGACAGCACAAGGTAGGAAATCATGTTAATTTTCTGTCGTCAAAAGTTTTTGTTTTTCCGTGCGCTGGTTTTCTTTAAACATCATATTTTGAGTAAATTTCATCCTATTGCTTTGCAATTTGGCATGCAGATTGCAGGGGCCAATACCAATGGCTGGTACTAACATTGTTCAATTCTACTGAACAGAACTTTGTTTATTAATGATCATATGTGTGATCATCCATAAAAAAAAGAGAGTTAAAAATCTGTGCGCGAGCTGTGGATTTACTTTTGACAGTAGGGCTAAGATTTTAGTACCAGCCATTTTTACTGTGTTTACATGCATGCACATAAAAGATGAAGCACTTTGTTTTAAAAATGTTTTCAAGAGAGTGATACAAAGTCGGTAGTAATTTTTATTTGCTTTCCGCAACATTTAAAAAACACACCATTCTCTCCTATTTCTGTTCATCACAGACTTACAAAAAACATTGCATTAAGAGTGTGGTGTCTTTGGCACATTCCTGCCAAATGGCATGGTGATTGGACCACTAGAAAATAAACACATGCCATTACAATTTGGGTACTGAAATCTGGGTAGGGCTTCCCCCGCACACATTCATCCAAAACAGATTAAAATCGACCAAGAACTTCAAGAGATATATGAGTAAAAATATTCTGTTTTTGACCGTTAAATCCGTTAGTGGTGATTTGGGGGTAAACTGACATGACTTACATGATCTTTGTTACACAGACAACAATTCTACCAATGTTCAGGTCGATCGGTTTTATATTCTGTAATTTGTAGTCACTTTGGTGTATAGCATAGTGCATAGAGGCATCCATTGTGTCAATCATGTCACATAAACTAATTAAATATTCATAACATACAATGGTGTATGCAAAAGTATGTGATTCGTTATTTCTAATGAGGACATCATAGAGATTATTTTAGAACACATTTTGCATTAATAAAAAAAATAAACTGGCTAAACGATAAACTTTGTTTTAATTTTTGTGCTATTTTTTCTGTTTAAAAAAGGGAGATAATTGATATTTTGTAATGCATAGAGTTAAGTAACTTTCTTTTCTTCTTCTGCACTTGTGTATGGGTCTCGGCAATGTGCATGCATAATTTGAAGCAAATCAACCCAATAGGGTGACTAGAACAGTTCATTAATCTACCAACCCCCCTAAATTGGCTAGCACCATATAATTAACGGTCAAACACGCACACTAAACTACTCGACTCAAATTGCTAATTTGCCTTTTAAAAATCTAGATCTATAGACAGGCCATTTAATAAATCCACATTACAAATTGCCACTCGTTCGGTATGCAATTAACGGTCAAAAATGCACATTAGACTACTCGACTCAAATTGCTAATGTGCGTTTTTAAAATATAGATATGTAGACAGGCCTTTTCATAAATCCACATTACAAATTGCCTCCCGTTTGGTATGCAATTAACGGTCAAAAATGCACATTAAACTACTCGACTCAAGTGGCTAACTTGCCTTTTTAAAATATACAGACATGCCATTTTATAAATCCACATTACCATTTGCCTCTCGCTTGGTACTGACCAATCGCCCAGCCCGTGGGAGGCCCAGTAGGGCCTACGCGTTTCGTTTATTTCTTCACTCGTTTTCAATTCAAATTTCAGCGTATATTAATTATGTAGCCTAAATATTCGTAAGCATATGTTTCGTTTCAGCCCATTTACAGGGCTATTAAGTAGACTTGCGTTGAATAAACTACATTAATGTTTTTAGAGCTATGTGCCCTGTGATTGCTATAGCCTATACTGTAGGTGTTGTTCTTTAACAATTAAAGTGTACAGAATGACCGAACCGCCATCTTGGCCGCCATTTTGAAATAATGAGCTGGAAGATCTTGCCTCTGTTAAAAAAATGTAAGCTACGCATATGGACATAACTTAATGCAAAAAGGGTTATGTCCAAAGCCGGAAGTGCTTTATAACCTTCAAATTTGCAAAATCCAGGGTTAGGATCAGCCTAGGGTTATTTAATGTCATGAAACTGAAAGAACTGCACTTTGAGGTCGAGAGTCGTAAATGTATGTGTACACGTTAACATCATTCACAAAATATCTCCATAATCCCCATGGCAACACAGTGTTAGGCCACTCATAATATCACGATTCACGAACCCCGTAGTTTGGATGGCCTCTGAAGATTTCACAACCAGTCTCTTCCACTCTTCCTGGTTCTCGGCTTTCCTTAGTTGTGTCTTCCAGCTCCAGGTCCGTCCACTCGCGGATGTTGTCTTCCCATTTCTTCTTCTGTCTGCCTCATAATACTGTATATGACTTACAACTCACTGTGTTGCCATGGGTAAATAGTCGATATTTTGTGAACAATGTAACGTGTATACAGACTTTATTTTAAACATGAGGAGTGGTGTCTAAGCCATCAATTATTTTAAACGTGCTATTAAAGATAAAAAAGAAGAAGAGCTGACCGTAAAAGCAATGGACAGCAAACGACTAACTTGTCCCCCCTTTTTATAAGCTCGGTGTGACTCGATCTTGCGTTAGGTAGACCAGCAGGCCATGCGCCCTCTTCAGAGGTCTCCCTACCTCATGACTTAATTAGGCCGTTGATTAAATAATTATGTCACTGGTGGACATCCCACCGCTAAAAAAAAAGGAGGGGTCTTTCGTAAAAATAGTTCCCCCACCTTCTGGAAGTTCTGTGCTTGTACCTTACTCTAATCTGTCACTCTCTTTGACTCTGCCTTTTCCTTTCTGCCATCAACTATCTTTCTGGCTTTTGGCCCATTCTCCTGGCTTTTTTTCAAAAATATCTTCCAAATAATTTTTCTCCTTTGAGCTCCTCCGAAATCGGAATGCGTCGGCTGTACGCAGCGGGGAGAGCAGTGAAAACTGAAAACCAGACACATACGTACCATAGTCATCATGGCCACATGGTCTGGGAATGCAGAAGAAGAAGAAAGAACATGTCAGCATGATTGTGTGTGTGTGTGTGTGTGTGTGTGTGTGTGTGTGTGTGTGTGTGTGTGTGTGTGTGTGTGTGTGTGTGTGTGTGTGTGTGTGTGTTGTATGTGTGTGTGTGTGTGTGTGCGTGTGCGTGTGCGTGCGTGTGCGCGCTTGCGTGTGTGTGTGAAAAGGAAAGAGGGAGATAGGGAGTGTGTTTGTTGAGTGTGTGCAAGTGCGCATGTGTGCCTACTAGTGTTTTTGTTTGCATATGGGTTTGTTGTATCATTACAGATGTTTTGCAAAATGTGTATTTTTGCATTTGTGCACCCGTGCTTCTGAGCATGGTGCATTTATCACTCACATGTTGGCATCAATACTAGTATGCTCCTTAATGACATGATTTGAGTTGAAGAAAAGTAGTCTCCCTCCATGCTTGTGTTTGAGTAGGGGAAGACGGGGTAAAAAGCGCATGGGCGGGTAAGAAGCCCACCCCAATTATCTCATGAAATGAAGCAAATTTCAGTCTCATTTTGCCCATGAGACGGGCAACTTTGACTGAAATTTTCTTTATTTCATGAGATAATTGGGGTGGGCTTCTTACCCGCCCATGCGCTTTTTACCCCGTCTTCCCCTATTTTTCCTATGTCGCCATACAAGTTTTCAGTTTTCCTTAAGATGCAAATTAGGTGAGGTTTTGGCATTGTTGCTTTATTAAGGTCAAAGTGCTCTTGGTCAAATATAATTGTAAATGCAAGATTTTTGTGTAACATTTTCAGCTGTGATATTTACGCTTATCAGTATTGTTATTGACATACCCTGGCTAAAAGACTCCAGGGATCATCCAAACAGCCGAGGCACTTGAACACTAGGGTACAAATGCATAAGCTAGGGATGAGAACATTACGCGTGTGATTGTTTTTGATTACCCCGCCACGTGGGCAGCCAGACTCCGTCTTCGGGGGATTTTGGAGACTGATGATGTTATGCTAGGAGCTTGTCACGGTTGAAGACAATCCCCGTATAACTATGCATAGCATAACAACATTTCGATGTAGCCTTGGTGTTCTAGCCTATGTTAATTGGTCTGACACAGCCTTAAGCCAAGGCGGGGCTCGTCAGTGAAGTGTTGCTATCAATCTGAGGAAGGATCTGCAACATTCATCTCGAGTGATGGACTTGAGTGTTTTGGGTTCATGCTTACTAAACATGTTTTTGTTCATAGTAAATGTACCTCTGGAAACGGGTCGAAGATGAATATTATTAGCAGCAATATTTGTGTGTGTGTGTGTGTGTGTGTGTGTGTGTGTGTGTGTGTGTGTGTGTGTGTGTGTGTGTGTGTGTTTCTGTCTGTCTTGTCTGTGTCTATGTGTGTATGCTTAAACAGGACGTCTGTGGGAGAAATGAGTAGATAGATTTTATATACTTGTACCTTTGAGGTTGAACATGGATGCATTTAAAAAAAATGAACATAGGAAAACCAGGCTAAAGTCGGAAATTATCACTTTTTGACGTTTTTATATAATCTGAAAATATACATTCTACAGACGGAAAAGCAAAAAACAATTGATCTATCTGGCATAGTCTTTTTTCTATAATTTGTTAAAGTTGACAAAATACACAGAATCAAGTATATCTAAGCTATCTGTTTTTGTGCATTGCTAAGAATGTCTCTCAGCGACTTTAGCCGGGTTTTCCCATACTATGACAGGTAAGGGGGTATAGTACATCCAAATAAAAACAAGTAAAGAAAAAAAACCAAGAGGAAAAGAAGCATGATGTTTTCATCAAGTACATCAAGCATGAAGGAATTTGATCTCTCTCTCTCTCTCTCTCTCTCTCTCTCTCTCTCTCTCTCTCTCTCTCTCTCTCTCTCTCTCTCTCTCTCTCTCTCTCTCTCTCTCTCTCTCTCTCTCTCCTCTCTCTCTCTCTCTCTCCTCCCAGGTGCGTGTGGGTCTGTCTGTTTATGTTCTGGTCATATTCAGACAAGTGCAGCAACTTTCATACACGTCCAAGCGATAGGCCTGGCGAACGACAAGAAAGAGTTCTTTTATGATGCTCTTTATTTTGATTAACCTTTACCAGACTTCCTGGGTCACCCACGACCCATAGACACACACATGACTTAATATATCAGGAACTATTGGGACTATGATAATAACATTTTAGGTGGGTTTTTTAAAACATTGTTTGGCATATGTCAGCAAAGTTTGGAGCCAATAGAGTAAAAACTAAAGTAATAATCAGATAGGTCATTTTTAACATACTTCTCCTATGTAACGCGGATCAAGGAGGACCCATACTATAAAGAGCAGAAATATGTTACTGCAGTGCATTGAGTATGGGTCGTGAGAGACCCGCGCCATCTGGAAAAGTATAAACACATGGTGACTCTTTGACGAGTATGGGTCCTGGAGAACCCGCATCATCTGGAGAGGGATAAATATTGTTAAAATGCATGTACAAATCTGTGGGTACGAGGAGACCCGCATCATCTGGAGAAGCATAATAACAAGCAACATCTGGTAAAGGTTAATACGTGCGTATTCAATGCTAATAAGCCGGAATTGTGTGTTTTTCACTTCTTTTACTTATATACAGTCTTGTTATTTGTAAAAAAAAAGAATAGAAAGAAAGAAGGAAAGAAAGAAAAAAGACAATTCGATTTTAAAAAGGGTCAAATGAAATTTGAATATTGATGCAACGTTGACTCAACATGCAATCAGATTGATGCAATTCAGTCATCTGTGTTTCCGGTAGAGCTCATTTACCATCAGGAAGAACGTTTAAGTGATTTTCAGCATTTTTCACTTGAACTTTACCAATTCCCAAACCTTTCATCTACAAAAGTAACAGTGTGCAAGTATGCATCAATACTCATACACAGGCAAACAGGAGAGAGAGAGAGAGAGAGAGAGAGAGAGAGAGAGAGAGAGAGAGAGAGAGAGAGAGAGAGAGAGAGAGAGAGAGAGAGAGAGAGAGAGAGAGAGAGAGAGAGAGAGAGAGAGAGAGAGATGAAAGTTTATTCACAAAAAAGCCAAAGCCCCATAGAGAGAGACAGAGGCAGAGAGAGAGAGAGAGAGAGAGAGAGAGAGAGAGAGAGAGAGAGAGAGAGAGAGAGAGAGAGAGAGAGAGAGAGAGAGAGAGAGAGAGAGAGAGAGAGAGAGAGAGAGAGAAACCCACTGGAAACTATTTTTCTAGGGTGAAGATTTTAAGCGAAGCTTATTACAATCTGTGTGAGAGGGAGAGAGAGAGACAGAGACAGTTAGAGAGAGACAGACAGACAGAGAACCAATAGTCCAATGTAAAGAACAAAAATGCACCAATATCGTCCCACCATTATTGCCAAACCTGTTTAATAGGCTAATGGACATGAAGTGAGAGTGGAGTTGGGGTTGGGGTTGGGGGGCAGATAGTGAAGGACCAGAGACTGTCTTTCAAACATACACATTGTATGAACCTGTTTCATTCGATCTGCTCACATTTCGCTTTCCATGCAGAACTAATGGCAAACAAGTAGCATTATACCCACCTCCTTCCGTTTCACACAGCCAAACACCATTCAACCTAATCTTACTGAGGCTGGATGCATGACTGTAGGAACATGTTTTTTAGAAGAAGAAAAAAGGGCAGGATAATGTAGGCGAGAGAAAATATTTACTGTGTGAGTGCTTCTGTTAGGGAGGCTCTTCCTTCTGTACCTTGAAATGGAGTGGCGTGGAATACGCACCACGTAATGAACATAAACAATTGATGTCAGGCATGCCCGTAATTCCAATTCATTCTTCATACTACATCAGGTCAAGCATATCAAGACTGACATATTCATTGCAGGCATCACCACAAGTTCAAATGTGAATTGCTTTAAGATAGGGCCTTTTGCAATAAGGATAGTTTGTGTTATTGTATCCATTCATGGCAGTGTAATATAGACACACCCATCCATTCTTGTTCAAAAGTGTTTATTAACAAAGCTTGAAATGCAGGTCAACAAATTTGTTTAGGCATTGTGTGCCACAGACGAAATGTTATATTAGAACAGACACTTTGAATCTTAAAAACATCCAAGTACTAAAAGATCATAGTTTGATGTTTTGAAGATTGTAAAAAGCATAAGAAAAACGACAAATACCTTGGGTATGTACTATGTGAAACAAAATTATCAAACAAGATATCTATCCAAGCATAATATGATCTATGATTTCCAGAAATTATGATAACTTCCTTTATCACACATCTCTGCTTTTGTTTTAACAGTGTAAGGAAGTCAGGACCTAAACACTTGATGTAGGGGGCTTCTCCTTTGAAGGCTTTCTGTTGTCCAGCTCTCTGTATAGTTTCTTTGCATTATTATGCTGACGGCCCACATAGGTTTAGAGACCCGAGAACAGAAGAGTCATTTTTAAGCCCACCACTAGGCTTTCCCTTCCCTGTTCTAAAATTGAATAACATTTTCTGATTTAAATTATAAAACTTTTTTTTATATCAGCTTGAGACTGAAAGGATTTGAATTTTAACCCACCCCCCCCAAGAAAAACAACCCCACCGTGCAAGGGCTTAATGATATTCATAGAGAATGATTGCGCCATATACCATGCACTTTTTACAAAGAGTTTAATGAGTTAATGATAATAATGACATGTTAGTATATGAAGTTAATGTAATAATAACATGTTAGTATATGAGTTCATATACCACTCGGCTCGCTTCTATATAACATGCTTAGCAGATTGGTATATAAAGGGTTTGTACATATATACTTATAATGTTCTAAATAGACAGGTGATACAATGTGTAATCGCAGTTACAAATACAATCGAGGAGTCGACTTTGTCAATGAGTTTCTAGCTATAGTTTAAAAGGATGGTTTCAATGAGTAAATCAGAAGTACAAGCCAAACTTTTGCATCAACAGAAAATCATTGTGGCATTTCTCAATTTCTCTTGGCACAATTTTGCAAAAAGACATGACGACTATCGGCAATTATACTTCTCAATACTTTGTCAAGGATCACATAAAAAACCACCCACGCACACAGAAAACTGCATTTGAAAAGTGTACTTATAATCAAGTTCGAATGATGCCATTTTCAGTTCTTGGTTCATGTATTCATTATAAGCAAACAAAAACAATCCATGTAAAAGTTATATTATGCCGTATAGCGTTCAAACATATATTATCAAGTGAACACTATTTCTCTACATATTGCTGCTTTGGTTTGTGATCCCTAGCGACTGCATAGTAAGTAAGTGTGGCAAGCTGCAAGCGAAATGGAAAGAACTATTCCAATGTGTCCAAGGAGGTTCTTGGCGCGGAAGGCAATGGGAAGTCTTGTTAATCAACAGGCGTTCGTGGCTTGGCAAACATCTTCATTCCGTTCTCTGCCCTCATGACGGCCGCGTGCTTCTTTACCACCTTGTGACTGGGGTCAAGGGTGAAGGTAAATCTGTAAACAGCCAATCAGATTCTTTTGTCGGTAAAGGTCAAGATGTGTTCTTTTCATTGAAACATAAGTTTAATAATTGCTTAAGTTTTGCATGTAGGCCAACTTTGTAAAATTATGTCACAAAAAGTGTATAGATCTTTATGTCAAAGACTATGTAATTCATTTGTGTACTCAAATATTGCACGTGGACGCGCATATTTCTGAGCTATGCATTGGAATAAGAATCTGTTTCAAAGTACAACCACAAAGGAACGTTCAGGCATCAGAATTGTCAGAGGATCTGCAAATTTCAGAGGATTAAGAACTTCTGCCAGAGGATTGGCTTCTCTTGTCAGAGGTTTTGCCTTTTATGTTTTCTGTTAAATAGCGTTTTAAAGTGATTTCTAACTATATTAACCCCTTGACTGCCACCAACGTAGTACGTACTGACCTGATGACATCACTGATCATGTGATGACGTCATCAGATGAAGAGGAATAACCTAATGATGCTGGTTTTTGCTCTAACACTGTCAAAAGAGTTATATCCCTCAGACCATTTTGCCAGATTGGCTCTATGAGTTGTCTTTTTTATGGCATGGTTTGCCCAATTATTGTTTTCTTTAATTTTCTTTGGCAGTCAAGGGGTTAAGCCTTTTTGGTGATGTTGCGAATTATTTCAGTGTTGTCTCTCCACAGCCGAGAGTCTTGATGGCCCTTTTACCGCAGTTTTCAGAGCATTTGACTTCAGACTATTCTGATGCCCGAACGTTTAATATAAAGAAAGGAATAAGCAGATAAACAAATATTATACACAGGAAGAGAAGGTACAAAAACACAGTGTCCTCGCAATTTGTTTTGTTTGCATATTCCCTTCTTTCATTAAAAACCCGTTAATTAACCAAGGCAACATCATGGCACTACTACCTAGGTAACCAGACAGTAGTAAGAGCGAAGAGGGAGGGAGGGAGAGAGGGAGAGAGAGAGAGAGAGAGAGAGAGAGAGAGAGAGAGAGAGAGAGAGAGAGAGAGAGAGAGAGAGAGAGTAAAGATAATTTATATGCAAAGAGAGAGAGAGAGAAGATAATTTATATGCAAAGAGAGAGAGAGAGAGAGAGAGAGAGAGAGAGAGAGAGAGAGAGAGAGAGAGAGAGAGAGAGAGAGAGAGAGAGAGAGAGAGAGAGAGAGAGAGAGAGAGAGAGAGAGAGTAGAGAGTAAAGATAATTTATATGAGAAAAGGAATGCATGGTAAACAGCAACAAAAACACAGATAACAGATTCCCACTTCTCATTCCGCATTCCCAGGCCATATGGCCATATTGGGTAAGGTACGTATGTGTCCGTTTTTGAGTTTTCACTGCATGCAGCCAACACATTCCCGTTTTGGAGAAGCTCAAAGGAGAACATTATTTGGAAGATTTATGTAAAGGCGGGAGAATGGGCCAATAAGGCAAAAAGATTAGTAGATGACAGAAAGCAAAAGGAAAAGTCAAAGAGAGTGAAAGATTAGAGAGAGTTACAAGCACAGAACTTCCAGAAGGTGGGGGAACTATTTGCACGAAAGACCCCCCCCCCCCTGTATCCTCACGGGGAGAGAGATTCCCACTGACCTTCGGAGCAGCCTGGCCAGCACCACTTTCTGTTCGTTCATGGCAAAGTGCTGACCGATGCAGTTCCTGAAACATTCACACATCATGCTGTGAGTGAAGACGCTTCAGACAAAGACCGCTTTTCAAGTATGTCATGCTGCTAGAAAGAGTCACACATGAACGAGCACACCAACAAGACCAAAGCACGTTATCGGCTGAAGCATTACAGTGCATTGCTTGGCATGAGGCTGTGTCAGACCACTTGACATAAGCTAGAACACCAAGGCTACATCAAAATGTTGTTATGCTCTGCATGGTTATGTGGGGGTTGTCTTAAGCCATGACAAGCTCCTAGCATAACATCATCAGTCTAAAATCCTCCGAAGTCGGAGTGTGGCTGCCCACGTGGCGGGGTAATAAAAAACGGTCACACACGTAATGTTCTCATCCCTAGCTGGTGCATTTGTACCATAGTGTTCAAGTGCTTTGGCTGTTGGGATGATCCCTGGAATCTTTAAGCCAGGGTAAGACACACAAAATTGCAGTGCAAAATATCACGGTAACAGATAAATTGTGACAGATAAATTTTGACATTGTGACAGATAAAACATTTTTTTTAAAGCTATGGGATTTCAGAGCAATTTGTTCTTTCCTGCATGCTTCCACTCACTTTTCAACCTTTCCCCCTTCTCGTCTTAAACAAGTCTCTTCCACCGCACCCGTCCATTCAACACCGCCACCATCACCACTTCTACAACCGCTATACATTGCCACAATGTCCACCATTACTGATACTTTGGAAATACAACTACTACTGCTAGCTACTAATCATGACACCAACTACGACAACAACAACATACAGTATGTATACAGCGATGAATCTGGATAGAAATCAAATCAAAGCGCGCACACACACGTTAACATTTGTAACGCATTCAAACAAAAACGCAATAGGTCAGGTAGGTAAATTAAGACGACTAGGCCTCGCGGCCTCTCAAGCGTCTTTAAAAAAAAAATTTTTTATATTTATTTATTTAATTCAATTGGCACAGCTGTGACGGTTTTGGTAGACTATTAGTCATACTGGTATTTTAATTTACTAAGGTTTGGGTATTTGTCCAGGAGGTTTTTGAATTTGTTAGTATCAGGTGCAAGCTTTGTTTGAGCAGAAAGTGCGTTCCAATAGTTAGTCACTCTGTTACTGAAAAAGTGTCTCCTGATGTTAGTTCTACTATACTGTGTTAGTATTTTTAATTCATGATTTCTAGTCTTTGAAAAATTTGAGATCTGGAACAAGCTTTTGTTAGTATTGTCAGGACCATTAAGAATTTTATATACATTGATTAGGTCACCACGAAGTCTTCTGTATTTCAAGGATGGTAAATCAAGTTTGTGTAGCCTTTCACTATACTCAAAATTTTTAAAACATTTTATTAATTTAGTAGCTCTTCTCTGTACTCGCTCAATTGAAACTGACTGCCATTTTAGATATGGATTCCGAATTTGGTTCCCATACTCCAGATGTGGTCTAACCAAACTTTTATAAAGGTTAATGAACACATTATTATTTAGTCCTGTAAAAGTTCTCCTGATTAACCCTAACATTCTGTTAGCTTTGTTTACAGCTGTTGTAATATGTCTATCAAATTTCAATTTAGGATCAAATATAACTCCCAAGTCCTTTTCTTCTACACAAGTGTCTAATATATGTTTATCTGTGCCATGATATATTTCATATTCTCTTAGTGGATTATTTAACTCCCAAATGCATTACTTTACACTTATTTGCATTAAAATATAGCTTAAAATTTTCCGACCAGTCAATAAGTTTGTTTATATCATTCTGCAACTCATCTGATTTATCAGAAGAATTATAAATTTTAGTATCATCAGCGAACACTTTGCATACGCTTTGTACTTGATCTGGCAAGTCATTGATAAAAATAGTAAATAAAATTGACCCTCAAACCCCTTCCCTGGGGAAAGCGAACACACACGGACACAATACAAAGCGAACACACACAGATAACATAAATGGAATACAGCAGAAACAGACCTAATGGCAAGAGAGAGAAGAGAAAGAGAGCAGAGCTTTAATGACGGGGGAACAGGTGTGTGATGGATTGATTTGGACGATTTTGATTGTTTCGAATCTGTGGTGGCTAAATCGTTTTTGAAACAGGAAGTTGTTATTCTTAGTTTTTATTCTGTGAGTTGTCGTGTATGTTTTACAAATTGTAGTCAGTCTGCGGCTGGGGACGTTGTTGGCGCAGTTCGAAGATGATTCGCGAGGTTGGGCCTGCGACGCCTGGCTACTCGCAGACCGTCAACATGAACATGATTCGCTGTGTGTAGGCTAAATAGGCCTACACCCGTGGGGTTTAAGCTAACGATTAATCCTCTTTTTGTTTGTGCATACGTTTTGACAGTGTGACGTGTTTTTTTTTAAATTCTGTCAAACTGATATATCTGGGCATCAATTTCTGGATTACGGTTTACAACATTAGTTGATTTGGCTTACTTCCGTTGATTTTGACTGTGACTATCGCCGCTGTTTCAGACAACTTTCAGCTATCTGCCTCATGTTCTCGCCTTCCAGTGTCAACGTATCGTTCTTTCCGTTTCGTGAAAATAACCATAACCTAACCCTATCCCTTACCCGAGCACGGCGGAATGTTGCTTCTTAGTGAGCAGATTGCGTTCGTGTTGACGGTCTGCGAGTAGCCAAGCGTGGGCCTGCGCTGGGTGACTGCCGTCGGCCTCTCTCCTTATTATTCCCATGGGTTAGATTCCGTCATCTTATAAATCGAAGAATCTGTGATGCTCTCTGTGAGAGAGAGAGATTGTCTGAACATTTGTTCCAGAGATAAGAAAAACAAGCGCGAAATCGCAATAGTTTGTGGCACGCGGTCTACTTTTACCACTCCAATCATGAGTTACCTCCCCTGGCTTTTCAATAATTTTAATCTGTAAACCAGAATGTTATCTCTGCACCATTTCGTAACTTTTTATATCTTTTGGAAAACATTTAAAACTATGTATCCTACTTATACTCATCGAAAGAAGCACCGCATACTCGTCGTGTCTGTTGTAGTGTCTGTATTACGTATGTTTATTATTTTGTACGCTTTTAAAATACATCATTTTAAAGAGCGGCCTCAATTAATTTTGAAGTGTAGCCTCGATTTGAAGTGCGACAATTTTGTCAAAATGTGCGACAATTTTGGACCGACAGACAGACCGACCGACCGACCGACAAAGTGAGTTATAGGTTTGTGGCTTGAGCCACAAACAAAAAATGAAGTAAAAAGGATAGTGGGATAGCGAGTAGTAATTAGTAAATATAATATTGAGTTGTGACAGTCAAGTTGTGTGAAAACTCCAGAAAGTGAGTTGAAAATGGGAAAAAGCTCTAAAGAGTATGTAGTTTTGAGTTATGTGAAAAACCTCAAAGAATGATGTGAGATGAAATGAAAGATAAATAATAACAATAATAAATTTGAAAGTGGGAAAAGACGAACAGTGATTTGAGTTCTGAATGAACCTTGGTTGTGGAATTGATTGTGAAAACCACAGTGGAATTATTTTTGTTGTGGTGGGTGATAATTTTTGGATTTGACAATTGTATTTTGAAAAGTTGTCACTTACACTTGTTGAGTGTTTTTTTTTAATGTAATTATGTACTTGAGAATATTTCTTGTGATGCATGAGTAAGAGTGAGTGAGAGCTAAGCAAAACAACAAGTTATTATTTTCTATTTAATAAACAAAAGGGCTGAATTTAAATCTGGTTTATTCTTTGCTCAGGTTTGTGTGGTTGCGGTTGGTGGTGAGAAAAACTGATGTGTGAACACGCGTACGAAGTCTTTGTTTGTTCTTTTAATTAATTATATAAATATTCTAAAACCAGCTGTAAACCGCTGCCTGACAAGGTGGGTTTTGAGGTTAGCTGTGAAAGCAGAGAAGGTCGGTCGCTGACGGAGGGAAAGAGGAAGTTTGTTCCAGGAGGTCGGTCCTGAGACAGCAAGAGCCTTGGAAGAAGACTACCACCACCAAACATCAACCCCCCCCCCCCCATACACACACACACACCAAACCTACCTGGGCCCGGCAGAAAAGGGGATGAAGGCGTAACTGTCCCTGTCCTTGGCATTATCCGGCAAGAAACGGTCGGGGTCAAACACCTCGGGCTGGGGCCACACGGTGGGGTTGTGGTGCAGGTTGAACACGGCGATGGTGCACACGGTGTCCACGGGCAGCGTGACGCCATCCACGGCTAGGGGTTCCGTCAGGCGTCGAGCGACCATGGGCACTGGGCAGTGGAGTCGCATGCCTTCCTTGATCACGATGGTCATGTATTCCAGTTTGGAGAGGTCCTCCCTGTGATAGAAAGAGAGAGAGACGTGACACAGTGCTGTTGTGTAAGAGCATTTTGCTTAGGGCTTGGTTAGATATATATGTTATGGTCAATGTGAACAATTACCTAATGTGAACATTAGGCACAAAATTAAATTACCTAATGTAAACATTAGGCAGAAAATTGCCTAATGTGGACATTAGGCAATTGATTTGTAGATGATTTGTCTAATGTTAAAAATTGTCAACATTAAGCAGAACATTTCTTATTGTGAACATTATGCAGTTCTATTTTGCCTGACATGAACAGGCCTGCCTAATGTGAACAGTCATGTTTATAGGGAGAGTGAGTGAGAGAGAGAGAGAGAGTGAGTGTTGAAAGAGAGACAGACAGACAGACAGGCAATGGAATAGCAATCTATTAAGAAGAGAGAACATAAAAAGTAAAATTTCTCAAGTACGTATTTTTCTTTATTCTTTTCATTGACTCTCAGTCAGAACAAAACTGAGCAGCAACAATCATGCGCGTGGCGTATTGCTGAAAAATAGAAATTCAGATAAATGTTTTCACAAGGAGATCTCAGGGCCTGACTAGAAAGCATGATCTGCCTGGGTGACAGCGGGATCAGAGTTGCGTTTGATTTCTGTTTTGAGGCAGCTGCATCGTCCCGATGTACACCGAGTTGTACATTGACACTTCGTAAATCCCTGACCGCCAGTAGCTTTTGTTGTTGCTGTTCGAAGGTAAATGTAGACATCTGGAACGTCTTCTGGTTTTATCAGTGGTTGGTCGATTCCATTGAGATCGGCAGCTGTAAGTTTGGATGCCAGAATGTCCTCCTGACAACCTACAGTGTACATTCATCTTGTTCCTTTAGGTTGACGGCCAAGAGATTTGTGGGATCTGATGGACCACGGTCCACATCTGGAACCCTGTGTGTGGCACATTGGCCAATTGCATAATGTGAAAATCTTCATTCTATTCACATCAAGCAAAATGCTCTTGCATAATGTGAAAATCTTGCCTAATGTTCATACTAGGCAAGCAATTTGCCTCATGTTAACATTAGGTAATTTGCTTGCCTAATGTTCACATTAGGCAATTGTTTACATATATAAAAAAGAACGAATAGGCTATGTTGCCGCGACCGACACTTTAGTCTGTAGGCTAAATTGCCATGACCGCTAAAATAGCCAGCAGGCTAAAGTGCTGGACACAGCTATTCAGCTTATGGCCTATGTAACAGTGCTGGTTTTCTTTTTAAAGAAAAGAAAAGAAAAACGAAAGAAAATAGAAGAAAGGAAAGAAAGAAAGAAAAACACCGATCAGGATTTATTGGCAGCGAAAATGGTGTATGAATTTTGAATTTTAAATGATAGTGTCTGAGACAGGGACAGGTAGTAGGCCTACAGTCTCACGATTCGATGTCGTCAGAGTGGCGACCTTGCAGGACCCTGTCCACTTCTTGCTGCACTTTGTGTTGGATGTCTGGGTGCTGACACAGCGAGAACAGCGTCCACGATATGGCACTGGCCGTGGTATCGTGACCTGCATTGATAAACGAGTCTTCTGAATCAATCAATGATGGTGATGAGATGGTGCTGACACAGCGAGAACAGCGTCCACGATATGGCACTGGCCGTGGTATCGTGACCTGCATTTATAAACGAGTCTTCTGAATCAATCAATGATGGTGATGAGATGATGGTGATGAGATGGTGCTGACACAGCGAGAACAGCGTCCACGATATGGCACTGGCCGTGGTATCGAGACCTGCATTTATAAACGAGTCTTCTGAATCAATGATGATGGTGATGATGATGATGTTGATGTTAACACAGCGAGAACAGCGTCCACGATATGGCACTGGCCGTGGTATCGTGACCTGCATTAATAAACGAGTCTTCTGAATCAATCAATGATGGTGATGAGATGGTGATGACACAGCGAGAACAGCGTCCACGATATGGCACTGGCCGTGGTATCGTGACCTGCATTTATAAACGAGTCTTCTGAATCAATCAATGATGATGATGAGATGATGATGTTGATGTTGACACAGCGAGAACAGCGTCCACGATATGGCACTGGCCGTGGTATCGTGACCTGCATTTATAAACGAGTCTTCTGAAACAATGATGATGATGATGATTATGGTGGCACAGCGAAAACAGCGTCCACGATATGGCACTGGCCGTGGTATCGTGACCTGCATTTATAAATGAGTTCTGAATCAATTATGATTATGACGACGTGTTGACACAACGAGACCAACGATATTTCTAAATCACGAATGATGATGATTTTGAAACGTTGGAATCTAGTATTCACACAAAGATAACAACGTCCACCGAATGGTATACGATTCTATTGGCTGTTGTAATGCATCATGAACAGTGTGATGCACAGTCTCAGACTCATTTCAGAAGGGAACCATGGTAATTAGGATGCTGCTGATGATTGGGAGAAAATGGACAATGCAATAGATTGTGGTGCACACTAAGGTAAACAGTATTTATTATATGAGGGAAGGGACCCAAATGTCGGACGACTCCTACGTCCGGACAGTATTACAATTAAAACAGCAACAACGGCGAAGTAGTGTGGCGAAATGATGCATTCTAATAATGCAGCGATATAATACGAGTTCATAATATTCCGAGATGTAAAAACAACAACATGGCTTAGAAAGACTTCTAGCGAAAACTATTAATAATTTTCCAAATGCAAGTTTCTGACACTAAATGATGCAAATGAAATGTATGCTAGGTAATGTTGGTTCTATTTTGAGTCTTTTGTTTGGAAAGAATAAGAATGCTTTTCTAAGCAAAAATATGACAGTGCGGTGATTTAGTGTCTTCTTGATTTCTTACAGCTTCTGGTTGATATAAACTAGTCGTTGGTTTGAATTAATTTTAAGCTTTCCAGGGGTAGGTAGGGGGGCCTAAACGCGGACAGTTTATTTATTTGGTTTAATTCGAATAATTTAGCTTTTTGGGGGTAGATTATGAGACTAAAAATAGCAGTAATATAGAAAATTGTATTCTGTATTCAGCGTAGTCTTTGAAATTTGTGTCGCTATATTTATTTTGAAGGTTTGACAGATTTATTTTGTGTCCGGACATTTGGGGTCCTTACCTTACTATTTACCCTACGTGTACACCAAATATATGCGTTCAGCTCTGTAATGATGCCATTCAACATTACAGTTTTATAATAGTCTTTTTGTTTTGCGTTTTACAGTAGAAATCGTTTAAGTCAAAATTGGAAGGATTTAAATTTTATTTTGAGATAGCCAACAGTTTGAGATTTAAAAAAACCCTGTTTAGCATAGAAATAATGAAACTGGGACCACAAATGTATTGTGAGTTATCGAGTCTTTTAGAGTTAGCAGGAATCCACTGTACAAGCCTGACTTGCTTTGGAGCCTTCAAAATAACTTTCTAGAACTTCTAGTAGGCTTCTGGTTTATAGATATGCTCAAATACTATTTGTGTGACATTTTTTCGTCATATTATGATGGGGCCTGGTTTTTAACAGTTGATAGGCCTGTATAAAATTATGTTATTTTGCTAACGATGTGTAAGCTAGACTCCACATCCTGGCAGATGGTATTGGCCTTGAATCAACACAGCTTATATTGCTTTATGAGTAAATTATACCACAAAACACTACCAACCCTCCCTGCACTGTAAAAAGGTGGCTTGAAAAGGCTTTATAGCTTAAAATGCCACTATTAATAGTGGTGGATCCATAAAGGATGCCAGTGGTTCTACCCATAATGGAGATAATATTAGATCAAAGAAACCACAAACACCACTAACTGTGTAAAATAAAAGTAAAAGATTGTGCTGGTTTACTTTTTGTCCCAATAGGGGACAGACAGTGTATGAGCAAGTACATATTGCTTTGTAACATCTATTTCCATATGTCTTGCACTGCATCACATCGTCCGCTGTACCTAGAGTACCAAAGGAGGTTGCGTACCCCTCTAATTGACGCAAGCATGACGTGGTTTCTGTACAAATTCTACGATTTGAAGGAGGACGTACCCAACCAACGCGCAGACCTGTTAGTACTCTATTACCATGTGTTAGCTTTTGCACCTAATTCTTCCTTGGGAGAATGTCCTCGCATTCTTTCTGTATTTAGAGTGAAGGGTGTCTGCATGGATCACAATCCATAAGCAGTCGAAAGTTAAACTCACCTTCAAACATGAAGGTGTCCACTTCATTGCGAATCTCCAGAGGACTCATTCCTTCTCCGTTCTCGTCTCTGGCGGTCAGCAGAATGTCCAGAAAGTCCAGGTTACGTTTCTGTGGGGGGCCTTCTGCTTTCTGCATTTCAATTAAAACCCATTTGTTGAAGATAGACTGGGCCTACCATGCTACGTCTGACGGTTGTTGTTTGGTATTATGTAGGTAAAGGTCAGTTATGTAGGCAAAGGTCAGTTGTTTGGTATTATGTAGGTAAACGTGTCTGTTGTTCTTTGGTATTATGTAGGTAAAGGTCAGTTGTTTGGGATTATGTAGGAGTCTGTTTCCTTCATTTAAATCCCATTTTGTTCATTAATGATAGAGCACCCTATAACGTCAACGACAGGTGTTACTGTTCAGATTGAGAACGGGACACTGCCGACTCCTGTCACACCTTCACAGGATCAACCTGACACACACCAGTGAGTGCCCCTGTGGTACTGGAATCCAGTCCCCAGAGCACATCCTCCAAGAGTGCCCCACTTACCATGACATCAGATGTCAAACCTGGCCGGAATGGATGGAGCTCCAACAGAAGCTGTGGGGGACCCACAGAGGTGCTGGAAAAGACGACAGACTTCGCCCTCAAGACCGGATTGGAGATTTAAGCATTACTTGGGATCGCAGAAGAAGAAGAAGAGCACCCCACTGTGATGCAGTTGTGAATTGGTATGTAGTTCTAGTCTGGTTTGATTATTGTGTGCTGGTACCTGTGGTAGGCCTACCTGTGGAGGACCTCGAAACCCCCCCACCCCACCCCAGTTTAAACAAGTTTATAGGAAAAAGGGCAAGAAAGTGGGCCGATGATGCAAAACATAGTAGGTCTGTATAAGGACAGGAAAAGGCAAAAGCAGCGAAGTTATAGCAAAGAAAGTTTTGCTGGCAAAGAAGTTCCAGAATGTGGGGAAACTATTCCTCGGTATCCCCAACCTCCACCCCCACAAGGGAGACAAAGCTCTGTACTGACCAGTATTTGTTGTCGTGTGGCGATGACACGTTCAGCAATACTGTGAACAAAGTCACACAACTGGTGGAACTTTCTGCCGTTAGGGGTGAGGGCGTACACCCAGTTCTGATAAACCAACGGATTTCTGTGGACATAGTATGCATTGCTTTTGTTCATATAAAAGTTTTAAATATTTAGTGCCAGTCCCCCTTTCAGTCACCAGTATGAAATAATAGGCCAATGGTGGTGTACTACTTCTCTTACACACTGAAAAGGTAAATGGTATATACTGGAACCAAGATTTGAAGTTTTTCTGTCTATTTTACTTGTCTGTTCACTGCATGACTTATACTTATTCCGTCTTTGATATCGCTGTTTCCGCTGGGGAGTTTTGCTATTCGTTTATGTAAGCATAGATGCGTCCAGGTAAGATGTCCCTTAACTACTTTTTCGGAGACAACTCGAAAATCTTTTGAAAGACAAATGTGAACATGTTGTGGCGCTTAGATTTTGACTACCGTTAGTACTATTTGGATATATTGAACATTTTAAGTCCAATGCAGTTTTTGATCTGATTCTGATACTTGCTAAGTTTTTTAATTTATCAATGCAAATATGGACAAAAGCTACCAAATCTATGCAGTTTTCTGTATTACTTAAAGACAGGATATCAAATTGAAAAATATATTGCATATATGAATATGGAATACCAAGCGTTTTCTGAGAAGTAGCGGTTATGTCTGCCATTAATGGATTTATAGGTAATAAAAACAACAACTGATTCTTTGTTCCTTTTCTGGGGGGAAAGCTTTGGGAATATAAAATACTTTTCTCTGTGACAAACCTGTCCTCTGCCTTAATTTTTTGTTTACTGAGCTTATTCTTTCATTAATAATTACATATATTCATATACTGTTTCTTAATATTCCTTGTTAAAGCAACATTCTATTCCTATGTTGAGGAATATAATTATAAAAATATACAATATGTACATTATTGTTTATTGACATGTTGCTGACTTATTACCATGTCTCAAACTCTTTTTGTTGTTGTTTGAATTATGCTATGTTCCTTGGAAAAAAAGTTTTAAAGAGAAAAAAAAAGATGTCCCTTAACATTATTATCTTTGCTCTTCCCTGCCATTCCATGCCCACCCCCCTCCCTCCCACTCTCTCTCATTAGGCCTACCTGGCCCTTGATGCCGACAACTCTGTTAGTGTTGTGACGGCCTGAACATACATTCCATGCCCACCCCCTCCCACCCCCCTCTCTCTCATTAGGCCTACCTGGCCCTTGCTGCCGACAGCTCTGTTAGTGTTGTGACGGCCTGAACATAGCCTGAACATACATTCCATGCCCACCCCCCTCTCTCTCATTAGGCCTACCTGGCCCTTGTTGCCGACAGCTCTGTTAGTGTTGTGACGGCCTGGACATACATTCCATGCCCACCCCCCTCTCTCTCATTAGGCCTACCTGGCCCTTGCTGCCGACAGCTCTGTTAGTGTTGTGACGGCCTGAACATACATTCCATGCCCACCCCCCCCTCTCTCATTAGGCCTACCTGGCCCTTGTTGCCGACAGCTCTGTTAGTGTTGTGACGGCCTGAACATACATTCCATGCCCACCCCCCTCTCTCTCATTAGGCCTACCTGGACCTTGTTGCCGACAGCTCTGTTAGTGTTGTGACGGCCTGGACATACATTCCATGCCCACCCCCCTCTCTCTCATTAGGCCTACCTGGCCCTTGTTGCCGACAGCTCTGTTAGTGTTGTGACGGCCTGAACATACATTCCATGCCCACCCCCCTCTCTCTCATTAGGCCTACCTGGACCTTGTTGCCGACAGCTCTGTTAGTGTTGTGACGGCCTGGAACATACATTCCATGCCCACCCCCCTCTCTCTCATTAGGCCTACCTGGCCCTTGTTGCCGACAGCTCTGTTAGTGTTGTGACGGCCTGAACATACATTCCATGCCCACCCCCCTCTCTCTCATTAGGCCTACCTGGACCTTGTTGCCGACAGCTCTGTTAGTGTTGTGACGGCCTGAACATACATTCCATGCCCACCCCCCTCTCTCTCATTAGGCCTACCTGGCCCTTGCTGCCGACAGCTCTGTTAGTGTTGTGACGGCCTGGACATACATTCCATGCCCACCCCCCTCTCTCTCATTAGGCCTACCTGGCCCTTGTTGCCGACAGCTCTGTTAGTGTTGTGACGGCCTGGACATACATTCCATGCCCACCCCCCTCTCTCTCATTAGGCCTACCTGGCCCTTACTGCCGACAGCTCTGTTAGTGTTGTGACGGCCTGAACATAGCCTGAACATACATTCCATGCCCACCCACCCCTCTCTCATTAGGCCTACCTGGCCCTTGCTGCCGACAGCTCTGTTAGTGTTGTGACGGCCTGAACATACATTCCATGCCCACCCCCCTCTCTCTCATTAGGCCTACCTGGCCCTTACTGCCGACAGCTCTGTTAGTGTTGTGACGGCCTGAACATAGCCTGAACATACATTCCATGCCCACCCACCCCTCTCTCATTAGGCCTACCTGGCCCTTGCTGCCGACAGCTCTGTTAGTGTTGTGACGGCCTGAACATACATTCCATGCCCACCCCCCTCTCTCTCATTAGGCCTACCTGGCCCTTACTGCCGACAGCTCTGTTAGTGTTGTGACGGCCTGAACATACATTCCATGCCCACCCCCCTCTCTCTCATTAGGCCTACCTGGCCCTTGTTGCCGACAGCTCTGTTAGCGTTGTGACGGCCTGGACATACATTCCATGCCCACCCCCATCTCTCTCATTAGGCCTACCTGGCCCTTGCTGCCGACAGCTATGTTAGTGTTGTGACGGCCTGAACATACATTCCATGCCCACCCCTCTCTCTCTCATTAGGCCTACCTGGCCCTTGCTGCCGACAGCTCTGTTAGTGTTGTGACGGCCTGAACATACATTCCATGCCCACCCCCCTCTCTCTCATTAGGCCTACCTGGACCTTGTTGCCGACAGCTCTGTTAGTGTTGTGACGGCCTGGACATACATTCCATGCCCACCCCCCTCTCTCTCATTAGGCCTACCTGGACCTTGTTGCCGACAGCTCTGTTAGTGTTGTGACGGCCTGAACATACATTCCATGCCCACCCCCCTCTCTCTCATTAGGCCTACCTGGCCCTTGCTGCCGACAGCTCTGTTAGTGTTGTGACGGCCTGAACATACATTCCATGCCCACCCCCCTCTCTCTCATTAGGCCTACCTGGCCCTTGCTGCCGACAGCTCTGTTAGTGTTGTGACGGCCTGAACATACATTCCATGCCCACCCCCCTCTCTCTCATTAGGCCTACCTGGCCCTTGTTGCCGACAGCTCTGTTAGTGTTGTGACGGCCTGAACATACATTCCATGCCCACCCCCCTCTCTCTCATTAGGCCTACCTGGCCCTTGCTGCCGACAGCTCTGTTAGTGTTGTGACGGCCTGAACATACATTCCATGCCCACCCCCCTCTCTCTCATTAGGCCTACCTGGCCCTTGTTGCCGACAGCTCTGTTAGTGTTGTGACGGCCTGAACATAGCCTGAACATACATTCCATGCCCACCCACCCCTCTCTCATTAGGCCTACCTGGCCCTTGTTGCCGACAGCTCTGTTAGTGTTGTGACGGCCTGAACATACATTCCATGCCCACCCCCCTCTCTCTCATTAGGCCTACCTGGCCCTTACTGCCGACAGCTCTGTTAGTGTTGTGACGGCCTGAACATACATTCCATGCCCACCCCCCTCTCTCTCATTAGGCCTACCTGGCCCTTGTTGCCGACAGCTCTGTTAGCGTTGTGACGGCCTGGACATACATTCCATGCCCACCCCCATCTCTCTCATTAGGCCTACCTGGCCCTTGCTGCCGACAGCTCTGTTAGTGTTGTGACGGCCTGAACATACATTCCATGCCCACCCCCCTCTCTCTCATTAGGCCTACCTGGCCCTTGCTGCCGACAGCTCTGTTAGTGTTGTGACGGCCTGGACATACATTCCATGCCCACCCCCCTCTCTCTCATTAGGCCTACCTGGCCCTTGTTGCCGACAGCTCTGTTAGTGTTGTGACGGCCTGGACATAGGGGTGAGATTCACTGCACAAAAACAACAACTTTTTGATGATTCGTAAAATGTGTACATGTATTCATCTCTCTCTCTCTCTCTCTCTCTCTCTCTCTCTCTCTCTCTCTCTCTCTCTCTCTCTCTCTCTCTCTCTCTCTCTCTGTGTTTTAAATGCGCACATTTCTAAGTTGATGTAATGAATTTTAATGATAATTATTTGGTTGGTATAATTTTGTTTCACACGGTTGATTGATGGGTTTTTTCAGTTATGTTGTATCTGATAGGTAGGATTTCGGGCGTTTTGATGATGCCGTACTTCTGGTTTGGGATCATAATTTGTGTGGAACGAAAATGTGCGTATCACGTGACGCGCTTTATTGTACCTTCGTCTTTGTATATTTCATGCGTTTCCTTTTTTTGTAATGTGAACTCTAATGTTATGGGCTTGAGGTCTAACAATTAAACCATTTTTGACTTTGAATCTCTCTCCCTCTGTGTGTGAAAAATTGCTCTGTTTGGGACAATCAAGGGCTTATAAAAGTGTTGGGTTTTTTTAAAGATACAACTAATGTCATGAAAACCACACAGCATTTTCTTGGAAACCTATCAATGCATATAATAATATAGTTAGAAAGTCATGCTTGTCTGAGCAAATTCTTTATTATTGAACTTTTTCGCTCCCAGAACACCCCCCCCCCTCTCTCTCTGTCTCTCTCTCTCTGTCTCTCTCTCTCTGTCTCTCTCTCTCTGTCTGTCTCTCTCTCTCTGTCTCTCTCTCTCTCTCTCTGTCTCTCTCTCTCTCTCTCTCTCTCTCTCTCTCTCTCTCTCTCTCACCCCTTTATCTGCACGTTGTCGTTGTAGGACATGGCACACTGCAGGATGACATCAAACGTGCACAGACTGACGCTGCTGAACATGTCGATGCTCTTCTGTCCAGCGGAGTGCTTTTCCACCTTTTGCTGAAAATAAGTATCACCATCATGTAACAAAGGCATTACATTACATCACACACACACACACACACACACACACACACACACACACACACACACAACACAGAGCTATCTGACTGCAGTAATGGGAGACTTAGTGGGATTGTTTTTTCACACCAGGTGGCGTGACACTCGAGAGGGGCTTATCACGCTATATTCTTAGTTGGGCGTAGTGAGAGAGAGAGAGAGGGTTGGACTCCTCTCTATCTCTCGCTCTCTCTTTACCCCCAACTAAGAATATAGAGGGGATTAGCCCCGCTCGAGTGTCACGCCATCTGGCGTGAAAAAAATCCCACTAAGTCTCCCATTGTCATGTGTGGAGATACTATTCTCATGTGTATTAATTGTTGATGACGAGATGTATTCCAAATTTTGTTATTTGATTGACTGCTATAAGGTAATAATGGTTATTGATACTCTCTCTGTGTTTTAATTGTGCACATTTCTAAGTTGATGTAATGAATTTTAATGATAATTATTTGGTTGGTATAATGTTGCTTCACACGTTTGATTAATGTTTTTTCAGTTATGTTGTTGTATCTCTGTCGTGTATGTTGCACCTAACCTGAATTTCTCTTTTGGAGATATTAAAGTATACTTGAACACACACACACACACACACACACACACACACACACACACACACATACACTCACATACACACACACACACACACACACACACACACACACACACACACACACACACACACACACACACACACACACACACACCAACAACAACAACAACAAAAACAGAGGAAAAAGAAAAACAGCAGCAACAACAACAGCTACATTGTAGTTAGTTAGTTAATATATACTGTCCAAAAAAAGAAACGCATACTTTGTCAAATGTCGTTGCCGTCTTTGTATTGCAGCACGCATATCCTCCAAACTACTAGAAGTGTTCACCCAGTGGTCCTTGTCATGATCGCTGTCAGTGTTTCTCTCTGCTCATGCGCATGCGCACACAGTGCCTAAAATGTCAGAAAAGCGATTTTTTCATGCCCACGTGCCATGCATGGATAGAATGTCATGCAATTTCGTGAACACAGAGTTAACACCTTGTTCGCAAATGTCTACGAAAGGGAATCCCTTAGTGTTGGTGCAAGGGCGCCTAACTGCAGAGCAATACCTAAGGACATTCTGTGTCCACACGTCCTTCCTCTTCTGCACGACATTAACGCTGTGTTCCTGCAGGACAAGGCTCGGACCTCATACTGTGCGACTCGGCACCCAGTTGCTCACCGACAACCACCTCCACGAAATTCTCTGGCCAACCATATCATCAGACATGAACCCAAAAGAACACCTTTGGGATGAACTGGATAGACGCGTGCATGGCCGAGAAGATGTGCCAGTGAATCACCGCAAAATGTTGAATGCACAGCAGGAGGAGTGGGACTTCATCCCACAGCAAGACATTCGCCGTCTGATCGAGTCCAATGCTGATAGTGTCCCAGGCACTTGTTGCTGTTCAAGGCGGTCACACCCTACTGTTCTGACAGCCCGCTCACCCAAGGATATCAACTGACTGAATGATGGGAGGATACACACATGCACTCGCCATACATTCAGCTAGCACCATGTCAAATTTCAAAACGAAATTCGCATTGTGTGATTTTCTGTTAAGTTTTGAAATTAAGATGAAACTTTGACTAGGCCTACAAGTTATGCGTATCTTTTTTTGGACAGTATTATAGACCCGTTAACATCTATGGTCATCTCAGAACTCTCACCGCGTAAAGTTCGACAACGTATAACAAAACACACATCAATGAATCATAACAACGTTCAACCCCCCCCCCCCCAAAAAAAAAGAAAAAAAAAAAAAAGTAGTACAATTCATAACATGACACCTCCATTGCACCCTATAGTACATAATTCCACACAGTGATGGAGACGTCGAGCCATTCCGCTCTACTAATCGGATCCAGTTTTTAAAAAAACAAACTAATAAAGGATAACAAACACATATTAGTAAAACAAAACAAAAACAATATATATATATATATATATAAAAGGTTATGTAGGCAAATATGCGCTGCAGAATGGACATAAGCGATTTCCACTGTATGTCCATCTGACTGACCAGCAGCAGGTCGCAGGCCCGGTTGCTGATGACGTTGTAGGGTTTGAGGATGTTGAAGTGGAAGGCGGGGGTCAGCAGACGACGTGACCGCTGCCACCTGGCTCCCCGGGCGATCAGCAGACCCTCCCCTAACCACGGTATGAGGTTGTCGTAGTTCCATGGTTTGGGACCTATCAGTATAATTATGTTAGTAAACATGAGAGTTCTACAAAAGTTCCAGACCTACCAACATCAACAGACATACTAGGTCTAATTCTACTGTTTGGGACCTACGAATATCACTGCCCCTACCAGCATCAACATAGTAATTGTACAGTTTGGGACCTACGAATATCATTGCCCCTACCAGCATCAACATAGTAATTCTACAGTTTGGGACCTACGAATACCATTGCCCCTACCAGCATCAACAGACATAGTAATTGTACAGTTTGGGACCTACTAATATCATTGCCCCTACCAGCATCAACAGACATAGTAATTGTACAGTTCTGGACCTACGAATATCACTGCCCCTACCAGAATCAACAGACATAGTAATTGTACAGTTTGGGACCTACGAATATCACTGCCCCTACCAGCATCAACAGACATAGTAATTGTACAGTTTAGGACCTACGAATATCATTCTCCCTACCAGCATCAACAGACATAGTAATTGTACAGTTTGGGACCTACGAATATCACTGCCCCTACCAGCATCAACAGACATAGTAATTCTACAGTTTAGGACCTACGAATATCATTCTCCCTACCAGCATCAACATAGTAATCTTACAGTTTGGGACCTACGAATATCATTCTCCCTAACGTCAGAATGGCTGTAATTATTAATATTATTATTGGTTGAGTCTTGACACTAGATGAAAGTTGGGGCCGATAGTGAAAAGAGACTGAAAGTGCTTATGTAGATATATATCTTGTGCAAGACGTCTTTACTATAGATACATAACAGTCCAGGTGTTCAGAATAGCGGTGGGTGTCAAAGTAGGATGCAGTCGCATGGACTCAGTGGACATAAAGCAAACACACAGTTCTTTTTCTTCTTCTGCGTTCCCAGCTCCTAAGGTCACAATGAGTAAGGTGCGTATGTGTCCGGTTGTCAGTTTTCACTGGCCTCTCCGCTGCATACAGCCAACATATCCGATTTCGGAGGAGCTCAAAGGAAAACAAATATTGAGATGTTTTGAAAAAAAAAGGCAGGAGAATGGGTCAATAAGTCAGAGAGATAGCAGATGGCAGAAAGCAAAGGGAAAAGGCAGAGTCAAGGAGAGTGACAGATTAGAGGAAGTTACAAGCACATAACTTCCAGAAGGTGGGGGAACTATTTGTACGAAAGACCCCCCGGTATCCCCACAGGGAGAGACTCGTGGAGGGGGCGGGGTCGTCCGGCTCAAACACAGTAATTTCAAGGCTTGGGACCAGCTAGCAATGATCAGTAAAGACGATACAGTATCGTGTGATGCATAGCAAAGGACATAAGCGAATCAGTGCAACCAACAAATACAGAAAGAGACAAGGCCGGGGAGGGGCCTGCTCGGTTACAATGAAACACATAAATCATACAACAATTCCAGGGAAGATATGAGCACGTTTCAAAGCGTCTGTGAAGTGTGGGGGGGGGGGGGGGGGGTCAGTTGACAACACAAACTGCTATGGAAATCTAACCAATTTTAGTACCCCCTCCTTCGGCTTTCTTATCTCTCACTTACTCTCAGACAGTTCAATTCAGTCGAGATAAACAGGTCCTGAAATTAAATCCACTGAACCTTTTCTAGACACTACGCTGTTCAGGTTGTATGGACATAAAAATAGTTATGGTATGCCGCAAGAAATGGAGGTTGCTCTTCAAGTTTTGAGAACCTGAGATTCAGACACAGGCCACTGTACAAAAAAACGCAATCACTGAACTCAGACACCCGCGTGAGGAGAGGTAAAGCAGCCATGCATTACAGCAGTCACGTACCAGCAGTTTTGAGCAGAGCTCGCAGGGTGTCGGGGTGGTGGAGAAACACGGAGGGTCTGAAGGGACCGTTCCACAATCGAAACAACTTAGGGAACCTGCAGGTCAGGTCTGCCATGTAGCGCAGTCTGCCTTCTGGCGACAACTTTCTGAACTGTTTGAGGAACATTGAAAATGGTTTTTAAAAAAAGAAAAAGAAAAAAGAAGAAGACAAAAACATAAATGATATTTCAAAAGAAAAACCCTTTCAGCGATTTTCTGAATTATTCGGTCAGTTCGAAGCAATTCCTTTCCCAAAACAAACATTCTTGATTAGAAATATTATGTCTATTAATTTGTGTTCGAGACAATTAGGTCAATCACAAAGAGATTAAAAACAAACGGTTCATGTAGTCCATAACTCACAGTACAAATCCACGTTCACAATATATTTCTATTTACCCCACTCTTATACGGGAAAGCGGTCATAGTAAAAAAAATTAAAAAAGAGCCAAAGAAAGGATTTTTTTAAAATGTTGCTATGCAAGCCTATATTTACAAAAGCACTTCAGATATAAAATGGCTGTATATCTTGAACATTCAATTTACATTATGTTCTTGCATCTACTGTTCAATGTCATCAGTGGGCCTAAAGTCAATCTCATAAGTAAAGTTAAGCTGCCTGTTTACGTTGTCGTACACTCGATTTTGAAAGCTCACACGCACGCACGCACGCACGCACGCGCACACACACACACACACACACACCGCCTACACATCTCTTACCCCCCCCCCCCCCACACACACACACACACTTACTACCTCTCACCTTTCGCAGATTCCCCCAGATCCAGCTGAAGTCGTCCTCTCCAGGGAGACTGTTGAAGACGTTGAAGTAGGAGCGGTAAGCCAGCATCCAGCGGAGACACTGCACCACCACCGTCACCACCACCACCACCCCCACTGTCTGGATGGCCAACGCCACTGACCACTGGTCCAACATCGTTGGGATTTCTCGGCTGCGCATAGTATTATGCCTATTACGTGGCAGAAAAGACATGAGTTTCGTTCACTGTGTCAGAAGGGAAAAGCAAAAGGCCAGCTCAGGTAATATAAGCACAATCATATGCTAAGAGGCAATAAAGGCTATAAATCAGAATTTGTATTATACTTACGAAAGAAGATGCAAAATTGAATGCAGTACCTTTTGGATATCAAAGTAAAAATGGTGGGTAAAGAAAACAAGGTACATGTGAAAGGAAAAACTCCAACGTTTCGTGCCTTAGGCACCTAGTCATGAAGTGAAGACATCGAACAAGGTACCTGTGAAAGGGAAAACTCCAACGTTTCGTGCCTTAGGCACTTAGTCATGAAGTGAAGACATCGAACAAGGTACCTGTGAAAGGGAAAACTCCAACGTTTCGTGCCTTAGGCACTTAGTCATGAAGTGAAGACATCAAACAAGGTACCTGTGAAAGGGAAAACTCCAACGTTTCGTGCCTTAGGCACTTAGTCATGAAGTGAAGACATCGAACAAGGTACCTGTGAAAGGGAAAACTCCAACGTTTCGTGCCTCAGGCACTTAGTCATGAAGTGAAGACATCAAACAAGGTACCTGTGAAAGGGAAAACTCCAACGTGTCGTGCCTTAGGCACTTAGTCATGAAGTGAAGACATCAAACAAGGTACCTGTGAAAGGGAAAACTCCAACGTTTCGTGCCTTAGGCACCTAGTCATGAAGTGAAGACATCGAACAAGGTACCTGTGAAAGGGAAAACTCCAACGTTTCGTGCCTTAGGCACTTAGTCATGAAGTGAAGACAGCAAACAAGGTACCTGTGAAAGGGAAAACTCCAACGTTTCGTGCCTTAGGCACTTAGTCATGAAGTGAAGACAGCAAACAAGGTACCTGTGAAAGGGAAAACTCCAACGTTTCGTGCCTTAGGCACTTAGTCATGAAGTGAAGACAGCAAACAAGGTACCTGTGAAAGGGAAAACTCCAACGTTTCGTGCCTTAGGCACCTAGTCATGAAGTGAAGACATCGAACAAGGTACCTGTGAAAGGGAAAACTCCAACGTTTCGTGCCTTAGGCACTTAGTCATGAAGTGAAGACATCGAAACAAGGTACCTGTGAAAGGGAAAACTCCAACGTTTCGTGCCTTAGGCACTTAGTCATGAAGTGAAGACATCGAAACAAGGTACCTGTGAAAGGGAAAACTCCAACGTTTCGTGCCTTAGGCACCTAGTCATGAAGTGAAGACAGCAAACAAGGTACCTGTGAAAGGGAAAACTCCAACGTTTCGTGCCTTAGGCACTTAGCCATGAAGTGAAGACATCGAACAAGGTACCTGTGAAAGGGAAAACTCCAACGTTTCGTGCCTTAGGCACCTAGTCATGAAGTGAAGACAGCAAACAAGGTACCTGTGAAAGGGAAAACTCCAACGTGTCGTGCCTCAGGCACTTAGTCATGAAGTGAAGACAGCAAACAAGGTACCTGTGAAAGGGAAAACTCCAACGTGTCGTGCCTTAGGCACTTAGTCATCCAGAAGTGTATTGATTCTTTGGTTGATTGGTCAGAAGAGTGGCTGATGAATTTTAATAGTCAAAAAGGCAAAGCGATGCATCTTGGAAAAACGAACCCGATGCATGAGTGTTTTATGAATGATGGTGGTGTCAGAAGGGTTCTTGAGAGCACAAATGCGGAGAAAGACCTTGGTGTTATAGTCAAACCATTACTATCTTTTGAACCACATATCAACGACACTGTTGAAAAAAGCAAACCGTACTGCTGGACTCCTAATCAGAACAATAACCAACAAATAAAAGGAAATTATGGTACCTCTTTAAATAGCATTGGTACGTCCCTTATTAGAGTAATGGAAATCCTGTCTGGTGTTCCTTTGTAAGAACACATATTGATCATATAGACGGTGTTCAAAGAAGGTTTACGAAAACAATTATTGGAACCAGAAATATGGACTATGAAGACAGACTAAAGTATCTGGGAAAACGTAGTTTGGAATACAGACGTCTTAGAGGTGATCTGATTGGGGTGTATACATTCTTAATTCATTCGTATCGCAACGATTTTGAATTATTAAAACAAACTCACAAATCACTCCAGCCATACACACAAGTTACAAAACATACAGAAACAAAAAGAGAAATGAAAGAAGATTACGGATTTTTACTTCAGGTTTAGACATAGGGAAGTGGTAGATCATACTTTATTTTTAATATAGACTATATTAAAAAAAAACCTATCTAAACCCCACAACGAACCACTACAAAAGCAAAGTCAGAGGCAAAATTGTGGTCTAAGGTAGCGAAGCAAGTTTAGAAGTGATCAAGGTGCACACAGATTTACTTCCCTTGAAGCAAATACATCAAATTGACAGCTACCTATTCATTCCGGACATATATGGCTGGAACGATTTGAATGAGTTCCTAACACAACTAAAAACTTTACTAACTCTAACTGGGGAGGAAAGAACACGAGGGCATAATTTTAAATCAACAAAAAAACCTATATAACAGTCGTTCAGCTCTAAAAAATATTTTACTAACAGAATAATAACTGCATGGAACAATCTTTCTAAGGAAACTGTAAATGCATCATCACTAAATATGCTAAAAATCGTATTAACAACAAAATTAATACTATCATGTACTCCACAATTTTGGAGAAAATAAAATTAAAAAATCAATACCCAAAAGCCAAAGTAATTAACGAGCAATTTTTTTAAAATTTTATACTACATATCTGCATGGAACAATTTTTCTAAGGAAACTGTAAATGCATCATCACTAAATATGTTAAAAATCTTATTAACAAAAAAATTAATACTATCATGTAGTCCACAATTTTGGAGAAAATAAAATTAAAAAATCAATACCCAAAAGCCAAAGTAATTAACGGGCAAAAAAAATTAAAAAAATTTATACTACATATGAAAAATATCTAGAGGGCAAAAGGCTTCAATAAGCATAATACAGCCTACTAAACTGATATAATATGATATAACAACAGCACCACCACCAATAACAAAAACAAGCCTTTACCTTCTCTGAAAAGCTGACCTTTCCACTAAACTCGCTTGTTTTTCAGGCTAGAAGCAGGTGTCGTGACTCCACAGCAATGTGCCGGATTCTGGAAATGCATCTCGTTTTTATAAACTCACCAGGGGTAGGGGACACTTGACACTGCCTGGCCCTGTTATTGGAGAAGACAGGGGGTGGGTGGGTGGGTGGGTGTGTGTGTGTGTGGGGGGGGGGGGGGTAAACGAAAGGGAATAATATAATGGGGTTGAGGCATGAAATGGGGGCAGTAGGTTGAGACTGCTGTTGGCTGGGTGCGTTGTTTTTCCACTGATTGCGGTCCATGTCATGGCGCACTTAGCTTTGGGACAACAGCGCTTGTGTGTGTATATCAATAAAGGCGACTTACTTTATTAGAATTCGCAAGTTAAACATTTCGAACTGTGTGAGTGTGTGCGTGCGCGTGCGTGCGTGTCATGTGTGTGTGTGTGTGTGGGGGGTATGTGTGTGTGTGTGTGTGTGCGCGCGCGTGTGTTTGTGCGTGCGTGCGTGCGTGCGTGCGTACTTTCATGCGTGCGTGTGAGCGCGCGCATGTGTGCATGTTGGTTTTTGAATGCGTGCATATGGGCGCGCGCGCGCGGGTGTGTGTGTGTGTAGGGGGGGGGGGGGGGGGTCAGAAATGGGAGTGGGAACTGGATGATGTATGAACTAAATACGAAAGACTGTTTTTCACCCTTTTGCTAGATACGAGGGACACTCAATATATTTTGCAACTGGCAGTGTGCATCCTGCTTCTGGCTAGTCAATCTTTTAGAACAGTCCCTCACTAGAACACATGAACGTGGATATCCTTTCAAACCAAAACGGTTATGGCACCAGACCAGCTCAAGTGAAGTATGTCAAAAATAGTGCCCTCGACGAACGGGTCAAGCATCTTCAACTTTCTATAATTGCTTGCCCCTTCGCCAGTGCTTCACATATGATAGTAGGAAAAAATAACAAGGAACTAAGTAAAAAGATAATATGGGTGGGGGACTGACTAAACTCTGCAAAAGTCTGTTTTCTTGCAAAATGTCCAAAGTAGCTGCAGCAGTGTGGTCACTTGCGATGTCACACTAAAATAGGGGGAGACCAGGTACCAGTGCTTGGACGGCAAACTCAATGTGCCTTTGGTTAAATAGATATCTATGTTTCAATCTACAGTGAGAGCTCTTCTCTCTAGGAGAAGAACTGAAGCCATATAACCAGCTTTTCGGAAATGTTCACGGCTTTTATTTGCTTGATGATTTTGATCCTATTCTGTTTTCTGTTCTATTTTACTGATGGAGTCTCACGCAAAACATCCAAACGGATAATTATTGCTTAGTTTTTGGATTATACTGACAGATAAATGTTGCACCATCTTTAACGAAGTCCCAGATGCTGGCGCATGGCTAACTTCTCGTCATCTAATTTGATGTATGATTTGGACTCACCCTATCCCTTTTATGATCTTCAGTAAACTAGTGGGGCAAATGACAGTTATAGCATGCCCAGCTGTTGATATTATATTTTTTTGGACTGGTGGAAAATAATGACAGTTTGTGACGTAAGTATTATGATAATAGTCTATGTCGTGACACTATTCATTTTTTTATGTTGAAATAATCTTTACATTGCTGAATGTATTATTTATTCCCTCTGCTTGTTGTTTTCACACAAAACTTACATTATGCTGTAGGCCTATTTAGGTTTGCTTTTTCAATTTATCCCAATAGTAGCATTACACGTTCATATCTTTAATGCGCTTTTTACTGTGTGTGGTGTGTGTGTGTGTGTGTGTGTGTTTGACTGAAATTTTCTTTATGTGTGTGGGGTGTGTGTGTGTTCCCCTACACGTTTCATGTGTGTGTGTGTGTGTGTGTGTGTTGTGTATGTGCGCGCGCGTGCGTGTATGCATCTATGTCT
>CM065693.1:43356484-43458984 GCA_017654935.2 Phymorhynchus buccinoides
CTGAGATAACATGACAGATCCATACTCTCCGCTTCCTTTCATAATGATATCCTGGCGTTAACCAGGCCCGAGAACTACAGACACCTGCAGCGGTGCTGGTGTGAAAATCAGAGCAACGCTCTCAGAATCGTGTTCTCCCCCATGGGGATACCGGGGGATCTTTTGTACAAATAGTTCCTCCACCTTCTGGAAGTTCTGTGCTTGCAACTTCCTCTAATTCTGTCATTCTCTTTGACTCTGCCTTTTCCCTTTGCTTACTGTTATCTGCTATCTTTCTATCTCACTGGTCCATTCTCCTGCCTTTTTTTCTATACATTCTTACAAAGATTTCTTCAGCCAAAGTCGGACATGCTGGGCCTAATTATTTCTTAGTTAGGCGCATAACGGCAGCATGACGCATCTACGCTCACATGACAGGAAACTGTCTGAGCGAACGAAGAAGAAGAAGAATCGTGTTAGCCAACCGAAGCTTGTTGCCCGCCTCCTGCGACGAGGACGTCGGATCGGACTTTACTGTTATTAGGAGGCATCATCTTGCATTAGTGCACTCACTGAGGTGTTGGTTGGTTGATGGTTTTTCTCACATGTGCTGCTTGCAGCCGAGCGGCCGTTAAACCCTATCTTTATCACCAGAATGTCATCAGATTCATTCTTCACATGTGTGCACCCCCCACCCCCCCCCCCACGTGGGAATACCGGGGGGTGGTCTTTTGTATAAATAGTTCCCCCACCTTCTGGAAATTATTGCCTAAACACACAGAACTTCCAGAAGGTGGGGGGACTATTGGGATCTGGTCCGAACATTGAATGATGATTGGAAGATCCTGGACGATACTGCAAGACTGGGAAAGTCCCGCAAATTAAACGATAAAGATTGCCCAAATAATATATCTCACGGGGTAAAAAATTTCAGTCTCATGGGCCCATAGAGAAGCCCACCCCAATTATCTCATGAAATGAAGCAAATTTGACAAATTTTCATTTTTTCCATGAGACGATTGGTTAATGGCTTCTTACCCGTCTCATGGGCAAATTTTGACCCCGTCTTCCCCTTTCATGAGATAATTGGGGTGGGCTTCTTACCCGCCCAACGCTTTTTATTGTCTTCCCCTAATAATGATTAAAGTCTGAATTATTTTTAAACAGAATGTAGCCTACGACCGAAAATCGATAGGCGTAAAGAAATAACCAGGATATGCCTAGTAAATAGATAAATAAATAAATAAATAAATAAGACCTAAAGATGAAAAACAAAGATAAAAGAAACACTAGCAAAATGTTGGGAAACTATGTATGGCTCCCGCCCACCTGCGTGCGCATCTCGACCCTTCCAACGGAAGTGTTGCCATCTTAGTCAGATTTGTGTGTAAACAGCATCGATCGGGCATTTTTCAAACAAAGTTACTGACTAAGATGGCGGTCTCCCATACTATGGAGCGCTCCTTGTGGCCGGATATGACGACACGTGGGTACAAGCACGCAAGTTTAAAGCTTTACGTCCTCCCGCTCTTAAAAAGACCATATGGGACATTGGGTACAAGCCATTGGGAAACTATATATACACATGTAGATAAGATTGGGGACAAAATCATTGGATTGAACGAACGAACGAAAGGTTAACTTAAAGACCCAGTGACGCCCCACGATTAAGTCCCTTGGGTTTTTTCTGGGTAGCTGTGACCCACATCCAAATTTCCCCAACTCGAAATTGAGGCTGCTCTTTAAACTGATGAGTCGGTTTGAATTTGGGGCCATTTATATGGGAGTCAGACCTGGGTCGAGTTTCTCTAGATAACGGTCGCCGCGCGAATAACGCTTACGCCAAACGGGGCATTAGAAACACTTTAGAAAACGTTTGCGGAAGAATATTACAAGCTCTTGTCTGATTGATCAAATTCTTTTATTATTGTAACCAAACTTTAATGGACCAATCAACAACAAGAAATGTATTCACCCCATGCTAGTCAAGCGATAGTTCGCCAAAAGATACCTTGGGAGTAGCCACAAAACGGTTTTGGCAAACGTCGGCGAAAGAGGTGTTTCTTAGTACCGTTTTTGCCGATTTGCGCTCACGCTACGGAACGTGAGCCCTTGTGAAACGGCCCTCATGTTAAAATTCCAGGGCCATCTATTAAAACCAAGAAAATCTTTAGTGTAAAAAGCTTAAAATGTACAGAGTCCTGCTTAGGCCGAAACCCAATAATATGTGGCCAAGAGTGGTCTCTGGATGACTATGGCCCTCTATTTACAGAAGACGTTTATCTTTATTAGTAAAAAGATCAACACGGGATTGAAAGGCTCTGAAAGAAAATGAGTGTGACCCACTCCTTGCACACACCCCATGACCTCATTAGGCCTTCGCTTGAGTAATATTGTCACTGGTGGACATTTACTCTATATAAAAAAAAGGGGGGGGGGGGGCAACGTTTTTTTTTATAGCTTAGACACATTCATCAAAGTTTTCGTATTGAAAATGTTTCACTGTGATGCAACATTCTGCCGTTCTCTGCTCTGGAAAGAGATAGGGTTAGGATCAGCCTTGGGTTATTTAATGTCATGAAACTGAAAGAACTGCACTTTGAGGTCGAGAGTCGTAAAGGTCTGTGTACACGTTAACATTATTCACGAGATATCTCTATTTTCCCATGGCAACACAACATGAGTTGTAAGTCATATTGTTATGAGTGGCCTATCATTGTGCTGCCATGAGGAAATAGATATATTTTGTGAATGTTGTTTACGTGTATGCACCTTAATATGACTTACAACTCACTGTGTTGCCATGGGAAAATAGTGACATTTTGTGAATACTGTTAACGCGTACACATACCTTTTTAAACACGAGGAGTGGTGTCTAAGCCATCAATTATAGTAAACGTGCTATTGTTAAAGATTAAAAAAAAAACAAAAAAAACTGACCGTAAAAGCAACGAACATCAAACGACTAACTTTATTTCCTTTTTATAAGCTCGGTGTGACTCGATCTTACGTTAGGTAGACCAGCAGGCCATACGCCCTCTTCAGAGGTCTCCCTACCTCGTGACCTCATTAGGCCGTTGATTGAGTAATTATGTCACTGGTGCACATATTTTCGTATTCGTATAATATCACTTACCTCGGCATAAGCTTCAACCTGATGATGGAAATCGATCCAATGGAAGAAGGAGAAGAAGAAGAAGAAGAAGAAGAAGACGAAGAAGAAGAAGAAGAAGAAGAGGAGGAGGAGGAGAAAGAAGATGATGATGCTGAATTAAAACGAAGACTACCGATTCACAGCAGATTCTGTCCTCACCACACAAGTGTTGCCTCACCCGGCCCCCTCTCCCGAACGTTTGACGGGATTAATATAGTGGTCAGTTGACTTCAACTTCTTGATGATAGGAAGGACAACGTATCGGAAATCATCTGACACACTGGCTTGACCGATAGAAGGTCCACGCACAGTTGGTGGTCAGTGACAGAATCTTAACAATAACATAGGTCGCCTTGGCACGAGGCTGTGTCAGACCAGTTGACATAAGCTAGAACACCAAGGCTACATCAAAATGTTGTTATGTTCTACATGGTTGTGCGGGGGATTGTCTTAAGCCATGACAAGCTCCTAGCATAACATCATTAGTCTAAAATCCTCCGAAGTCGGAATGTGGCTGCCCACGTGGCGGGGTAGCAAAAAAAAACCGGTCACGCACGTAATGTTCTCACCCCTAGTTGGTGCATTTGTACCTTAGTGTTCAAGTGCTTCGGCTGTCGGGATGACCCCTGGAGTCGTTAAGCCAGGGTAAGACAAACAATAACATAGGGCGACTTCATTAGATTGACGATTCCAACGTCAAAACTACCGATTTTTGCCTGATCCCCGAAGTTAATCAACCTAGGGTCTGGTCAGTAGTTGTATGGGTAACTGCTGGGAACACCATGGGTGCCAACCTTTCCAGCAATAGACGATTTTCGGGAAAACAAAACCTAGAGGAGAGCACTTCGTGAAAATTAGAGCTAATTACCTCGACTTACTCGGTCAAAACCATAGCAACAATGGCGGCATGGCGTCGAAGCTTGAAACGAGTCAGCGACTTGCAAACATTTTTTTTTTTTGAAAAATGAGGGGCGGCCAGCATCCGCAAACCGATAGAACTTGCAAAATGTGACGAAAAAATATGTTACATCAAATTTAGAATGACGCACGGTGTTCTAAGTGATTTAAGTCTACTCAAGCACACGAGGCGAGAGCTGGGGATCTACCTGATGGTCAAGTAGCTTCCCCTGTTTGACCGATTGAATGAGGCAAGATCACTCCCACACACCATGAAATTACTCCCCTTAATTATTTCCGAACAATTCCTATTGTAAATAATCAAATACCATGTGTCCAAATTTGTACCTATTTTATCCCCCCCCCCCCCCCCCCCCCCCCCCCCCCCCCCCCCGTGGGAATACCGGGGAGGGGTGCGTCTTTTGTATACATAGTTCCCCCACCTTCTGGAAGTTCTGTGCTTGTAACTTCCTCTAATCTGTCACTCTCTTTGACTCTGCCTTTTCCCTTTGTTTACTGTCATCTACTATCTTACTGCCTTACCGGTCCATTCTCCTGCCTTTTATTTCTTCTCCCCCCCACCCCCAAGAAAAAATACTTTCAAAAATATCTCCTCGGGACTTGCTGGGCCTAACTATTTCTTATGCGCATAACGGCAGCATGACGCATCTGCGCTCATAATTGACAGGAAACTGTCTGAGCGATCGAAGAAGAAGTACATGTATCTATTTTATGATAAGTTTTAGAACATTACAAATGTAAATATGCTTATCATTGTGTTTTGCTGTTGTTGTTGTTCGTTACTATATTTTTGCCTTTGTTAGGGGCTGGATTCTATACGTGCTTTTATAACAAAGTGTTGTTGTTGTTGTTGTTCGTTACTATATTTTTGCCTTTGTTAGGGGCTGGATTCTATACGTGCTTTTATAACAAAGTGTTGTTGTTGTTGTTGTTCGTTACTATATTTTTGCCTTTGTTATGGGCTGGATTCTATGCGTGTTTTATAACAAAGTGTTGTTGTTGTTGTTGTTCGTTACTATATTTTTGCCTTTGTTAGGGGCTGGATTCTATACGTGTTTTATAACAAAGTGTTGTTGTTGTTGTTGTTCGTTACTATATTTTTGCCTTTGTTAGGGGCTGGATTCTATGCGTGTTTTATAACAAAGTGTTGTTGTTGTTGTTGTTGTTGTTCGTTACTATATTTTTGCCTTTGTTAGGGGCTGGATTCTATACGTGTTTTATAACAAAGTGTTGTTGTTGTTGTTGTTCGTTACTATATTTTTGCCTTTGTTAGGGGCTGGATTCTATACGTGTTTTATAACAAAGTGTTGTTGTTGTTGTTGTTCGTTACTATATTTTTGCCTTTGTTAGGGGCTGGATTCTATACGTGCTTTTATAACAAAGTGTTGTTGTTGTTGTTGTTCGTTACTATATTTTTGCCTTTGTTAGGGGCTGGATTCTATACGTGTTTTATAACAAAGTGTTGTTGTTGTTGTTGTTCGTTACTATATTTTTGCCTTTGTTAGGGGCTGGATTCTATACGTGTTTTATAACAAAGTGTTGTTGTTGTTGTTGTTCGTTACTATATTTTTGCCTTTGTTAGGGGCTGGATTCTATACGTGCTTTTATAACAAAGTGTTGTTGTTGTTGTTGTTGTTCGTTACTATATTTTTGCCTTTGTTAGGGGCTGGATTCTATACGTGCTTTTATAACAAAGTGTTGTTGTTGTTGTTGTTGTTCGTTACTATATTTTTGCCTTTGTTAGGGGCTGGATTCTATACGTGTTTTATAACAAAGTGTTGTTGTTGTTGTTGTTCGTTACTATATTTTTGCCTTTGTTAGGGGCTGGATTCTATGCGTGTTTTATAACAAAGTGTTGTTGTTGTTGTTGTTCGTTACTATATTTTTGCCTTTGTTAGGGGCTGGATTCTATACGTGTTTATAACAAAGTGTTGTTGTTGTTGTTCGTTACTATATTTTTGCCTTTGTTAGGGGCTGGATTCTATACGTGTTTTATAACAAAGTGTTGTGGTTGTTGGTGTTCGTTACTATATTTTTGCCTTTGTTAGGGGCTGGATTCTATACGTGTTTTATAACAAAGTGTTGTGGTTGTTTGTGGTTGTTGTTGTTCGTTACTATATTTTTGCCTTTGTTAGGGGCTGGATTCTATGCGTGTTTTATAACAAAGTGTTGTGGTTGTTTTTATAACAAAGTGTTGTGGTGGTTGTTGTTTTCGTCCCCCAGCTTAAACGCTCTGGGGGCACACCCAGTGCCATAGTGTGAACATTTCGCATGGCCTTGGGTGGGAAGATTAAATAAATAAACATAGATTATTTTAACCTCCCCCTGCCCCCTCCCCCCTCCCTTTATGTAAATACTTTTATGGAATCTTTCCAATCTTTTATATCGCTAGTCCCCAGATACGCAATGCGTTTCAAGGATTGTAACCCCCTCTGGTGTTTTGGACAAGGTTTGTACGTATTATGTACCCCAGACACATTTTCTTTTGTTTCTTTCTTCTTCTTCTTTGTGTTGTTGTTGCTCACACGTTTTTTTTTTTAACCCTTTCACCGCCAAAGTCGCATTTTAGCACCACAGTGATTTTAACACCTATGTCATTAAAAGGCATCAAATCGGGGTCTATTATCCATGTCTTAGTTTTGGGAATTAAGGGTAGACCTTATTTTATGTATGTCACAGAAGAATACCCAATACTGCAGAAGGATTTTGTTGACTACCCAGCCGGTAAATTTAATGGATTGTGTTGGCTGAAATATGGCTGGCGGTGAAAGGGTTAAAGCTTGGAATGTTTTGCTATGTTATGATTTGAATAGTCAAAACAAATACTAGAAGGACTTAGCTAAAACAATTTACGCTCACACGGTGGAGTTTTTTTTTTTAAAGCTTGGAATATTTTGCTATGCGTGAATGCGCCTGTGTGTGAATGCGCCTGTGCGTGTGTGCTGTCGGCCATTGAAATGTTAATGGATGACTTAAGATGACATGGGTGCAACTTTTCCTGGTATACAAGGATTTCCTGTTTTTGAATTTTACCAGAAAAGGAAGTTCCTTTTTTTTAGATTTGTCAAACAAGATCCTTGTGTGTCTACTGTATTTTTCAAACACTTTAAAACAAGCATTTGTGTACATTGTGTGGAAAAACTAAAATACCTTCATAAATCAATGTTTGCTTAACAGCTGCAGGGGGACTTTACACCTGGACCCCGGCCTTTCAGGGTTTTCTCATTTTGTGTAGTTGCACCCATGAGATTAAGATTAAGATTAAAATTATAGCCCCGTCGACAACTAAGGCCATGTCAGGGCTGTCACCACATTACATTTTGACGTATTAAAAAAGGATTAAAAAAAACACAAGGTAAAAACAAAATCCAAAGTTTGACGTTCAAATACTTTTGTTTAAAAATTAATTGATAAATCAAAAACTTAGCTGGAAAAAACATAACACGTCTAGGATGACTTTAAAAACAACAACAACAATAACAACCATGCTTTTCTTTTTAACATCATTGCATATCGTCCCACCAAAACTCATCACTTTCTTTAGTATTTGCAGCAGTAGCCATCCTTGGGGGCCTGGGCCTATTCTACAAGATGTTTTTGGACAGCGTTTTAAGTTTCTTCTTCTTCTTCTTCTTTTTTCTTCTTCTTCTTCTTCTTCTTCTTCGTCGTCGTCGTCGTCGTCGTCGATTGCTCAGACAGTTTCCTGTCTAACTCGAAAATAGGCCAACCTCTTATCATAACTGTTATCATCATTGTTGTCGGTTTGTTTGTTTGTTTTAAATTTCAGATAACCTCATTTCTTTGGTCTCATTTTTTTCTTCTTCTAACAAACGTCACTGCTTTTGTCAAACGGAGAAAAAAAATTCCATAGCTATTTGTCCTCACAAAACGATACAGGTTCTGACTGTGTCAATATGACAAAGCTTACAGATGTATGGGCCTAATCTAAGTACGCATATTGTTTAGACTGCATGCTGCACAACAGAACAAGTGCAAGTATAAGCTTATATAGGCGCTACGATAAATGGGTTGGCATTTTGAGTGCGTTCTGTCCCACATGGCCGGTGCAGACATACCCAAAGGTACGGCTGAAATACAATCTTGCGCGCTATGGCTTACTTAACAGTAAGTGGTGCAGAGGCCACGAACTATTGATTGTCTGTATATCTCTGCGGTGCAGACACACTAATCTTGTGATTGCAACATATAAAGTAGGTGCGCCCGCACTAACATATTCTGTCGATCCTGATACATGTATGATATAACAGTGTTTGTCCCCCACCCCCTCTTCGCTATTACAATGATCTCATCTTTACTCCCTCGAGACGCACGCACACTGAGTTAGGTTAATTATTATTTTGAGTCCTTGGCCCTTTACTCAAATGGCTTTTATCATTGGTTGACATTAGCCTGTAGTAGGGGCCAACAGTAACACGAGAGCTGTACAATATACGATTTGTTTTTACAGTAATGGAAAACCACAGTACAGATTAGTCTCTTGTGGAAAGGCTATGACTCTCGAACGAGAGGGGGGCCCTTGCACCGGCTCTGGTGCTGCAGCCTAAGGGATGGGCTGGCCTTTGGGGGGGGGGGGACCTTCCCCAACGCCAGCTGCGTCCTCGAATCCCTTTGGCCGAGTGAGTGGGGATGTACCCTGGGCAAGGCATCTCCACTATAAACAAAATTCTCGCCCAGTCCGCCAGAATAGTATCTGCTCCCTCCCCTGTTATCTGGCAGTCATTGTCGGAAACGACAGACTAGCATACATTTTGAGACCGATTCGTAAGCTACGGGTCTATAGTATTCCATTACTTGTTTTCTCTATGCAATGTGTACGCTCTTCCCTTTACTACAACGTTTTAAACCCTTTCACCGCCAATGTCGCATTTTTGCTCCACAATGATTTAACACCCATATCATTAAAACTCTTCAAATCAGGGTTTATTATTCAATGACATTGTGTTCTTAAATTTGGGCAGTAAGGATTGACCCCATTCTAAATGTGTCGCAGAGAAATCCCACAATATTACAGACAAAATCTTTTCTGTAGCCAAGTAAGTTTAACGGACATTTTTGGCTCAAAGATGGCTGGCGGTGGAAGGGCTAAACCCACCTCTTCCCTGGTGATCTATGTGTAGGCCTAAAATGTAAAAAAATTAAATTTATAGGGGAAGACGGGGTAAAAAGCCCATTGGCGGGTAAGAAGCCCATGCCAATTATCTCATGAAATGAAGCAAATTTCAGTCACATTGTGTCCCATGAGACGAGCGTTAATGTTTAGCATTCGTCTCTTGGGCAAATTTGACTTGAAATGTTCTTTATTTCTCTCCCTGCACCACCTTTCGTCCAGCCAGCTACACACACACACGCACACACACACACACACACACACGCACGCACGCACACGCACGCACACGCGCGCGCGCACACACACACACACACACGCTTCAAACTTTGTTTGGCTATGCATCATGAGGCAGGGAGGGTCACATAGAAAAATCATAACCATCCATGGTGGCCTTGGCCTTGACCCCGAAATTTTCTTCTTTGCGCTATATATTTAGTTTGTGAGTTGTATCTCATGAACCAGCTGACAGAATCGCTTCAAATGTTGTGTGGTGGTATGTCATGGTGTAGCAATGTTATTCAGCTTCTTCATTTTGAGCCTCCAAAACCCCCCACGGATGACTCAAATGTAGACTCACCAGGAACACAGAAAGGTAGACTCACCAATGGAAGGGAAGCAACTACACACTTTTAATCTGTGCTTCACTCCATAGTTGCTTCCCCTGTATAGAGAGAGAGAGAGAGAGAGAGGGGGGGAGAGGGTGGTGGTGGTGTGTGTGTGTGCGTGTGCGCGTGTGCGTGCGCGTGTGTGCATGCCAGTCAGTGGTGTCCAACTATGACTACTAGATACCAGAGGAGGTGACTACTATTTCAGAGGGCTGGGTTGGAATTTGTTTCAAGTGGTGAGATGAGTGTGCGTCTCAGTCAGTTGTGTCTGGCTATGACTTCCACGTAGCAAAAAGGCGACGGCTATTCTGGAAGGCTGGCCTGAAATCTCTTATAATAATGTTCTATGACCTCCCCTTTTGAATCCTTCACTGGATCCATCAACATGGTATCCCGTCTCTTCGAGGGATTGTAATTTTAGGACATTATTTTTTGTTATTTTGCATAAGATTGTTACCATTTCTTTTCAATTAAGTGCTGGTTTGCTTTTATTGTGGACTTTCAATCTGGTGCAAAGAGGACAACCATTCTCTTGTAGAAAGTCTTCTAGCTCAGTTTGAACATTTACTGTGGACATTCTTTGCAGGCCGACATGCAGACTGAAGAGTCTTTCACGAGACGAAACATCTGGTGCAAACCTCCACCATGGAAAAACTGGCGCAAAGCGTAGCGAGTGGGGGGTAGCTACTAGTCCGGTTTTAAACAAACACACTGCGCATGTTCATTCAGCCAGAGGGCTATGAAACTGGCAGTTTAGGGCAGGTTATTCCTATATATATGCCCCTCCCCCATTGGGAGAAAAAGTAAATCAGCACAATTTATATAATTGGTGGTTGTTTTTTGGTGGGTTTTTTTAACACGAACATTACTCAAAGTTAGCTTTAACTGGTTTTGTTTCTGAGGTTCACAAATAAAGACATTGGACACAGAAAAGTTTTTTCAAAGCAAACTATATATATAATAGTCTATTCTCTTATATACACCTCTGTATTGTTAAAAATTCGGGACTTTCCTGGTGTTGCACTGCCTCCGGGATCGTTCCCACCATCTTTATAATCTATTGATGTCCTCTGTATTGTTAAAAATTCGGGACTTTCCTGGTGTTGCACTGCCTCCGGGCATTGCCTCCAGGATCGTTCCCACCATCTTTATATCTATGCTAATGTGCCATATGTGTCTGTTCCAGACCGGAGGACGACAAGCAGATCTTCATTCACCCCGCAGGTTATTACCATTTTAGAGATCAGTTCTGTCTCGGTCTTAGTTTGGTGCTGAAGTTTTCATGAAGTTTGTAGACTTGAAACGCAACATTGATTTTGTGAGAATAGTATAAATCCAATCAATAATAGTATATTTTTTTAAGTTGTGAAGCTACACTTAGCGTCACCTTCGCGGTTTCAGTGGACTCAACATTTTAATGAGAAGAGAGTGTTGAAAGAGTAAGTGTTATTTTTCACTGTTTTGCTTCTTCTTTTTCTTTCTTTTTTTTTAGGGGGGAGGGGGGTCATACTTATGTATACGACGTTCACCAAAATCTTGTAATTAAGTAACATCACAAATGTGATGAGAGAGAGAGAGAGAGAGAGAGAGAGAGAGAGAGAGAGAGAGAGTCTGAAGGTTTTATTGATTAGGCCTCTCTGCCCGTATCAATACTTTTTATCAATAAATAAATGTAAACTAAAACAATAAAATCATGCACATACATATAATCCATAAATTGGGAGAAATAGCGAGAGAGGGCCGGAGAGAGAGAGAGAGAGAGAGAGAGAGAGACTTCCTACGGGTCTCTTTACGGACAAATGTAGTTGTTTGGATAGATTTGTGTCTGTAGACTTCGTTATTGGTCAGCATGTTTGTTGATTGTTAGTTAAAACTCGTAGTATTTTCCCCTTTCAGCGTTGGTTTTACTTGTTTTGTGTCATTGGAGTAGGTTTTGTTGGAACAGAAAGAAAAACATCACCATCTGTGTATTTCATATTTTCTCCCATCATGCATCATTTCTTGTTTCCTGTGTTCTTCGGTCATTTCCCTTTCTGTTCACAAACCACTTCCGTTCAAAACTGGAACACACACGTGTGATCAGTTGTGAGAGAAGGAGAGAACGGACAGCACTGTTGATAAAGGTATTTCTTGAAATTCAAACACTTTATGTCAATTCTGATCGCTTCTCGGCCTTTTGGCTAAGACAGTGATTCAGGAACATAAATTTTTGTTTATACCCTGGTTGGTTTGTTCAGCCCGTCGTACATGGCGAAAGCCGATACGCGACGTTAAGCTGAACTTCCATCCATTCAAACACTTTTACTTAGTTTTAGAGCCTTTGGTTTATTCCGTTAATAGTTTTATTATTGCTTGTTGTGGGTGATTGACTAATCGGAAGGATTAAACTTTTTTTTAAAAAGTCGTTTATGATTGGAATTTTATAATTTTGAACCATAGATGATTAGATCACTGGTTGATTTAAACATGTGGATATCGATATCTGACAGTGACCAATGTTGTTAGAATTTGTATTATTGTGTTTAAATATCAAAACTATTTTATTAGTAGCTGTGTGTAACAAGAGACCCTCGTGATCATGGGGAGCTGTGCAACGGTCAGTACAAAATCACAATTCGTTTCACACTTATTCATACAGAATGCAATTATAAATAATCTTAATTTTCAAATTAATATTCATTTCCATTTCCACATCCACCCCACCAGATCCATATTTTTCGTATTTATTTTAACGACTTTTCTTTACAACCTGTTGGTCTAAAATATACTTCTCTTCCTCTCAGCTCAGTGTCAAAGGTCAAAGTTAAATCCACGGTCATTGCCTACCAAAGGGTACAAAAATGTAAATGTTTATTTTAGTTTAGAATATTACATACACACTTTTAATCTAAGAAAATAAACGATTAATTTGACTTTAAATAATTCATTGTTTGAAATCTTAGTAACATGTGGCTGACTTAATATAAGCCTACTCATTGTTTAAAACACGTGGTTAAGGTGTTATTTTCTTTGTTAATTTTAGCACTCATGCCACAACATCCATACGGTAATTAGCATGAAGTTTTCAAGTGGTATATCATTGGTGTAAAATTAGTGTGTGTGCGTGCGTGCGCGGTGTGTGTGTGTGTGTGTGTGTGAATTAATGTTTTTAGGATTAGGATATAGAGACAAAACAATATAGCCACCACTTTCAAAGTACCATCTTTGTATGTGTGTGTGTGTGTGTGTTTAAAAATATATATACGCAAGGTATATCGTTCACTCAGGTTTTTGCGATGATTTAATCATCATATTCATAGTTAATATCATTATAAAATTTCCATTAGTCGAGCTGATCTTTAAAGCTGTTAGTATTAGGTGCTCTCTTAAAGGGACACCCTGACGGATGAGTTTTTGCAAGAAACACGTCCGAGATCACCAGAAATACAGCCTTTTTAAAGATCAGAGCACTCACTTTGCTCTGGTTTCCTAGAAATCAAACCGTCAAAACGGCGATTCTTCCTTGGCGAAGTTGCAGGAGAGAGAAGCCATTTTGGACGGGGTGGGTGGAGGACATTCAGAGTGGTTGAGGTTTTTTCTTCTTTGTAGTGCAGTTAAAACTTTGTAGTGCAGTTCCTTTTGGTAAACAAATTGAGCTATTTCCTTTCTTGTTCACAAGCAAAACTCCTTTTGGTAAACTGTAAATGAAAAGACTTGTATTGTGGAAATTTCGTGATTTTGTCTAAGGGACTCAGGCGGCCATTAGAAAAACAGAAGGCACATGCCACTGAAATAATTTGACTTCCTGCACCTCCGCCAAGGGGGAATCGCTGATTTGACGGTTTGATTTCTAGGAAACCAGAGCAAAGTGAGTGATGCAATCTCTGTAAAGAGTGTTTTCCTGGTGATCTCGACGTGTTTCTTGCAAAAACTCACCTGCCAGGGTGCCCCTTTAACGTTAGATGGTAGATGATTCCGTAAAGGTGCAACTCTTGTCAGTTGTCAGTTTAGGCTCTGTAGGCTTATTGAAGCCTTTTGCCCTCTAGATATTTTTAGCCCTTTCACCGCCAGCCATATTTCAGCCAAAAATGTCCATTAAATTTACCTGGGTAGAGAACAAAATCCATCTGCAGTATTGTGGATTCTTCTGTGACATATATAAAATAAGGTCTATCCTTACTTCCCAAAACTAAGACGATAGGGTCTTTGGATAACAGACCCCAATTTGATGCCTTTTAGTGACATAGGTGTTAAATCACTGTGGTGCTAAAATGCGACTTTGGCGGTGAAAGGGTTAATATGTAGTATAAATTGATGGGCACTTCTTTTCAGTGGCTGCTCAGCTCTCATTCTCACTGTGCTACTGGCCCCTTCAAAATGTCCTCTACTGCACCCCCCTTGTTGCTGCTGCAAATTAGATAGTAAGAGTGTGGGCCTTGGAATCAATTGTTGAACGTGGTTGTTTCCACGTGTGACTTTGTTTACCTTCAACAGCCGAGGTGAGAAAGTTGTCTCCCTTGGCTTAAGCCGTTTTGCACATGTATTTTTGCGCAAGAAAACATCTTGTCGCACAGAGTTGAAGAGGCTAAAAACGTACTTTTTGCGCAGCTTTGGGCTGTGGGGAAATGATCTGCATTATGAAATGGGGGTGGGGGTGGGGGATGGGTGTGTGTATGGTGGAGCAGTATTGCTTAACAGAGCATTAGCAGCACCTGACTTAAGAGCGCAACACACAGCCTTATAATATTGAAGTTATATTCAAACAACTGCGACATTTTTTTTCATGATTTATTTCAAGTGTATCATTGTGTGTGTATGTGTGTGTTTTAGATTTGACCATTTTAGTTTTTATTTATTTCTCTTAGTAGAATATTCCCCGTGTCTTGGGGAGATTATTGCCTGTTGTGTTTACTTACTAAGAACATTTCTACAGCACATACCTTTAATATCTATTCGCTTTACAAATTCACTGGAAAGTTAAAACACATTTTTAAAAAGGCATATAACACACATGCACACAAGCATATATATTTATATAGCAGAACATATAGACATATACATATCATTGAATAAAGAAAGGCAAAGATAAAAGTGCAGATTCATTCATGCAATCCAAAATATATATTGTAATAAACAACACATATGTACTTACAAAATGTAATTGCTTTTTCATTGTTCCATCTGATTGATTTAAAAAAACAACTTTTTCTTACTTTGACATACAAAAGGGTTACACAAACCACACATGCATCAGTCAAGACATGCTCAGACATCCGCACGAACACTCAAAGAGACCACACACTCACAGAATCATATTATTCATGCAAACAAATATGCAAGCAAAACCAAATATTTCCTTTAAATAAATAACTTGATAATAAGAATTGCATGAACAATATCGTTGGTGAAATTTAAAAAAACTTGTATCTCCATTGGTGGTTTTTTTTGTAATAGTTAGTCAGCTCTCTTAATTTTTACCGCCCCCTTCCACCAAAAGCTCGTATCTCTAATGACTTTCTATCTGGGGTAAATGAGGTTGTGTAAATCAAATGGAAGGAGTCCCAAATTCAGATCTACTTAACCGTGCCTGACGCCTGTGCTCAATCCAAAAGCTCGTATCTCTAATGACTTTCTATCTGGGAATTTCAAGATGTTATGGGGATGCATGGCTCCACAAAAAAAATCAAAATGCCAAAGTGTAGTCGCAAACTGCATTCACTAGTCATTCACTGCCTACTTTTGCAGACTGTTGAAGCCTAACTCGCCCTAACTTGGGCTAAGACGACTGAAATGGAAATGTAGAAAAATCATTCACTTACCCTTTCACTTCACGATCAAATTCAGATCATAATTAAGGACATGTCAGTAACACCTCGCATCGATCGAATCTTCGTTCATCACTTCGCGATCTCATAAGTCCCATATTTCACAAAAATAGGACTTTCATCGCTTTCCTCAGTCAATGGACGCAAACTGTCATCCATATTGGAAAAATCGCGAAAATGCCGAAGTCGGTCACTAATTTTCAAAAAATTTATCTTCTAATTGTAATTTTGAAGCGCTCACGTGAATGTGATAGAATGCAGGACGTTCCCGAAATTCGACGTTTCAATTTTTTTTTGTTCACCGCACAAGAGAGTTAAGGACAAAAACCTCGTATCTTCGTTTTTTTCAAGTATTTGACATTTTTTTAAAGAAGTAATTTTAATAAAATGCAGGACTAAACTCGCAATGTCTTGAACAACATATTCATCATAGTTAATCAAATGTGGTAAAAACGGTTAATTTGTTTTTGAAATTTCACTGACGATATGGTATTAAAAATATTCATACAAGAACACGTGCAACGCATAAACACAAACTCAACGCACAACACACACACAAATACATAAAACAATACAATGGTAGCTGTTACTGTAGTCGACCCTGATAATTTGTATTGTAATTAATCATCTTGGAATGATTGTCTGCTTTCAGGAAGGTGCATGAAACAGTTCGATTTCTAAGGTCACCTCCTAAGCTGAAGCCAAATCAAAAGTCGGCTGAAAGGCGGACATCAGACGAAGAGAGTCATAGAGGCCACAAGCTACTTACTTTGAAGACTTCATTTACTGAAGTAATCCGAAGCAACAGACGTTTACGAGGATACCAAGATTGTTTGGGTCAAAACAATAAGAGGCGAACGTTTCTGATTGAATTGATTCAGTCAACGTTGAATAAACCCATTTCTGAAAAACTTATAGACTACTGCCATATCTTGGTCAGAACAGAATGTCTAGCAAAGCTCCAGCAATCGGCATTGACCTGGGCACCACCTATTCCTGTGTGGCGGTGCTCCAGCACGGCAAGGTGGAGATCATTGCCAACGACCAGGGGCAGAGAATCACTCCCAGCTGCGTGGCCTTCACGGACACTGAACTCCTGGTGGGGGACGCCGCCAAGAACCAGGCCTCCCTGAACCCCCAGAACACCGTGTTTGAGATCAAGCGACTCATCGGGCGGCACATTGATGACAGCAGTGTGCAGGAGGATATGGAGCGCTGGCCCTTCACTGTGGTGGACTGGGGAGAACCCAAGGTGCGGGTGCAGTACAAAGGGCAGAAGACGACCCTGGCGCCTGAGGAGATAAGCTCCTTGGTGCTGGGCAAGATGAAGGCCACGGCTGAGGCCTACCTGGGCCAGGAGGTCACTGACTCTGTCATCACCGTGCCGGCCTATTTCAACGACTCCCAGAGACAGGCCACCAAAAACGCTGGCACCATCGCCGGGCTCAACGTGCTGATGATCATCAACGAGCCCACTGCCGCCGCCTTGGCTTACGGCCTGGACAAGAACATCGAGGGAGAAAAGAACGTGCTCATCTTTGACCTTGGAGGGGGCACCTTCGATGTCTCCATTCTGACCATTTCTGATGGGTCTCTTTTTGAAGTCAAAGCCACTGCAGGAGACATGCACTTGGGAGGGGAGGATTTTGACAGCCGTCTGGTGCAGCATTTTTCTGAAGAATTTCACAAAAAGTACAAGAAGGACATCACCATGGATGATAGAGCTTTGCAGCGTCTGCGCACAGCTTGTGAACAAGCTAAGCGGAACCTGTCTACAAGTTCTAAAACCACTTTGGAGATTAACTCACTGTATGACGGTATAGACTTCCAAACTCACATCACCAGGGCAAAGTTTGAGTTTCTGTGTTCAGACCTCTTCCACAAAATCCTGACGCCAGTGCAGCGAGCCTTGCAGGGCTCCAGGCTGGACAAGAGTGAGATCCATGAGGTAGTGCTAGTGGGGGGATCCACCCGAATCCCTAGAATCCAGGTGATGTTGCAGAAGTTTATGGGTGGCAAAGAACTCAACAAGTCAATCCACCCTGATGAGGCTGTGGCTTATGGCGCTGCAGTGCAGGCCGCTATCCTGAGTGGGGACCAGAGTGATGTTATCCATAACGTGCTGCTGGTAGACGTCACCCCGTTGTCCCTGGGCATTGAGATAGTGGGCGGTGTCATGTCCAAACTAGTGGAGAGGAACACCACCATCCCCGTCAAAACCTCCGAGACATTCACCACTGGCAGAGATTGGCAGAAAAAAATGGTCATCGAGGTATACGAAGGAGAGCGTGTCTTGACCAAAGACAACAACCTGCTAGGGCGTTTCAGGCTCAGCAATCTTCCACCCGCACTTCGCAACGACCTTGATGTGGAAGTGACCTTTGAGATTGACGTCAATGGCATCCTGGAGGTCAGCGCCCAGGAGATGAGTACGGGAAGCCAGTCCCTCTTCGTTGTCAACAATGACATGGGACGACTCAGCACACAAGACATCAAGCGCATGATGAGTGATGCTAAGGAGTACTGGGATGAGGATAAAAGGCACAGCCAGCGGATGGAAGCCCGCGGCAAGCTGGAATCTTACGTGTTCAGTGAGAGAGAGAGGGCGAGGAATGCCCCAATGTTCACGTCTAAAGACGAAGAACAGTTGGAGCAAATCTGCCAGCGGACTCTGACCTGGCTGGACCGCAACATTTTGGCCGACAAGCAGGAACTGGAGGAAAAACTGAAGGAGGTCAGAGGTTGTATAGCTTCTGTTAAAAAATCTCTCCGAGGAGGTGACTAAGGAGTGCACTGATGTGATGGATGAGCTGCTAGATAGAAGTGTTGCATGGTAACAGAGCGCTTGTTTCTCCGCGTTAACAGTGCTGGGGAAACCGCCATGGAAGAAGTGGACTGGTCTTATGGGTATTTGGTACTCTGTACAGGAACACGGTTAGAATGTTTAGCTTCCACCTAACAATTGTAAGACAATGTAGGTGGCATTTCTGTTTTCGTTTACGATTGTAAACTGTGCGTGCGTGCGTGTGCATGTGCATGTGTGTGTGTGTGTGTTAGAGAGAGAGAGAGAGAGAGAGAGAGAGAGAGAGAGAGAGAGAGTTGCTTTGTATATGCGCTGTTGCTGGTTGGTGTCACTCTTGAATGCTGTTTTTGTTCTGTTGATGAATAATTGATTGTAAAGCGCTTTGGGCTCATCTGAGGTAAAGCGCTATATAAATGTACTATTATTATTATTTAAAAAACAACATTTGGGTGTGTTTTTAAGGTCAATGTTTTTGTCATTTAAAAAAAAAGTATTTTTGTATGAAAATCTCTAGGACTAGCACAAATATGATAGGAACAATATTATTACACAATGGGAGAAAGGAATACAATACGTACTTCAGAGAAAGAAAAGAGTTGTGAGGGGGGGAGAAAGATATGAACATAAATTTTTTTATTGTATGGTTTACTAAACGCGTGTGTGTGTTATATGATGGATGGTTGAGGGTGCGTGAATTGTTTGACTGACCTACGTAGGCTTATGTTTGTGTGCAGGTAATAATTTTGTGCTGTATTCTTTGTATTTAACATACTTATGATGTCATGTTTGAGGGTTGTCTACTTTTCTTCTTCTTTTGAATCACAGGCGTTGCCACAATGAACTTATCTTTTTAGACAATAATAAAATCTTGTCGAGTTGAGCTGAGTTTAACATCGCACAAATTCTGTGGAACTCTGCTAAGAGGTTACATTGTTAGTGCGGAGTGTGTGCCAGACTAAAGTGTGACAAAATAACTTGTGACTTAAAATACAGTTTTGATCGAATATCAAACTTTGCAGCTCGATGCATAAACATGTATCATTGTAAGGGCATGATTATGAACAACGATTGTGTGCAAATTTCATGAGAAATAAATTTGTGGCTGACCAGACTGAATTCCCAAACGTATGTTTCTTGGCTCGCCTGTTTCTTTTGCTTGTATCTCCATATCTTTCATCCTCGTGTCCTCTGTTTGCATGCAGAAACGTGTGTGTGTGCATGTGCGTGTCAGTGTGTGTGTGTGTGTGTGTGTGTGTGTGTGTGTGTGTGTGTGTGTGTGTGTGTGAGAGAGAGAGAGAGAGAGAGAGAGAGAGAGAGAGAGAGAGAGAGAGAATGTGCGCGTGTGTATGTGTATCATTGTTATGCGCTCTCTCTCTCTCTCTCTCTCGTCACATCATATGATGATTTGGGGTACAAACATTTTCGTCATGGTCCGTTTCGTAGCTCATCGATGTTACGTTTATGTTCAACGCTGTTGTGACGTATTGTAAATCGACGGGTAATAGCGCATTTGCCGCGTGCCGGCGACCTTGAATTTCACTGAGTTGAATTAGAAACGTCAGCGTAACTCGGGCAGAACGAGGGCAAATTAATAGTCTAGTATAGAGAACGAACACTCGCGGCAAATGCCCTATTGCCTAAAAGTGTTAGGGTAGGGGGGGGCATTTCGACGCAGGGGGCAAAATGACGCGGTCTGATGGGTCACTGCTTTAGAATTGCAGTCTCGACCCCCCTTTTCAGATTATTAGACTCATCCAAGGCCACAAAGCCAGGGGAATTTCCAGGGAAGTTACCCGCCACTCCGCGTGGCTAAAATTAGAATGCAGCCAAGGCCACTTGCTGCTGAAGCCGGCGTCAGACACCGCGTCATCCCACTTGCTTCAACTTTGAACCAAAACTTGCACCCACGCCTCTTTCAGCTTCGTAGCAAACTTGTAAGTATTACATTACTTTTCACAATCGTTGTTTTTTGTGTGTTTAAGGTTGTTTCTGGGTAATTTATATTGACAGAAAGTATGTTTTTATTAAGGGAGTGTGATTTTTTTATGAGTTATTTTATCTTTTTTAAGTGCGCCAATTTGCCCCCATGAAAAACAGTAGGTGGGCAAAATGGCGCACTGACCAGATTCACAGATCTGATCAAGAAAAAAATCATGGGTGTACTAAAATGCATCTGACTGACTTTCTGTCTGTCCGTCTGTCTATCTCTGTCTCTGTCTCTCTCTCTATTATCCTGGAAAATAAAGATTGTAGAATTAAATTGATTTAAACCACACCCAAGGACCACTATACATACAGTATAGGCGTTCTTGACCACACCCCACTCTCTTTCTCCCTCCTTCCTCCCCCCCCCCTCTCTCTCTCTCTTGGTCTCTTAATGAGCCTGATCATGTTTGTTTGTTTTTTCAGGCAAACCTGATCAAAATGCCTCGCCGTCCTGAGATGCGTAACAAGGGCCTGTACAACAAGTACAGCCAGGAAGCACTCCAGGAGGCTCTGCAAGCCTGTGAAGGCGGGATGAGCATCCGGGGTGCTGGCAAGCAGTTTGGGGTGCCGGAAGCCACCCTGCGCCGCTACATGAAAGGCCAAGCAACATTGGGAAAAAAGGCAGGACGGCAGCCCAGCATCCCTGCTGAGATTGAAAAAAACATTGTAGATAAAACTTTGGAGGCAGCTAGTGTCGGCTTCCCCCTTACCAAGCCCCAGTTCCTCGCTAAGGTGGGAAGTGTTTGCCAGGAACTGAAGTTGAAAACGCAGTTCAAGAACAATGTTCCTGGTGATGACTTTTACAAAGGCCTCAAAAAACGGTACAGAGAAATCACCACCAGGATGCCCGAGCCCTGCGGTACCAACCGCATGCGGGGCATGAACAAAGAGGTGGTGGGAAGGTACTTCCAGCAGGTGGGGGACCTGATGACCACGATCCAACTCCAGGACAAACCCCACCTGATCTGGAACGCCGACGAGACCGGGCTCCAGTTCGCTCCAGCAGCAGCCAGGGTGGTGGCCAAGAAGGGGGCCAAGCAGCTGCTGGTCAGGACGGCCAACAGCAGGGACAGCGTCACCACCCTGGTGTGCATCAATGCGGCAGGGAGGGCGATGCCACCTCTGTTTGTGGTCAAAGGCAAGACACATAGGTGCATCCAGTCCTTTGCCACCCACGATGCCCCTGCTGGTTCGGTCTGGACGTACCAGCCGAATGCATGGATGGAGAACGCCATCGGGGTGGAGTGGTTCCGCCGGGTGTTCCTCGAGCACTGTGGCCCAGAACGACCCCAGGTCCTCTTCCTGGATTCCCACGGGTCACATGAGGTTCTGGAGCTGCTGGAGATTGCCCGAGAGGAAAACATCCACTTGATGGCACTCCCTCCCCACACCACCCACTACCTCCAGCCACTTGACCGGGTCGTTTTTGCCCCGTTCAAGAAGGCCTACAAGAGGCTCTGTACAGAGCATATGTCTGCTCACCCGGACAATATGATTAATAAAATCAGCTGGCCACGCATCGTGAGCAGTGTGTGGGATGAGGTGATGACTGCTGATCTGTTGATGAAGTCCTTCAAGGCCACAGGGATCCATCCTGTCGATGGAACCGTCATCCCGACCGAAGCCTTCCTCCCAGCATCAGCCATGAATCGCCCTACCCCACCCAGCAACCCTGCTTTGGGCCCCAGCATGGAGACCAGCCTGCCTGGCCCCAGCACGGAGACCAGCCTGCCTGGCCCCAGCATGGAGACCAGCCTGCCTGGCCCCAGCACGGAGACCAGCCTGCCTGGCCCCAGCACGGAGACCAGCCTGCCTGGCCCCAGCACGGAGACCAGCCTGCCTGGCCCCAGCACGGATGTGAACTTGGGGGAGCTAGGCCTAGTCCCCCTGCCCCTAACTGCAGAGGATGTGGCTGGACTGCAGGACCTGCTCATTGAGGTGGAGGGTGGTGGCAGCATCTCCATCGACCTCCATGGCCTTGGCGACAATCCCTTTGTCCCTGTGCCTCCCAGTCCCACACCTCTGCAAGCAGTTGAGGAGCTGTTTGCTATCCCAACACCGACCAAACCAGCCAGCAACCCAAGGAAGAGGCCAGCTGTCCAGGGGCATCGACTGCTGACCAGCGACGAGGTGTTCCAACAGAAGCTGGCCCAGAAGCAAGAGAAGGACAGAAAGGACAGAGAGAAGCAAGAAAGGAAGGAGAAGGCAGATGAGAAGAAGATGCAGAGACTGGAGAAAAAAAAAATTCCTAAGCTGGCTCAAAAGTCCTCACCTTCCACCTCCCGTGCCCCCGACTCCTCTACCTCCACCTCCTCTGCCTAGCCTTCTCCTTTACTATAGGCCTATGTCATGCTGATACTTTGTGTAGCATAGGGCCTGTGTGTGTGTGTGTGTGCACGCAAGCGCCTGTGTGTGCATGCACGTGAGCGCCTGTGTGTATATGTATGTGTGTGTGTGTGTGTGTGTGTGACGCGAGCCCCTGTGTGTGTCATCGTGTGTGTGTGTGTGTGTGTATGTGTGTGTGTGTGAGTGAGTGTGTGTGTGTGAGTGTGTGTGTGTGTGTGTGTGTGTGTGTGTGTATGTGTACGCGAGCGCCTGTGTGTGTGTGTGTGTTTCAAGTCTTTATTTGAAATTAAAGTTGGTCTATACACCAAATGCCATCTCAATGCCAATCATGTGTTTTTTTGTTTGTGTATTAGTGTGTGTGTGTGTGTGTATGTGTGTGTCTACAACGAAAACATTAAAAGGCAGCTTCGTTTTGCTTGTTTTTGAACAGTCAGCTTTATCCAGTGCAATTTGACGCACCCCACCAATTTGCCCCTACCGCCTGCGTCAAATTGTACCCAGAAGCGCCAAATTGCACCCAGCAGGTGACGTAGAAACTTGGCCTTTCCTAATGAATATTCATGAGGTTTATAAATAGGCCATCGTAGAACCTCTTCCTGATTGGCTGGCTGTGTCGGTTAGGCTGAAAGTTGGTCACCATCACTGCGCCAGCCAGCCACAAACAGCGCTATAGTGTGTTAGCTCTTGAAACGCGTCAAATTGCCCCCTTTGACCCTATCACAAAAGGAAAAAAAGAAGGGTGACAACACGTTTAGGCAATTACCCCTCTAAATTACCTGCCAAATTATGGCATCTAGCACAGTGCACAATAACACACAGGCAACATGGGTGCTTTTCTTTTCTCTGAAAAAAGCAAACACTCATCATGGCTTCATTTATGGGTGATCCAACTATCAAGTTAGTAAAGAGATTAGCTAACTGACAGTAATTTTCAGTTTCATAACTGAAATTAATGAGTTGTTAGCAGACTCCAAAACGTGTAGTAGGGGAAGACGGGGTAAAAAGCGCATGGGCGGGTAAGAAGCCCACCCCAATTATCTCATGAAATGAAGCAAATTTCAGTCTCATTTTGCCCATGAGACGAGCGTTAATGTCTAGCATTCGTCTCATGGGCAAATTGGACTGAAATTTTCTTTATTTCATGAGATAATTGGGGTGGGCTTCTTACCCGCCCATGCGCTTTTTACCCCGTCTTCCCCTAGTCACGCTCAACAATGAGTAGTGTGGCCAAACCAATGCAGTTTTCTATGGTCAAACCGACTGCAGACAGGTGTGCACTCGCCATCATGCCCTGCAGTTGTTCACAGGCGTCCTTCAGCTTTCTCATTACGGTGGGTACCATCTTTCGGGACTCTTCCAACGCCTCCTCCTGCAAACATGACCATGGAGGTTTCACATTGCACGTGCGCTCGCTCACACACACACACACACACGTGCGTAGGGGAAGACGGGGTAAAAAGCGCATGGGCGGGTAAGAAGCCCACCCCAATTATCTCATGAAATGAAGCAAATTTCAGTCTCATTTTGCCCATGAGACGAGCGTTAATGTCTAGCATTCGTCTCATGGGCAAATTTGACTGAAATTTTCTTTATTTCATGAGATAATTGGGGTGGGCTTCTTACCCGCCCATGCGCTTTTTACCCCGTCTTCCCCTATTGTTGAAAAAAAAATCGGGACTGTACTGGTGTTGCACTGCCTCTGGGCATTGCCTCCAGTATTGTTCCCACCATCTTTGTATTTACAAATGTCCCATATGTAGGAACGACGGAATTAGGTCAAGCCGCAGCGATTTTTCTCGTTGAAAATCCGAACCGCGATTTTGGCTATGTGCCAAACGGTCACTTCCTTTGCTTGTTTTTATTGGTGGTTATTCTTGGCACTGACCATCCGAGTTTCTTTCTTTCGGGAAGCAGACACCTACTCGGTCATTCGGGAACGATCTTTTTTTACGCTAAGACGGCCGATCGCGAGAGACAAGCGATCCAATATTTGGGTCCAATTCATTCGTTTATCATTTCTGAACGGTAATTATATAATTCTTTAAAACAAATGCGGTTACATTTAATTATTTTTCTACAAGTACACCAAATTTGGTGCATCTAGAATAAATCTCAATGCTGCTCAAGGTCTCCACAAGTCGGGAGGTGTTACGTCGAAGACTGTCTGACATGTTTTCTGTCACGCGCATGTTGATGTTGCGATCTTGTGAGTCGCACAAAAAGCTTAGGCCTAATCTGTCTAATGTTTGGGGTTGATGTTGCCCCTTTGAATAAGCTTTATTTTGGTACCAATGTTTTGTTTATTGGTAAAAAAAAGAAAAAGTTATGGCTGTTTTATTCATCCAAACCTTGATACGGTAAGGGCCGGTAACCTTGATCAACTTTTTCTTATATAGCTCATGTAAAAAAAGCTAACATTTTAAAACGTCGTAACTTTCTCAATTTTCGACCGATTTTGATAATTTGGGTATCATTTTAAAGGTCTTGTCGGGCTCTTTCCAATGATATAAATTTCATTAGGATTTGACAAAAAGTAAATATTTTTTTAAAATTTTATAACCACCCTACCATATGTGTCAAAGGCCTAATGAATGATTGATAGTATCAGTTTCATTCAACAATTCGTGTGTGTGAAAGTAAAAAGAAAAGAAAACAGCCGAAGTGGCTGAAAATCACATGTAAATAAATCGTTCGTCACAACTGAAGTGAAGCTCCACCTTCCCACCCCTGCACGATTTCGTCTGCAACAGTACTAGCCAAGAAGTCGAACCCCTCCCCTTGTATTAGCGCTATAAACACAAGCATAATTACCTTCAATGGCTTCATAGTCTCCATCAGCGTCGCTGTCATCAATAGACTCGTCGCTGGTGTCATGTGCGGACATTTCGTCCTCGAAGTCACTTTCAGCATCACTCATTTTTGCAGATAAACTTTGTAGAAAACTTGGAGTAATGGCGTGTTGTCGGTTGCAGCTTGGCCGGGGAAGGTCTACGTGACCTTTCCGATTGGTCAGTGTTATTGAGCCTAGGGATTGGTCACTAGATTAGCGCGAAATATGAACTGAGCCACACTTGCGGCCCATCGTGCTCACACGGGCGAGCCACACTTGTGGCCCATCGTGCCAAGAGGGTTCGTCTCATGGGCAAATTTGACTGAAATTTTCTTTATTTCATGAGATAATTGGGGTGGGCTTCTTACCCGCCCATGCGCTTTTTACCCCGTCTTCCCCTATACGTCTTTTTGTGTGTGCGAAGAGAGGGGGAGAGGGAGAGAGCGTGTGCAAGGAGGCGCATGAAATGTTGGGAAAAGGGACGGGAAGGGAAAACAAGTCTCCATTGTTTACATTGATTTTTGTGCAGCATGATTTGCAACATATTATTATAGTGTTTTTCTTGCAAGTATAAACTACTATGTTTGAGGTTTTCCATGCACATGAGAACTCTGCTATACTGCTTGAATCATAAGTAGGGAGGGAAGGACAAAAAATAATGCAACTAAAGAAAATGGTGGGGGATAGAGGGCGGTTCTCAATGTGTTGGGGAAAGTTGCTTGCGTCGACTTCAAATATGTCCAACTTTTTGTGAAGCATGATTGGCTGTCCCGGGCCATTCCCTTAACTTAGTTTTGGTTTCATGTTTGATTATCCGCTACACCTATCTATATTGTTAAAAACTCGGTACTTTACTGGTGTTGCACTGCCTCCGGGCATTGCAGCCAGTATTGTTCCCACCATCTTTGTATTTACAAATGTCCCATAATATGTGTCTGTGACCGAGAGGACGTAAAACATCATTTTCATCATCATCATCGTGGGAAATAAAAGGCGCGTATCCCCTTAAGTTTGTATAATAAGACTTGACAAATCGTGGCCGTTTACGATATTTAAAATATTTGTGTGTCCTTAAAATGTCTTCTTCTTTTGCAATATCAGATAATAGAGTAAATACATGTACATAACGTTGATAAAAGTTAAACTTGTGTAAATATTATCATTGCTACGTTTTAATGATGACTTCATCTTAGTTTAATACTTATTAGCAGCGCTACCGACTCAAGATGGCTGCTTCCGGTGACTAAACATGTCGTCTGCTCCTAGCGACATAGTAGCAGGTTGCGCTGAATGTGTGAGAAGCTATTTGAGCTTGTACAGTTGTAGTACACTGTAGTATGAAGTTGTGGAAGATGCAACAGCAGGAGGAGCAGTCGCAATTTGACTGCCTTTCCTTAGTGTAATCGGAGTATTGTCACCTTGTGTAGAACTAGAACACAAACATCCCCCCTGGAAGAAGAAGCATTGTTACCACTTCTCCTTCCTCGCTTCACTGTCCGCCTTCAACATAATTATTGAAGATTCTGACAGTTAAACTTTAGTACAATAACAGAATCATAAAAAAGATGGTGGTGGTTGTTCAAAGAAAGAAGAAGAAACTAAAAAGAGGTTCTGCCCTAGAATAAGACTGGCTGAGATTAATGATCTTGGATTGGCAGGGAAGCAGAAGGGGGAGGGGTTTGGAGGGCGTCATGGAAGAGATGGGGGGTATGGCAGGGGTGGGGGAGGGAGGGGGAAGGAAGGGAGAGGGGGATGGGGGGTTAAGTTAGATCTGGTTTTTGAAGGCTTCCATCGTTGCTGATGACACTGCCACGGATGGAAGCAGGTTCCACTCAGCAATGGCCCGAGGAAAAAAGGACTGCTGGCGGCACAGGGTCCTGCATGCTGGCAGTTGGTACGCCTCAGCATGCATGTGGCGAGTTGATCTTGTTGGAGGACTGGGGTCTGGCTTCCTGGTAGAATTGATCACCAATTCTCCACAGTGGAATTTGAAGAAATTGTTGATACAGGCCTTTTCTTTCTGACATTGAGGACCAGTTCAGTTGCTCGTACATTATTATATAGACTCCACACTGGATGTCTGGCGATGACGGTTGACGACCCAGCGCGCAGCCCTCTGGACAGCTTCAAGTTTGTTGATGTTCTTTCTGGTGTGTGGGTCCCATACGCTACATGCATACTCTAGTGTTGGTCTTACTAGAGCTAGGATTGCTCTTTCTTTGATTTTGACACTCCAGACTTTCAGAGTTCTTCTAATGAAGCGGAGAGTTTTGTTAGCTTTGTTGACAATATTTGAGACGTGGGAGTCCCATATAGAAGATCTTTGGAGATGGTGACTCCTAAGTACTTTATTTCCTCGGTGTTGGAGAGGGTGTAGGCCATTGAGGTGGTAATCGCTCACTGTGGGGTTTCTCTTTCTCATGAACTGAATAGACTGGCACTTGTCATGGTGAAATTTCATGTGCCATTTTTTTCCAGTCTGCAAGTTTATCTAGGTCCTGCTGAAGAGCCTGTTGATCAGCAGGGGAGGCAACGGTCTTGTGGCACAGAGTGTCGTCGACAAACAGGCATGATGTTGCTGCAAGGTCTTGAGGAAGGTCATTTATCACTTACAGGAGAAATAAGGTAGGACCGAGGAAGGAACCTTGGGGTACACCCGACTCAACAGCAACAAACTCGGACCTAGCTCCTTCAACCACAACAGCCTGTCTGCGGTCTGCCAGGAAGTTCTGGATCCATCTGTTGACCTGCCCTGTGATGCCGTAGTGGCTCAGCTTGTGGACCAGTAGGGAATAGGACACCTTATTGATGGCCTTGGAAAAGTCCATGATGAGTGCATCAGTTTGTTTACCCTTCTCCAAGTCATAGGTGTGTTCGTCTACTAGCCCAAGGAGCTGGCTCTCATATAGGATCGTCCTCTACGGAAGTCGTGTTGCTCCTGACAGATGATGTTGAACTCTTCTGTAAAGCCCATAGTGGCACTCACAACGATGTGCTCCATGACCTTGCATGGGATGCTGGTGAGCGATATCGGGCGATAGTTTTCCGGCCTGTACTTCTCGCCTTTTTTGAAGACAGGGGTAACATGTGCAATCCTCCAGTCTTGTGACACGGTGCCTGAGGAGATGGAGGACCTGAAGAGCAGTGTGAAGGCTGGAGCTAGTTCGTCAGCAAGGTCACAGAGATTTCTAGGGCTGATGCCATCAGGGCCTGGCGCTTTTGGTGGGTGTAAATTCTTAAGAAGTTTTCTCATTCCTTCCTCCGTGATGTTGATGCTGCTGCAGGATGGGCCCTCCTTGTCTGTGCTGAGGTTGTTCCTGGTGGAGAACTCTTCGGCTGAGAAGGATGTTTTCGGACTGAAGGCAGACTGTTCTACACCTTGTGTAGAACTAGAAGAACACACACAGTGACACACAGACACACTTATACACTTTTACAGTAACACACACACACACACACACACATTCACACACAGAGTGACATGTGCACATAAATGCACCCACATAAATTGTGACATGTTTAAATGTATGCATGTGCTCCTTGAATAATTATACTGGTATGAATATCCAAACATTGGTTGAAAAGAAAGTTACTTCTCTGTACTTACCCGACCCTTTGCCTCAGTAGAGCCTTTGGCTTTGCCATTTAAAAAGAAAAATCTCATCTAAAGTTTCTCCAAAATTGCTGCAACTATTGTGTGCAAGCTGTATTTTTTAAGTGAAATGACTGGAATGAATGTACTGTAATGTCACCAGTACATGTATGTTTTTGTGTGTTAGTATTGTCATAAATGTGAAAATGTATGTGGTTGTTTTTTCCAGACCTGACTGATGAGCTGCAATGACAAAGAACCTGTTGAACTGCAGTCATACAGTCTGTTGAGAAGACATCTTAGAAAAGAGGATGTTCACACTGTACACATCCCTCACCATGAAAACCAGCCTGCAAAAGACTTTCACAAGAGGATTGTCTGCATTGAAGGATTATTCTTTAGTCAGGTTGCATGTAGGTCAGAGTTTAGTCACAAGAACACTGGGATTGGATTGTGTGAAGTGGAACTGTGTGTCTGTACCTGCTAGCTTTCTTGTCACTGAAAATTGCTTAAGACCTGTACATAATTGTATGTATTTGAAAGCAAAGGATTGGAATGGATATTCCATTCATGACAAGGCCCGTGTTCAGGAGAGAAGTTCTTCAACTTTCACTTCCACAGCTAAGTGGGACAGTCAAAGACAGAATTTTGTGGAAAACGAAAATGAATATTTTCACTCGTATTTGAAATCAGTTGATGAATATCAGCAGTATTTTCTACCCTCCTTACAATCCAGTGAAACTGATATTTTATCAGATGAAACTGTCGTGACATTTCTTCAGGAGACGCAGAAAGACGGCAGAAGCGACAGACTTCTCTCGCTGTTAGCGCACTGGTCTGGTGTAGCCCGGAAAGAAGGAAGCTCAGTGCTTTTACATCAGTCATTCAGTGAGACTGTCAAACTGCTACAAAGACGAGTCAAACGGTTTTCTCTTGAAGAAATTCTGCAAAGCATGGCACACTTAAACAACCTTGATCTCAGACAGACCATATTTATGACCGAACTGCGAAGACACAGAATCCTGCTATCGAAAGCCTTTGATCAGGCTTGTACTCGACAGATAGAAAAAATGGAAGTCAGGGACTTACTTTTGGCTGCCGATTTCTTCTATTCAGTGAGAGGGAGTTTATTCGCAGACTTCATCTTTCTGATGTGTCAAAGAATGAAGCTGTCCTTGCCTACGATGACGAAGGCAGAGCTGATCCTGGTGCTGTTTCACGCCAGCATGATGCGGAAACCTCCTGCCAATCTAGTCCACACTGTGCTAAACCATCTCCACCCCTCACACCTCAACTCCCTGACTCTCCAGGAATTAGCGATCGTCAACCTCGCGCATTACAAAACTCAGTCAGTCATCAAACACCCTGCGTACTTCTCGGCTCTCGGCACACGGCTGAAGGCGGATGAAGACCTGGATGTGGACCCTGTGTGTTTGGGGGCCGTGCTGAAGTACCACGAAAGCTCGGTGAAGAGGCGCAAAGACTGGCTGCTGCCGCAGTTCTCCAGCACCGTGCAGGGCATAGAGGGCGCTTTGGTGCGGCGTGTGGCGGGGCTGTCATCGGAGGCTCTGATGAGGGTGTTCAGCCTGTACAGCGCATTGGATCTGATGTCAGAGGATCTGTTCATGGCGGTGGTCGACAGGATCGTTTGCAGAGGCGTTAGGGATTGGAGGTACAGTCCCTTATATTGTTATAACAATATAAGACCTCCAAAAATCATCATAAATGAGGTCTTACAAGGGAGGTAATTTTAATGCTTACAAAGAAGGGCAATGTCTCAGAGAAGTAAGTCTTATGTGGGAGGGAGTCTTATAATGGGAGGTCTTAGAAGGGAGGTTCCACTGTATTAGATTAGTTCTCTCTCTCTCTCTCTCTCTCTCTCTCTCTCTGCTGTATATCACAAAAGCTACACAGAAAGTTTAAACTTAAATGATTATGTCACTTACTTTACTTATTATTCATTCATTGTTAAAGTTTTCAAAGATTCGTTCTTAAACATATTGTGGAGTCTACCACGACCAGCACCATTTGATTCACAATAATGGCGATATGTGAATGTTTCATTACATCCAAAATATGTAAATGTGTGAGATACTGTTCAAATATGCACAACATTACTTATCAATTTAACAGAAGAAAATAACTTAGTTATTGGTGTACAAACTTATGAATGTACTTGATGAAAAATAGGAGAAAAGTGTCAAGCAACATTTTTTTGAAAACTTTCTTGTAAAGTTATTATCTTGGCAACATTTTATCCAAGTCCCCCCCCCTCCCCTTAAAAGAAACCAATTTCAGGGCTCCCAATCGTCCCGCAAAACAAGGGGTCCCAGGGATTCCTTCAGTTAAACTATAGAGGGTCCTAGAGGCGGGATAGAGGGTTCCAGTGACATTGCGAATCCTAAAAAGATTTTTTCTAGTGCATCCCTGAGACCCCCTGCACATTCTTTTAGAGGGTTCTTTAGAATTTTAGTGCTTCATAGACCCCCAAATGGGGGTCCTTGGGAGCCCTGAATTTGTTAATTGAACACACCCTGTTTTAATCCTATCATTAAAATCTCCCTAATAGGGCGTTTGCCACGAGTGTTCGTTCACTATACTAGACTACTAATTTGCCCGAGCTCATTCTGCCCGAGTTGCGCTGACCTCTCTAATTCAACTCAGTGAAATTCAAGGTCATCGGCGCGTGGCAAATGCTCTATTGGTAAGAGCTGGAAGTTCAGTTTAAGTCGCATATCGGCTTTCGCCATGTACGACGGGCTGAACAAACCAACCAAGGTATAAACAAAAATTTATGTTCCTGAATCACTGTCCCAGCCAAAAGGCCGAGAAGCGATCAAAATTGAGGTAAGAGCTATGAACCAAGCCCTTATTTATCCCCCCCAGGGTGAAGGATGCTGCCAAGGTAGTGCAGATCCTCAGCGACATTCCCCTGGGGTCAGAAAGGAAGAGGGCGGCCGTGGACTCTGTGCTGGAAGATCTGCAGAGGAAGGGGCGGCGGCCGGAGGTGCAGGACCACCCCCACTGCCTGCTGCAGATCGCTCTGGCGCTGACCTTCTGCGGCCGCTACCCCCACTGGCTGCTGGAGCTTGTGTTTGGACCAGCGGCGCAGAGGTATTTCGAAGGTATGTGTTGACCCGAAGTGTGGCTGACCACGTGGCAGGGTGATAAAAAACGGTCCGCGTATGTGTGTGCATGCGCTAAGGAGGAAAATGAGATAGTATTTTCCTTTAAAAATGTGGCTGTTATTCCCCCCAGTGTGGTGTACCTTGCATCTACCTCATAGATATTCTTTTCATATTACTATTAGAGATATACTGTCCAAAATAAGAAACGCATACTTTTTTAAAGGTCGTTTCCGTCATTGTTTTGCTGCACGCATATTCTCCAACTTACTGGAAGTGTTCACCCAGTGGTCCTTGTAATGTCGATGTAAATGTTTCTCTCTGCATGTGCGCATCCGTGCAGAGTGCCTAAAATGTCAAAAAAGCGATTTTTTTTTATGCCCCCTTGCTATGCATGAGTAGAATCTCATGACATTTTTGTGAACACAGAGTTAACACCTTGTTCTCAAACGTCTACGGAAGGGAACCCCTTGGTGCTTGTTCAAGGGCGCCTAACTGCCGAGCAATACGTAAAAGACATTCTGTGTCCAATCGTCCTTCCTTTTCTGCACGACCTTAACACTCAGACCCCCAAGCTCCGGGAGCCTCCAAAACCTGGTCATTGTCTAGTTCCGGTAACGCCCGATAGCGCCCGCTGAACAGCAGGTCTAGTAGTTTCACTTTCAGTTTCTCCCAACCCACAATGCAATATACTAAGTTAGTTCTTCCTGTCCCTGACTCTCAGTGGTCCGTTTTTGGTTCTTACAGCCACTAGTCTTTTTGAACGGATTTTTCGAAGTGACCCCAAATTTTTTTCTTCTTTCCATGTGACGTGCGCAGTATTGACTCGGCGCGATGCTCGGAGCGCCATTACGGATTTTGTATTCCAATTCATGGTTTGTTGTGTGACAGTGTTATCTTTGGAATGTAAATATCATCATTGCTATTCAATATGCATCTTTCCAAAATGAAATGTTAGTTAGACTTTATTCTGGGTGATTTTTTTAATGAAAAGATTTGGTGTGACGTTCGGAGTTAATGCCCTTCTCTCTGGGAACTGGGATGGATTCTCGGTTCGAATGGTTGGGTCTCAGAGGGTTAACGCTGTGTTCCTGCAGGACAAGGCTCGCCCTCATACGCTACGGCTTGGCACCCAGGAGCTCATCGACAACCACCTCCACATGCTTCCCTGGCCAACCATGTAATCAGAAATGACTCCCATAGAACACTTTTGGGATGAACTGGATAGATGCATGCATGGCTGAGAAGATGTGCCGGCGAATCACTGCGAATTGTTGAATGCACAGCAGGAGGAGTGGGACTCCATTCCACAGCAAGGCATCCGCCGTCTGATCGAAACCAATGCCCTTGAGGAGCCAGGCACTTGCTGCTGTTCAAGGCGGTCACAACCTACTGAGTTGACAGCCTCCATACCCAAGGATATCCCATGATTTGAGAATGCAGATGAACTATCCATACAGTCAGCTACATGTATCGCCATGCCAATTATCAGAAATAAATTCGCATTGTGTGATTTTCTGTTGTATTTTTTTTTAACTAAGAGGAAATGTCTACTAGGCCTACACGTTATGCGTTTCTTTTTTTGGACAGTATATATTCTGAGCTTTGTTTCTTGTAATATTTAACCCTTTCACCGCTGATGTCGCATTTCTGCACCCCACTGATTTAGCACCCTTGTCACTGAATGATATGAAATTAGGATCCGTTATCCAATGACCTTATGTTGTTAATGTTGGGAGATAAACGAAAGGGTTTATTTGAGACAAGCTAAAGGGGGATTTGACAGTATTACTGACAAGCAACTGTTCTTTACCCAGGTAAAATTTGACAAAAATTATGGCTGAAAAATGGCTGGCGGCGAAAGGGTTAAACCTGAAAACATTGTATAATTCACCTTCTTTGTTGCAGGCTCAAAACTCGACTACTATGCTGATCTGTATCATGTGTCGCAGAGCGTCGGCATTGAAGACACTTTGTACGAAGGGCCCGTTTTACAGTCTGACCGATACCCACGGCTCTACAAGGTAAACACACTCCCTTGTTTCTGGTCAGCTGCTCTCTTGGTGTATTGAAATTCCCTTTTCTTTCTTTCTTTCTTCTCGTTTGCTTTTAAAAACATTTTATGCTGTTTAGGATATTGAACAAAAATCCCTTTGAAAGTGCAGAGTCACGTGTAAGTTAAAAGTAGTTTAATTTTCTCAGTTTTTAGAAGAAAAAAATCAAAAGTGATATAATTTCCTAAACAACTTGCTTATTATTAATAACTATTGTAGGAAAAATAGGGATGCAGTTGTTACAAGTCAAATAGGGATTATGGGTGCCATCCGCGACTTCGCCTACGTGCGTTTCGCCTACTCTTTGATGTATGTAATCTGCCGCTTCATTTGCATTTATTGTGTTGACTGTGTCGTTTCGCCCACACTGAGTGTCTCGTTTCACCCACCCCATCCTTAGTATTATGTATTTGCCAGCACATCAGATAGTTATAAATCTTGACTTATTTTCTCTCTGTTTACTGCTGAACTTACTTTTTTTTTTTATTAAGCCAAGACCGCACTGCAATTAGAACGAAGCTTGTGAGTCTGTCTGTCTGTCTGCATATCTCTCTCTCTTTCTCGATAAATATTGCCGGCTATAGAAAGATTTAATTTTTTCTCTCTTGAAAATGAGGCCATGTAATTGCACAGATTTACAGTTACTTGATGATGAAAATGGAGCTTGGTCTGAATCAGACACATATGGGACATTTGTAAATACAAATATGGTGGGAACAATACTGGAGGCAATGCCCGGAGGCAGTACGAAACCAGTAAAGTCCCGATTTTTTTTATTAATACAGATAGGTGTAGCTGTGACCACGCCTCGGTTATGGCACCGCCATGATATTTTTTGCACAGTTACTTGACTTTGTGAGGACAGTTTAAAAAGTCAAAGCAAGATGACTACGTAATTATTGTTGCCATGACGATGTCCTTAATTAAACATTGCTTCCAGTATACAGTATAATGTCCTGTTTTGTGGGTGGTGTGTCAGCAATGTATTTTAAACATTTATGCGAAACGAGACTACTTCTCAGTTAGTTGATGAAACGAGAGTAGGCAAAACGGGCGTAGGCGAATAGAGGCGTATCGGGGATCATAGCCCAGCTGGACACTCATGTAGGCTAAGGACTGTCACTGTGTAGAGATAGAGTTACTACTAATACAGTTTCTAGAGTATACGTGCATCTTCTTCTACCAGTTGGTGATGTTTATTCTGTCCCACACCCACTGGACTTTGACTATTATTGGCACACAGGAGTCATGCTCTGTGTGGTTGAGATTGACTATTATTGGCACACAGGATTCATGCTCTGTGTGGTTGAGATTGACTATTATTGGCACACAGGATTCATGCTCTGTGTGGTTGAGATTGACTATTATTGGCACACAGGATTCATGCTCTGTGTGGTTGAGATTGACTATTATTGGCACACAGGATTCATGCTCTGTGTGGTTGAGATTGACTATTATTGGCACACAGGATTCATGCTCTGTGTGGCTGAGATTGACTATTATTGGCACACAGGATTCATGCTCTGTGTGGTTGAGATTGACTATTATTGGCACACAGGATTCATGCTCTGTGTGGCTGAGATTGACTATTATTGGCACACAGGATTCATGCTCTGTGTGGTTGAGATTGACTATTATTGGCACACAGGATTCATGCTCTGTGTGGCTGAGATTGACTATTATTGGCACACAGGATTCATGCTCTGTGTGGCTGAGATTGACTATTATTGGCACACAGGATTCATGCTCTGTGTGGTTGAGATTGACTATTATTGGCACACAGGATTCATGCTCTGTGTGGCTGAGATTGACTATTATTGGCACACAGGATTCATGCTCTGTGTGGTTGAGATTGACTATTATTGGCACACAGGATTCATGCTCTGTGTGGTTGAGATTGACTATTATTGGCACACAGGATTCATGCTCTGTGTGGCTGAGATTGACTATTATTGGCACACAGGATTCATGCTCTGTGTGGCTGAGATTGACTATTATTGGCACACAGGATTCATGCTCTGTGTGGCTGAGATTGACTATTATTGGCACACAGGATTCATGCTCTGTGTGGCTGAGATTGACTATTATTGGCACACAGGATTCATGCTCTGTGTGGTTGAGATTGACTATTATTGGCACACAGGATTCATGCTCTGTGTGTTTGAGATTGACTATTATTGGCACACAGGATTCATGCTCTGTGTGGCTGAGATTGACTATTATTGGCACACAGGATTCATGCTCTGTGTGGCTGAGATTGACTATTATTGGCACACAGGATTCATGCTCTGTGTGGCTGAGATTGACTATTATTGGCACACAGGATTCATGCTCTGTGTGGTTGAGATTGACTATTATTGGCACACAGGATTCATGCTCTGTGTGTTTGAGATTGACTATTATTGGCACACAGGATTCATGCTCTGTGTGGCTGAGATTGACTATTATTGGCACACAGGATTCATGCTCTGTGTGGCTGAGATTGACTATTATTGGCACACAGGATTCATGCTCTGTGTGGCTGAGATTGACTATTATTGGCACACAGGATTCATGCTCTGTGTGGCTGAGATTGACTATTATTGGCACACAGGATTCATGCTCTGTGTGGTTGAGATTGACTATTATTGGCACACAGGATTCATGCTCTGTGTGTTTGAGATTGACTATTATTGGCACACAGGATTCATGCTCTGTGTGGCTGAGATTGACTATTATTGGCACACAGGATTCATGCTCTGTGTGGCTGAGATTGACTATTATTGGCACACAGGATTCATGCTCTGTGTGGCTGAGATTGACTATTATTGGCACACAGGATTGATGCTCTGTGTGGTTGTGTCATCTCTCCCCACCTGCACAACACGGCCTACTCCTACAGTGCAATGGGATTTAACCCTTTCACCGCCAACGTCATATTTTTGCACCACAATGATTTAACACACCCATGTCACTAAAAGGCATCAAATCGGGGCCTGTTATCCACAGATCCTGTTCTCTTCATTGGGGAATAGGTGGGGATAGGCCTTACTTTAAATGTCACGAGGAATCCCCAATATTACAGACAGATATTTTCCTCTACCCAGGTAAGTTTAATGGAGTTTTTTTGCTGAAAAACGGCTGGTGGCGAAAGGGTTAATGTTTTTTTAAGTCTCATCCAAATGACTTTACTACTTCATCTTTTTCAGCGGCCTATTCTGTTGACAACAAAGCATCAGACTTTTACTTTTTCTTTTTCAGTGGTCTATTCTGTTGACAACAAAGCATCAGACTTTTACTTTTTCTTTTTCAGTGGTCTGTTCTGTTGACAACAAAGCATCAGACTTTTACTTTTTCTTTTTCAGTGGTCTATTCTGTTGACAACAAAGCGTCAGACTTTTACTTTTTCTTTTTCAGCGGTCTATTCTGTTGGCAAAGCGTCAGACTTTTACTTCTTCTTTTTCAGCGGTCTATTCTGTTGGCAAAGCGTCAGACTTTTAAACCAGTCGCCATGACATTAAGCTCACCGTCTTCCCCAGGCATGGTTCATGAAAGCAAAACATTCTCTCAGTCCTGAATTGACACGTTTCATTGTTCTCGAAATCTTCTCAGTTCCAGAAGGGGTGACAGCACTAAAATAATTCCCAATGTGTGTGTGTCTGTGTATACAGGATGGGTGGGGACGGTGTCAGAATTGCATATCTATCACCTTTTGTTTTAATCTGCCATTAATTTTGTTAAAAAAAATGTTGATTTAAGAAGACCGTGGTGGTTTCGGATGACGAGATGGCCAACCCTGAAGACTCTTTCTATCAGCTTTTCAATCCCGATTTCAGGAGTCTTAACCCAGAGTAAGCGGTAGGTCTTTCTCCTTCTATGTTTTCTATTAGGTTCATGCGCCCTCCAAGTTCCGTTGCGATTTATCGTCAGAAGTGGCATCTGCGACGTATCCAGACAGAAACAGAAACAGAAACTGAAGATGGCCAATCCTGAAGACTCTTTCTATGAGCTTTTCAATCCCGATTTCAGGAGCATGCCTGAACTACTTTGACCCATGTCCAGGTCGTGGCAGGTGCCCCAGAGCTGTACCTGTAGCTCCGTTCCCCTGGCCAGAGCATTGGGGGCAAACTTTGGTTTAAATGATTTTTTATTGACAAGCAAAACATATACACCAAATAAAATGAACATGAATGACGGCAGCAACAAGCTTAAAGCTTATAGTGTGCCTACTCAAAATAAGTCACAGATATGGCGGCTGGCAATCACAGACTGAAAAATCACACATTTAAGAAAAATAAACAAAGGTTAAACTTTATGTTTAAAGACACACTGACCCAAATATTTTTTTCTTCTAAAAATGCATCACTGAAAGAAATCGTTCTGCATAAACCGCACCACGCAGTTTCCTTTGGTTACCCACAAATCGAGCGCGCGTCAAAGGTGGTAATTTTTACCTGGATTTTCACCCCAGGTGTGACTCGTATACAAATGCCTCCAAATTGAAGACGAGACAGCAATTTGAAGAGAAGCCTCATTTTGAATTTGGGGGAATTTGTATGGGGGTCACACATGGCCAGAAAAAAATCGAGGGATTTAATTTTGCTGGGTCAGTGTGTCTTTAACTCATTCAAGTCGTTCCGGCCATATATGTCCAGAATTAATAGGTAGCTGTCAATTTGATGCATTTGCTTCAAGGGAAGTAAATCTGTGTGCACACCATGCCGTGGTCACTTCTATTAGTTCTAAACTCACTTCACTCCCTTAGACGACAATTTTGCCCCTGACTTTGCTTTTATAGTGGTTTGTTGTGGGGTAACCTATCGGTGTTTTTTTTTAATATAAAGTCTGTATATAAAAATGTCTGATCTACCACTTCCCTATGTCTAAACCTGAAGTAAAAACCTGTAATATTCTTTCATTTCTCCTTTTGTTTATGTATGTTTTGTTTGTGTGCATGGCTGGAGTGATTTGTGAGTTTTTTTAATAATTCAAAATCGTTGCAATGCAAAAGAGTTAAAGTCTTTGTTGTACTGTTGTTGGTTTTGCAGAAGAAGGTGTACACCAAACTGATGCAGTCAGCAGAGGAGTGGAGCACGACTGGTTGCGGCATGGAGAAGCCTGAGGATTGCCGCCTGCCCCCAGGAGACGGCTTATCCCGCCGGGACTGGAACCTCCTGGACCTGATGGACGCCATGGGTCTGGCTCGACCCGACGCCTCCCCAGTACCCACATTTTGTTTGCCTCACTTTCACATTGCTGGTAAGTTATAACAGGCTTCGCATCCTCCGAAGTCGGAGTGCTGATCGCTTCTCAGCCTTTTGGCTAAGACAGTGATTCAGGAACATAAATTTTTGTTTATACCATGGTTGGTTTGTTCAGCCCGTCGTACATGGCGAAAGCCGATACATGACGTTAAACTGAACTTCCATCCTCCGAAGTCGGAGTGTGGCTGCTCATGTGGCGGGGTAATCAAAATATAGTCACACACTAGTCTCATCCCTAGCTGGTGCATTTGTACCATAGTGTTCAAGTGCTTCGGCTGTTGGGATGATCCCTGGAGTCTTTAAGCCAGGGTAAGGCAACAACAACATAACAGACTTCGCACAGGGGGGGGGGGGGGGGCTTTCGTAAAAATAGTTCCCCTCACCTTCTGGAAGTTCTGTGCTTGTGACTTCCTCTAATATGCCACTCTCTTTGACTGCCTTTTTCCATTTGCTTTCTAACTTATTGACCCATTCTCCTGCCTTTCTAAAAAAACCCACCACCTTCCAAATAATTGTTCTCCTTTGAGCTCCTCCGAAATCGGAATGTGTCGGCTGTACACAGCGGGGAGACCAGTGAAAACCGAAAACCGGACACATACGTACCTTACCCATTATGGCCGTATGGCCTGGGAACGCAGAAGAAGAAAAAGAATCAGACGCTTTTTTGGTATAGTTTAAAAAAGAAAATTGATAGCATGTGTGTATATGATCATGTGTTCGTGAGCGTATGTGCGAGCGTGCCCATGTGACTGTTTTCATGAATGTAATTATTATTATGTATTGTATTGACAGATGTGGAGGTTGTACACAAAACGAAGCCTGGCAATCAAGATGAAGATGGATCCTCCTCTGACAATTTACAGTATGATGTGAGGTAAATGAGAGTGAATGAGTGTGTGTGTGTGTTTGTGCATGTGTATGCATGTGTGTGTGATGAGCATGTATGCATGCCCAATCATTGGACTGTTCTTTGCTCAATAAATCATTCTATTAAAAAAAGAGAAGTTTGTAATGCTCTATATGTACAAAGTTATTCTATGAAATGTTTCATACATTTGTATTTGCTGGCATATGGCCTAAACATATTTGTTTTTTCTAACAGTGCATATTGTTTTTCTAACATTGCATATTGTTTTTCTAACATGGCATATTGTTTTTCTAACATGGCATATTTTTCTAACATGGCATATTGTTTTTCTAACATGGCATATTATTTTTCTAACATGGCATATTGTTTTTCTAACATGGCATATTGTTTTTCTAACATGGCATATTGTTTTCTAACATGGCATATTGTTTTTCTAACATGGCATATTGTTTTTCTAACATGTGTTTTTCTATATTGTTTTTCTAACATGGCATATTGTTTTTCTAACATGGCATATTGTTTTTCTAACATGGCATATTGTTTTTCTAACATGGCATATTGTTTTTCTAACATGGCATATTGTTTTTCTAACATGGCATATTGTTTTTCTAACATGGCATATTGTTTTTCTAACATGGCATATTGTTTTTCTAACATGGCATATTGTTTTTCTAACATGGCATATTGTTTTTCTAACATGGCATATTGTTTTTCTAACATGGCATATTGTTTTTCTAACATGGCATATTGTTTTTCTAACATGGCATATTGTTTTTCTAACATGGCATATTGTTTTTCTAACATGGCATATTGTTTTTCTAACATGGCATATTGTTTTTCTAACATGGCATATTGTTTTTCTAACATGGCATATTGTTTTTCTAACATGGCATATTGTTTTTCTAACATGGCATATTGTTTTCTAACATGGCATATTGTTTTTTCTAACATGGCATATTGTTTTTCTAACATGGCATATTGTTTTTCTAACATGGCATATTGTTTTTCTAACATGGCATATTGTTTTTCTAACATGGCATATTGTTTTTCTAACATGGCATATTGTTTTTCTAACATGGCATATTGTTTTTCTAACATGGCATATTGTTTTTCTAACATGGCATATTGTTTTTCTAACATGGCATATTGTTTTTCTAACATGGCATATTGTTTTTCTAACATGGCATATTGTTTTTCTAACATGGCATATTGTTTTTCTAACATGGCATATTGTTTTTCTAACATGGTTTTTCTATTGTTTTTCTAACATGGCATATTGTTTTTCTAACATGGCATATTGTTTTTCTAACATGGCATATTGTTTTTCTAACATGGCATATTGTTTTTCTAACATGGCATATTGTCTTTCTAACATGGCATATTGTTTTCCTAACATGGCATATTGTTTTTCTAACATGGCATATTGTTTTTCTAACATGGCATATTGTTTTTCTAACATGGCATATTGTTTTTCTAACATGGCATATTGTTTTTCTAACATGGCATATTGTTTTTCTAACATGGCATATTGTTTTTTTCTAACATGGCATATTGTTTTTCTAACATGGCATATTGTTTTTCTAACATGGCATATTGTTTTTAACATGGCTAACATGGCATATTGTTTTTCTAACATGGCATATTGTTTTTCTAACATGGCATATTGTTTTTCTAACATGGCATATTGTTTTTCTAACATGGCATATTGTTTTTCTAACATGGCATATTGTTTTTCTAACATGGCATATTGTTTTTCTAACATGGCATATTGTTTTTCTAACATGGCATATTGTTTTTCTAACATGGCATATTGTTTTTCTAACATGGCATATTGTTTTTCTAACATGGCATATTGTTTTTCTAACATGGCATATTGTTTTTCTAACATGGCATATTGTTTTTCTAACATGGCATATTGTTTTTCTAACATGGCATATTGTTTTTGTTTTTCTAACATGGCATATTGTTTTTCTAACATGGCATATTGTTTTTCTAACATGGCATATTGTTTTTCTAACATGGCATATTGTTTTTCTAACATGGCATATTGTTTTTCTAACATGGCATATTGTTTTTTTCTAACATGGCATATTGTTTTTCTAACATGGCATATTGTTTTTCTAACATGGCATATTGTTTTTCTAACATGGCATATTGTTTTTTCTAACATGGCATATTGTTTTTCTAACATGGCATATTGTTTTTCTAACATGGCATACTGTTTTCCTAACATGGCATACTGTTTTTCTAACATGGCATATTGTCTTTCTAACATGGCATACCGTTTTCCTAACATGGCATATTGTTTTTCTAACATGGCATATTGTCTTTCTAACATGGCATAAGACAAATTAATTTGTTGTCTTTCATAACGCTGTCAGAGGATACTGTTTTCCTAACATGGCATATTGTTTTCCTAACATGGTTGAACTATTTCATATTTTTTCTAACATGGCATATTGTTTTTCTAACAGGGCATAAAACATTTGTGTGCCTAATGTTGCAAAAATATATATATTTTGTTTAACTTTTAAAATTTCTGTTTAATAGATATATAAAGTAAACAAAACAAAAAAGCACATAATAGTTAAGACCAAAAAATACACACAGGGAAAACAACAAATTAAAAAAAAGATTGTTTCTGTTTTGTAGGGAAGCTGTGGTGCTGCACGGCAACAATGCCTATCAGACGGTGCGATGCCGCGACGGCAACACAGTGCCCATGTTACGCGAGTACCACGCCACGAGGGTGAGGCAGCTACGGGCTTTGGGCACACACGTAACCGAGGTGGGCATACTGAAGCACGGGTGTGAAAAGGGTATAGGGCCTATTCGAGACATACATATAAAAGACAAAAATTATAAATATTCAATGCAAAATTTCAAGGTCTCTGACATTGTTCTTTACGTATGTACATTGCAGCCAAAGGGATCGTTTGGCCTTTGGGGAACCTTTTCCCCAACGCCAGCTTTCCTGAAATTATTTTTTGGTAGAGAGAGTGGGGATGTACCCTGGGCAAGGCATCTCCACTGTAAACAAATTCTAGGCCAGCCATCCAGACTAGCAGCTGTCATCTCTGCTATCTGGCGGTATAGAGTGGCACAGTGGTAACGCGTTCACCTCGTGTCAAGTAAACCCCGAGTTCGAACCTGGGTACAGGGGATTTTTCCTCTCACTTTGCACTAGGCCTTACGGTCTGAATGTGGAGTCTTTCGGATGAGACGATAAACCGAGGTCCCATGTGCCCATGCACTTAGCACACGTTAAACCCAGTGGTAACGAAAAAGTTGTCATTTGGTCAAAATTTACGCGCCCCCCCCCCCCCCCCCCCCCCCCCCCCTTCATCAGTCACACAAAAAATCGCGTGCAAAAAAAAAAAAAAAAATGGGTGGCGCGCCTCTGGCTGCAACGAACTCTCCAGGTGGGAGCAACCCGAATTTCATAGATGCCTCTGTGACTATAAAGTACCTAATCATAATTGGAAATGACAGTGACTTGTGTACATAAATCCAAATGAAAAACACTATGGTGGGAGAATGGTCAATGATACAGGGCTTCTGATCTTGTCCCCTCTTAAGGGATACACTCACCCCCCAGTTGCAAATTTTAAGGGGTTAAGGCAAAAACATGGGAGAAGCTCCATCGCCTGCAAATCCCCACCCCCACCCCATGCGTAATGAGCTTTCAACGATTTGGTCTTTCTGCGCGATCCAGTAGAGTTTTAGATTTTAAATCAAGAACTGGTTTTGTTAACATTTTTGGAGAGTTGAGGTATCACTCAAAGTTCACTCCGTTATATTTTAATGTCCATTTGAAATAAGCTTAAAATTTTGTTTATATTTTGGTTGTTCGTGAGAGCTGCTCAAAACATCTGAACCTGGTTTGAAATAGTTTTGTCAACAGTAAGGAGATCATGCTAAGAATGTTATTTAGGATAACATATTATTATGTTTAATTTCATTGGCTGTTATTTGGATATACACCATTTTGAAGAATTTCATACGGATTGTTCAAAACTCTCTCTCATTTCAGGTGCCATATGCTGAGTTTCAGTCCAGCACTGAAAAGTGTCGCTATCTTCTGGCCAAGTTCCAAGAACAGGACAGATTGCGTCATAATGTGGGACAAAAGTGAGCTCGTCTTTTTCAGAAAGTTACACTATAATGTGGAGCATCAGTGAACTTGCCTTAGCCAGGACAGGCTTCACAATGTATCAGTCAGTTTGGCTGATCCAGAATATCGTCGGTGAAATTCAAAAACCTCGTATCTCAATTTTGGTAGTGTTGATGAAAATGAAAAAAACCCTGTTCGACTTCGATGTGTCAGACTTACCAGTTGATCAAGACCAGCTGCATCATCTAACAAAGCTGTAAAACAACAATTTGCAAAGATAAAACACTGATGATGATGCTAAATTAACAACAAATGATGTAATTTGACCTGAAATGACCAAAATATTGAGTTTTCCATTCCTCATGTGAAGTGACGTCTTTCGACTTACGTCTATGTTTTGCGCACGACAATATGAAAATCTATGTTTTATTGATGTTAATCAGATGAAAATGATGTCTGCTGAAATTACAGAATGGATTTTGTAAAAATATGCATGAATATGGATGGCTACACAATGCCATGAAGATTAAGACTGATACTGTAGCCTACATAGTAGAATGGGCGCTATGTAAATTCTAGTTATTATTCATTTATTATACTGTGTGTCGCCTTGGCAAAAGGCTGTGTCGGACCAATTGACATAAGCTAGAACACCAAGGCTACATCAAAATGTTGCATAGTAATGCAGGGATTGTCTTTAGCCATGGCAAGCTCCTAGCATAATGCCATTGTGTATTTTGGTTTTGTGGGTTGTGTGTGCACGCATGTGTCCTCTGAAGTACGTTGTGTGTGAGGGTGTGGTATGCTGTTGGTGTATGTGGTCAGTCCATGCGGCTCAGTTGCTGTGGCTTACCGAAATGAACGAGTTGGCACAATAATGTTCTCATCCCTGTGTGTGTGCGTGTGCGTGTGTGTGTGTGTGTGCGAGTGTGTGTGTGTGTGCGTGTGTGTTAGAGAGAGGAGATAGTTGCTTTGATATGCCCTGGTGGTTGGTGTCACTTTGAATGCCAGGGTTTGTTATCTGACGACGAATAATTGATTGTAAAGCGCTTTGGGCTCATCATTGGTTGCGCTTACAATGTCCTGTTCATGTAATATATATTATTATGTCAAGTCCTAAAGCCCCCGACGGGAGATTAGGGCGGAGTATCAAAAATGATCACACATTATGTTCTCATCCCTATTATGCATTGGTGCCTTGTGTTCAAGTGTTCGGCTAAGGATGATCCCTGAAAGGATGATATTGTTATGATTGTTTTTGTTGTTCATGTAATATATATTTTTGTGAAGCGCCTAGAGCCCCCACGGGAGATTAGGCGCTATAGAAATGATAGTTATTATTATTATTATACTTTGGATGGGTGTGCTAAGGAATCGGAAAGGATGATAATATTGAATGATTACGATGTTTGTTTGTCCATTGTGTGTGTGTGCTAAAGAAGGAAAGTGTTTGTGAATAAGCAGTTTATCAGAGACTATTATGTGATATTGATATGATGTAGTTTATACTAATTTCTTGTGTATTTAATTATCTGTTAAATCATGACTTTACATTTTCCGGCACATGCTGTGAAACAGAAAATAAACATTAACCTTGAGTTCTAACGGACAAGAAAGTCTATGAAAGGAATTAAATTGAATTGTTTTAAACACGTGACCCCAAAAAACAAAACAAAACCAATGAAGAAATGCACATTTTCACATTGAACACACTTTGCATAAATACACTTATTGTAAGAATTAAAAAAATGATTTAATAAACAGACATTTTGATTTTCACACAAACACACACATTCTTGCACACACAAAACGCCGTCCATGCATTAATTTGCATGTTTTCTTAAAGACCCACCAGATCCATGAGTGAAAATTACATGTGTCACTCTCTCGCTGGTAAGAAATCTTATTTTGACCAAGTGTGACTCCCATACAAATGCCCCATGTGTAAAAATTACATTTGTCAGCTCTCTCAATTTGAAGAAATCTTGTATGTGGGTCACACCTACCCAGTGTGGACTCCCATGGGTCAAATGCCTTTAAAGTCTGCTTCTTTACGAGAACAAACATTTGAAAAGCAGCCTCAATTTTAAATCAAATCATCTGTATGTGGGTCACAATGGAGAAATTGCAGCCAGGTGCACATAAGAAAAACAACAATAAACACATTTATGGGTCAGTGTGTCTTTAAAGTCTGCTTCTTTACTGAGAACAAACATGCTTGTTCAAATCAAATCAAATCAGGGCCTGCTATCCAAAGACCCTATTTTCTTATTTTTGCATAACATAGACCTAAAGTTGCAGCCAGGTGCACATAAGAAATTATTTTCAACAATAAACACATTTTTTGGCTGAAACAACAAAGGGTTAAAGAATATAAACTAATAACTAATAACACTGCAATATTGTAATTAACAAACTGGACGAATACGAACAATTACTCCAGTAAAACCAGAACCCATTTTAAAAATACATTTTAAATCAAGACATAATCAGTTGAAAAACGAGGCAAGAATAACGCTTAAAAATGCAGCAATAATAGTACCTACACCATCTCTACACAGACAATTTAGTCAAGGACATACACAGCAGTAATCTATTGTAGAACAAGGGGACTACAAATAGGCTTGCACAAATTCAATCCCAAGGAGGTGGACAGGCTGCTCAGCAAAACAATCACTCGATGAAGTACATTAAGAGTTCAACAGATGAATTGATCTTGGTATGAAAGTTTTCTGTGCTCTTATTTTCAGTTTTAGAGTTCTGTTCTGATGGTAATACTTCATAGTATTTTGCCAGAACATGACTGTTGTCATTAAGAATTTTCCTGGCTTTCTTGACTACTTGTCTGTCATACAACTCTTGCATACCACTCTGCCTTGCACCCACAACCTTACTGCACACATTCACCATATCACTCAACACGCGCTTGTTGCAATAAATAATGTATAAGGTGGCTGTGGGGAAAAACCCAACAACAACCAAATACCTAAGGATGGTGGTAAAGAAACATTAAAACTGAAAATGAAAGCAAACGCATACCACGGCACACGAAGTCCCCCCATTCCGACCTTCTTTAGTTTCCTTGAGACTTGGTCTCAGAGAGGCTGTAAAACTAATTAAAGCAACCCAGCGTCACTGGGTCACTGGCCCACTTACAGCCTTCCTTGCTGTGATGCTGCAAAGCAAAGCACTGTTGCGGTGTACTGGTAGTGGAAAAGACGCTTTCAGTTTTGTGCTGGTGTGAGTGTCTCATTTCTACATGGTGTTGTTGTTGTGCCGATTGTGCAGTGTTTTGAATACTACTGTGATCATTGATTGAGTGCCATTGTTTATAAGGGCCGTAGCTTTCAGCAGATACAAGTATCAACTTTCATTTCGATTAATTGACTAGGCCCCAACTCTACTTTCGTAGTTTCCCACGATAGAATTCGTCAATTCTCGTTCAGTTTCCCTTCTTTAAGACTACTATTTTTTAAAGGCAATTTTGTGCTTTAGGTTAAGTTTTTTATTTCCTTAAAAGTTGCCAGACAGAATCGCATACTAAAAACGAGTCCATCTTACAAGTTTTGTTCCATAGCTATTACGCTTTCAGGCGTGAGGCGAGTTTGAAAATCATTGAATAATTATGTCAATGTCAGCGCCGATTCAACCTAACTGTGTAGTCTGCATAAGTAGCCCGCGAAAGCTGACCTCGGCTCAGAACAGTAAGCCGAAAATCTCGGTCAGCTAGGCCTAGCTTCTGAAACACTCGCCCTCTGCCCCCCCCACCCCCCCCAAACCCCCCACCCCTTCACTTTTTCTTCTATCTTTTTATTTGCATGTCATTGTCTTTGTCATTTGTTTCATTTGCTCAACTTTACTGTTGTGCTTTGTTGCTTTGCAAAATGAAATTGCTGTCCTGCAATTCACACCAAAAATATTAAATGAGTAATATGTAAAAACGAGAAATGGAGAGAACTATGAATACATGGTTGGTTTTTTTAATAAATTAAATACGAAATCTATTTTGGACGCTGGAAGAAAAACAAAAGGTGCACTATCTTCTAGGCCCCTGCTTCAAAGGTAACTGACTTATTGTTCTGTGGATCTTGGATATTAAAGCAGCAGGCCCAGACATCAGCGACCCAAACCAATAAGTAAGTCTGCTGTTTCAGTGTGTGTTTGTGTGTGTGTTTCTCTCTCTCTCTCTCTCTCTCTCTCTCTCTCTCTCTGGGCGTGTGTGGATAATTGGTTACATACGCCGCCTGGCAGGCTAAGCCAAAAGGAAGGGGGAAAAGCTCTAGGTCAAACTGACCACCGGGACTGTCAGAACGATGGAGATGGGTGGGGGAGGGGAGATGGGCAGAAAAGGAAGGGGGAGGTTGACGGGTGGGTAAAAATAGCCTGGGCAAGCAAGAACTAAGTTATGCTAGATTTGTGTGCCGTGATACATATGTGTGCACAAACACACACACACAAAGGTGAAAGTAAAACATTTGTATCAATCCTGAATTCACACGTTTCAATGTTGTCTGAATCTTCCCAATCCTGATGTGGTGACCACATTAGAAATAATTTCTCCTCTGAAGTCGGAGTGTGGCTGCCCACGTGGCAGGGTAATCAGAAACGGTCACACACGTAATGTTCTCATCCCTAGCTGGTGCATTTGTACTGTAGTGTTCAAGAGCTTCGGCTGTTGGGATGATCCCTGGAGTCTTTAAGCCAGGGTAAGACAACAAACAAACAACAATAATTTCCAATGTGTGTGCCTGTGCATACAGGATGGGTGGGGATAGTGTTGCAATTGCATACAGTGGTACCCCTCTAATAAGACCTTGAAAGTGCGGTGAAAAAAAAGTCTTATCTGAGGGGTGGTCTTATTAGAGGACCAAGCTCCTTTCCGCTATCAGACTGATAAATCGGCGTTAGTGTGTGCACTACAACTCTCGCTGAATGCAAACAACTCACAAAATCCGATAAATGAAAGCAGCTGGCGCATTAGCGTTTGCCGTGATTTCGTATCTGCGGTTAATGCGGCGCCATTTTGTCAGCCGAGTTGTATGCGCGGTAAAAGTTCTGTGTGTGCAAACTGTGACTAAAAATGAACCGCCAGAGCGTTACTTTGTCATGTTTTGTGTTGTGTTGTGTCATTGTGCATAATCCAGTATTTAGTAGGTCCGTTATGGCGAAGATTAGGTCTGTACTGTTATGTGTAGTTTGTGTGTGAGTGCAACATGGGCCATCGAAGTTGCCATCGGACCCGTTGCCATGACTTTCGATCACGAGTTCGTCTGCTTTTCATCGAGAGATTGATTTGCACGAACTTGACTGCAAAAAGATAAGATTGTGGTCGCATCTCAACCCCTGAAATCGGGTCGTAAGTCGGAACTCAGGAAAAGTCGTATTTGCGGCATAGGATATATAGTGGAATGTGTTCGGGGGAAAAAAAATCAGTCGTATGTGAGGAGAAGTCGCATTTGCAAGCGTCTTATAAGAGGGGTACCACTGTATTTCTATTTATTTGTTTTAATCTGCCATCAATTTTGGCAGAAAGGTTTGATTTTATTTTTTTTAAAAGACCATGGTTCCGGATGACAAGATGGCCAATCCTGAAGACTTTTCTATCAGTTTTAAAAAAAATCCTGATTTCAGGAGCATGCCTGAACTACTTTCACCCTTGCACACACAGACACACATCGATTATTGCATGGGTGCAACTACACAAAATGAAAAACACATGAAAGGTCAGGGTCCAGGGGTACCGTAATGCCTTACTCCTTCCTTAGTGGTGGTGTTGCGCTCTTCAGACGAGGGCAGCCTAAAATTCACAAGGGAACATCCACCATGATAATTAAATTTATACACCACAATACAACATAGACATTTTCTTACTCATAAAAAAGTGGAAAACAATTCACACATAAACATTTTTATGAATGCATGTACGTACATATACACATACATACATACAATACATCATGCAGCTACACACCATCAAGTCTAAAAGAAATGCGGTCATGACAGAGAAACGGTGGTCTGAAGCGCGGAAGATAAAACGGCAGACAGGTGGCGACATCTCTCTTCATGGGAAGACAACTCCAAGTGTAAAGCATCCTCTGGTAGTATCTGAAAACAATAATTAATAATAAGAATATTAACAATAAGAACTGTATTCATAAACACGCACACACACTTAATTGCTTATTGAATGTTCCATCTGAAAATAAACATTTTGACTTGACTTGCTCTCTAGGAAAGTGTAACACCATTGCTACTGATGCTGAAGCTATTATTGCTACTCCTCCTCTTCCTTGTCCTCCTGCTACTGCACAGGGCTTCTGATCTTTTCCCCTCTTAAGGAGTATGCTCACCCCCTGATTTTAAGGGGTAAAGGCGAAAACATGGGAGAAGCTCCATCGCCTGCAAATTCCCAATCTCCCACCCCAGCCCATGCGCAATGAGCTTTCAACGAGTTGGGCTTTCTGCGCGATCCAGTGGAATTTTAGATCTAGCTTAGACAGCTTGTGGCAGAAAGGCTTAGCAGATGACTTAAATACGAAGAACTTACTGATAAGTAGCGGTTGTGTTCACGCACGCGTCATCATTTTAATGCGTCATCTCACCCCCTAAATGAGATTTTTAAAGGGTAAATGTCACGCACAGTTTCAGATTTTAGGGAGTTATTTGAGAACTCTAGTGCGTTAATATGCACAATCTGTACGTTTTCAGAAGCCCTGCTACAACTACTGTTACTTCACTGACTTCACTCCATTACTACCGCTACTCCTATTATTTGTATTCACTTTCTAGTCACAGAGAATTGCTGTGAAATTCGGGCTGCTCCCACCTGGAGAGCATGTTACAGCTAACTATGCGTCACCCATTTTTATTTTTTTGCGTCCATTTTGTGTGTGTGTGTGTATGACTGAAGAGGAAGGGGTAATTTTTTTTAAACGAATAGCTACTCCTTTGTTGCCAAGGGGTTCATTAACGTATGCAAAGGGCATAAGCACACAGAACCTCAGTTTAAAATATTTTTTTTGGTCTCATCCGTAGGTAGATATAGGGCTATTTATAGGCCTCGCGGCCCTTTTAAAAGTCTCGGTGAATTTGACATTAAAAAAAAAAAAGTGGTTTGCGTCTCCTTAAACTAAAACTAATCAAAAAGTAATTATTATTATTTTTTGTTAGGAATGGCTTTGTTTATTCATCAAAGCTTTTAAATCCGAAAGCGTTCTGACCTTGAGGTCTAGCAGAGATTGAAAAGTGAAAAAACAAAATTCTGTGACTGCCAGGTTTCTTGCTTTCAAGGCGAACCGTGTTACCTCCGAGTCGCAACCAGACTGCTAACATCACTTCACCCACCTTCAGGACAGTGTAGTCAGACTTTTGCAGCTGACGCATCACGGTGTGGAGGTGGCCCAGCGGCTGTGTGTTGGCGTTGAGGGCAAACTGCTGGCTGCTGGTCACCACCAATGCCAGTCTGTACACAAAATGAGCGTCATTTCACTTCAGGAAAAAAGTAAAATTAAATGTAGCTGTGATTCTTTATCTTTAAACTATTTTAATAGTAGTCTATAACATTCCCCCTCTTGAAAGCAACCAATCATTGCAGACCTCACTTGTGCGTTAACTGGCAACGGGGGTTGAAGTTCAGGATATTCAGAATTTTTTCATTCTAAGTTCCCATATTTTCATAATGCCTTCACACAAGAGTGTTCAAATTTGGCATGAGTGGTCAGGGTAAGATACCTTATTAGTGTGCAGAACTTCATTAAGATATCTGTTAGTTCCTGAGAAACAAAAATGAACAAAAAATGCCCACCGAAAATGCAGTGCGCCACCTTAACATTTCACTCCCATTTTTTTCCCCTTTTGCTTTAATATTTTCAGTCTATTAACCCTACTAGTTCAAGCAGAAGCAGACTAGTGGTGTCATGTCAAGTTGATGATGATGGCAGGCTCCTCGGGTCCGAGGATCAGTGTGGAGGGAAGTCCCTGGTGGCACGCCCTCTGGTGGCTGAACAGTCCGATCCTGGATTGGCATAGTCATTGGCATGATGGGCAGGGGGAAACCCTGGGCTCTGTGCGCAGTATCAAGTTTACATAGGTGCTCCTGGGAAATTGCAAAAATCCTGCAAGGGGCCGCCCAGACCCCGGTGGAGCGCAGGGACAGCGCCCCTCCTGGGGGTTCTGGGGGGCAATGCCCCCTGGAAGCTGAAGGGAAACAACAGTTTCCAATGTAATTGATAGGCTCTCGTTGCACTTTCACTTCTAGTTAAACTTCATGACCTCTATAACATGCAAAATGCATCTTCTCATAATCCAGCGACGCAGGCTCCAGGCAATTAAAAAATCCTGAGCTTTAGGACATCCTGAAAGCAGGAGCTTCCATGCATTTACTGGTCTTTTTTTTACCCCTCTAGACAAGCACAAGTGCTACATTCCTTTGAATATAGCAAATGCTTATATAGGCCCTTTTTTTCACAAGTGTGTGCGTATGTGCATAAGAAAATCGTTGCTTCTCAAATTCTCATAATCCGGCGACGCCGGCTCTAGGCAATTTAAAAATCCTGCAATTCAGGACATCCTGCAAGAAGGAGCATCCATGAGTTTATGAAGGCAAAAAATGGTACTAAGATTCAAGTTATCGTTACCTTTTGCACTCTGAAGGTACGTCCGCCGCCACGGTTTTGCCCGTGTTGTTGGTGAGGGCTGACCACAGGCTGTCTGTGATGGGCACCTGGGTGAAGGTTTCTTTGGTCTGACCCGGGGAAACCAGGTGCTCTTTCGATGGCGAAGGGGACACCTTCAAAAAGCCACGCTCCCTGCAGTGCCACAGTTCTATAACTGTTCAGAATTTGAAAAAAAAAGAAGAGAAAACTTACAGTTAGGTAATCACACGTTGTAAGCCTGTCCATCGTTTCTGACTAGGAGTAGAGTACAAGTATCCCCCCCCAAAAAAAAAAAGAAAAAAGAAAAAAAAAAAGATGGGATAGGCAACGCACCTCCGGGGGATAGCAGCCCAGATGTTACAGAGATAAGTCTCTGTGACTAGAATATACCAAATACCAAAGAATACAGAAGCACACACACACCTGCAGTGACGCGAACGAAGGGGAATGCACACTGCACCCTGTCAACACCCACGAACAGGACAACATCACATGCACTCTGCAGATAGTCTACGCTCGTGCACACAAACACACACAAGCCTGCAGTCTTGAGTTGAAGTACCATATTTTTCGGATTATAAGGCGCACACCCCAAATTTTGCACCAAACTCAGATTTTGTTATATTTTTTCTTACTATATTATCAGTCAAGAGCTTCAGATTGTTGGCGGGCCCGGGTCATTGACCCGCATTGACGGTGATTCAACCCCTCATTTTGTGCACCCAGGGGTGATCTGACCCATGAAGTTTGCAATAAAATTTCAGTGTAAACCTACAATGACATATTATTGGCCCATTATTTTGGAAATTGACCCATCATTTTCTGTAATCAGGGGCCATATGACCCTTGAAGTTTGAAGACAATCTGAAGCTCTGTCAGTCATGTGATATGACGCAGTCTGGGAAAAAGTACCAGTCTGGGAAAAAGTACCAAAAAAGTACCAGTCTGGGAAAAAGTACCAGTCTGGGAACAAGTACCAGTCTGGGAAAAAGTACCAGTCTGGGAACAAGTACCAGTCTGGGAAAAAGTACCAGTCTGGGAAAAAGTACCAGTCTGGGAAAAAAGTACCAGTCTGGGAAAAAGTACCAGTCTGGGAAAAAGTACCAGTCTGGGAAAAAGTACCAGTCTGGGGAAAAAGTACCAGTCTGGGAAAAAGTACCAGTCTGGGAAAAAGTACCATTCTGGGAACAAGTACCAGTCTGGGAAAAAGTACCAGTCTGGGAAAAAGTACCAGTCTGGGAAAAAGTACCAGTCTGGGAAAAAGTACCAGTCTGGGAACAAGTACCAGTCTGGGAACAAGTACCAGTCTGGGAAAAAGTACCAGTCTGGGAAAAAGTACCGCCTCATTGTCCTAAACATACGGTAAAAAAAGGGATACAGTCAATATCCTGACAGCTCTACAAACAGGACAACATTACCCGCAGATACTCAGATAGTCTGTGTTTGTGTGCACACGCATGCATACATTACACACAAGGTGGCGGAGTGGTTAAGACGTTCGCCTGCCAAATGTAATGCGTGACTGCAAACGTGAGTGACACGGGTTCGAATCCCGGGCCTCGCCCTTTCTTTCTAGTTCGACGGGAAAATCGAACTGAACGTCCAGTCCTTTGGACGGGGACTTAAAGCTAGTCTGACCCGTGCGCTTTACACACGTAAAAATCCCACGGCAGTTGAAAGTCGGTAAGAACAGGGAGAAATCCCGCTGCCTGGCATAGCCAAATTCATAGCTAGGTCTGCCCACATCTCCTCCTTAGGCCCCCCCCAAAAAAAAATGTTGGTTTCCTGTTTCCCTACCTACCCTAGCTTTTGGCTGCCGACCCTAAACATTTTTTTGATGAATGGGAAAAAACGAAAAAAAACATGAAAGCGAGCAAACAGAAGCTTAAAACATTATAAGTGCAAAAGTATACTGTTTTGTTTTATTAAAATATATAAATATTTTCACACATGGACATAAAAAAAAAAGCCAAAATAAAAAGCCTAGTACCTACCTACCCTATTTTTCAAACTGATGAAAGCCCCGACCAAATTTTTTTTTCCCCCCTTATACCCCCCAAAAAAATTTGGTAGGCACTGCGCTTGTGGCGACGTGCTCTCCAGGGGAGAGCAGCCCAAATTTCACAGAGATACGTCTCTGTGACTAGAATATATATATACCAAATACAAATGCACACCCACCTGCAGTCTTGAAGTGAATGAAGGGGTAGAGACAGTGCACCCTGTCAAAGCCCAGACAGGTGTGGAGACAGGTTAAGACGGCCTGCAGTCCCACACGCATCTGCAGCTCCTTGTCCAAGTCACGAGACACCGAGGGGTACCGCTGTAGGGCATCCACCTGACTCTAAACAAATTGAAAAAGAGACATCATTTTACAATATGTTTATTATGCCAGAATTCCTTGTTAACAAAGTAATGGATGCACATAGGTTTGGTTTTGTCTGTTTTTTGTTCTCTAGGTTTGTTTTTGTCTGTGCGTGCGCGTGTGTGTCTGTGTGTGTGTGTGTGTGCTCGCATGGGTGCATGTGTGTTCATGCGTCTGGGTGGGTGGGCGCGCGCGCATGTCTGTGTGTGTGTGTGTGTGTGTGTGTGTGCAGGTGTGTGTTCGTGCGTCTGTCTATGTGTGCAATCGCGTGTGCGCGCGTGCGTCCTGACGGTGTGTGTTGTGTGTTGAGGGTGTGCAAGGCTACTTCGCGCTGGCTCTTTGGTTGTTTGTTTTCTTGCTTAATATTTATTGCTTAATGTTTTCTTTTTAATCAATGTAAATACGTTTTGCAAAGCACTTAGAGCCCTTACTGAGAATAGGTGCTATACAAATAAGCATTATTATTATTATATATATACATATACAGAAAGCAACACCGTCTGTTGATTTCATTATACACACACTATGTAAGGCTGTCAACCGTTTCCGACTATGACTGCTAGATAGCAGAGCAGGCAGGGATAACATGTTTCTGTAGCGGAGAAGCCTTGCACAGGATGCACCCCCACTCTCTCGGCCAAAGGGATTTGAGGACAGCTTGGCGTTGGGGGGAAGGTCCCCAAAGGCCGACCAATCTTTTTGGCTTCAGTACTATAGAGCCGGTGCAAATGTTCTCTAGTTTGAGACTCAAAGTCTTCAACGAAAAAGACTAAGCTGTACCGTGATGTTCCAATAGTGTAGAAAACCATGTAGTGTGCAGTGCTCATGTACTGTTGGTGATTAAAGCCACCTAGGTAAAAGGCCGACACGCACACATGATACCATTGGCCACTGCAACTAGGGTTATTAACGCCCTTGACAGCAAGAGCTAAGCCCTTGTTGATCAGTATCCAAAAGGGCATTCACTTTTGCAAAAGGCAGCCATTCAGTGGCCTCAAATAGGGTTATTGGCGAGAGTTAATTCCCTTGTTTGGTCAGTACTCAACCATCTTCCCCCACCCACCAAGGGCATTCACTCTTGCAAAAGGCAGCCATTAAGTGGCATCAAATAGGGTTATTGGCGAGAGTTATTCCCTTGTTTGGTCAATACTCAACCATCTTCCCCCACCCACCAAGGGCATTCACTCTTGCAAAAGGTGTTCTTTGCAGTGGCCAATAGCCAGAATAGAAAACATTACACATGACCTACAATAAAATTTTTTAAAAAAATCCAAAGACTGACACATTCCTTCTTCTTCTTCTTCTTCGTCGATCCCATCAGATGGAGATGCCAGCAGCCCGCACGAATGCAGCAGTCGCCTGGAGATCAGTCAGGTTTCCGTGCAGCTTTTCCCTCAGTGGTGTGGGGTCTGGCCACATTTCTTGTCTGGGGGACATTGTGGAGTGGGCAATGTTGAAGAACATGTTCTACATACACGAGGTCCTGCTCCGCATGGGCATGCTTCGGTCTCTCCAATTCTAAATTTGCTGAAAAGGTGGGCGCAAAGTCTGTTGTGCCCTGTTCTCAGCCTGATCAGGATGACCTGGTCCGTTCTGCTGAGCTTGTGGTAGGGATCAGCCGGGTTATAATTTGGGCGGCGCAGTTTCCATTTCTTTGATGACAGTCTTTTCCTCAGAATAGGAGACCTGTCTGTCCTCTTGTTCCAGCTGCCCTCCCTCTTGCCAGCCTGTGCCACATTCCTAAAAGTAAAATTAACTAGCAACAACTGCTCTGAATGTTACCTGCGACACAAGGTTCCCTGCATAGTCTGGGCATTCAATCTTCACGGTTTCATTCAGCAGGAGCATCTGGAAGCTTTTCTCTCTGTGAGACGCACTCCCTGTTGGAAAATAAAAAATTAAAATAAATTTGCGTAGAGCTCCATGAGCAGATTTCAATATTTAATAGCGCAAGCAGACAGGAGAGTCTGACTCTGATGGAATAAGTTCTTCTTCTTCTTCTGTGTTACCAGGCCATATGGCCATAATGGGTAAGATACGTATGTGTCCGGTTTTAAGTTTTTACTGGTCTCCCCGCTGCATACAGCAAACACATTCCAATTTCGGAGGAGCTCAAAGGAGAAAATATTTGGAAGATTTTTTTTTTTTAAAAAAGGCAGGAGAATGGGCCAATAAGATGACAAAAAGAAAAGGAAAACGACAAGAGTCAAAGGGAGTGACAGATTAGAGGAAGCTACAAGCACAGAACTTCCAGAAGGTGGGGGAACTATTTACATAAAAGACCCCCCCCCCCCCCTCAGTATCCCCACGGGGATGGAATAAGTTCAATAACTAAGTCATTCAACTGATCATATATTTGAGGAAAAGGGGCACTTTAGATGGTTAAGCAATCATGCATGCATGCAGCAAGGACACACAGACACACACACACAGGGTCATACAAAAATAAGAAGTTTGTAAAGTTTTTAATTTGCATGTCAATGTAAAACAAAGTCGGCAGATTTAATCACTGAGATTTTTTTAAATTTATGTCGTTATTACAAAAGGCGATACTTTTTTCTCTCCCAGATTGAGACCCCTGCGCCTTATACATGACTAATAAAACAGTAAGAAAGTATAATAACAAAATCTGAATTTTGTGCAAAATGTGGGGGGGTGCACCTTATAGTCCGAAGAATATGGTAATGGTGATCAAAAGATCATTCAGTTAATTGACCAAGATAATAAACTAAAACATAACGATAACCTCCTTACAGCTTACCGGTAGCTACAGCCTAAAATAATGTACACAGATCCAATTCTTCTTTTTAAAAATTTTTCTTTGCTTTAACAATGACTGTAATTTACGGCCTATTAGGCGCAACATTTTTTTTATTGAACTTTGACCCCTGCGCCCAATCCGGCGCATGCGTCCTTTCTATACTCTAAACAGAAAAAAGTAAGGGGGTCGAGAGTTGAAATGAACAACTCACCATGCTCTGGTAGCTTCCACAACAAACCGACAACAGTTCACTCACATTTGTTAGGCTTCCACTTCCGTCACTGACCCTGTAATGATGTTACTTTCGCTGATCGTTTCGTTCTTCCTTTTTTAAATTTCTTTGGTTTCTTTGCGCCTTATCGGGTGTATGCGCCCTATCTTTGTTCAAATTACGATTTTGTTTAAAAAGCAGGGGGTGCGCCTTATGCGCTGTGTCGCCTTATGGGCCGTAAATTACGGTAGTGTTGCCTTACCCATGAGTCTGGCGGTCACGTCAGGCGAAAGGCATCTGTGAAGAAGACCTTGGGGGAAGATACCCAGATACACCAAGCCAATCAGCATCTCTGCAATAGACTCTGGGAAGTCTCTGTTGTCCCTGGCGATAGCTTCGAAGCGTTCCACGAGACCTCCGTACCTCCGTTCATAATCCTGTGGTCTGAACTGCAAAGTGCCGCACGCCCACACAAACTTGGACAGATCTTTGGTGCGGAAGTATGATCTCTGCTTGTGAAGAAGTTCCTCTGCGTGGCTGAACAGACGCTCCATGAGTGCGGTGTGCTGGATAGGAATAGACGCGTAGGTGAAAGCTATGTGCATGATCGGGTTGAGCGTTGTGTACCGCGAGATAAAATCGCTTTCGATGAGGAAGTCTCCCAACCGTTTGTAAAAGCTCACTCGGATGTAGCTGGAATGGCGGAAAGTCTTCAAAATATCCAGCAGAAGGAACGGCTCGAGCGAGCTCAAGTCTGTGAGGAGCTTCTCCGCAATCGCGTCCAGAAGATCTTGAGAACACAGCCTCGAATTGGCGCGGAAGAAGCCGACACAAATGACTCCCAAATCGTTGATGTCGAAATCGTCAAGATTCTGAAGCAAATGTCCCTCCACTCTATGCAGAAGCAAGTTAGGGGCGCTGCCATGACTGAAGACGTAGAACATGAGTCGAGAGATTTCACTGGCTGAGGGACTCAGATAATCGAATCTTTCATCAACCACGCTCAACATGCACGACAAAAAGCGATGGAACTTGTGTCCTTGAAGATAAAAGCTGTGGCATGTTTGAAGAGCTTCGTCCAGAGTCATCGTATACAGGCGTTTTGTGAGGAGTTTCTCTATGTTTTGCAGTTGATCTGTTTTGACGTTGTGCGATGCAGTCTGGGGGACCCTGTAGATGGTGTGAATGAGGTCCTCTGTCGATAATCCAGATATGCTTTCAGTTTTAGGCGTAGCACCATTCCCCGTCTCTGAAAAGAAGAAAAGAAAAGAAAAACAAAACATGTGTGCAAATTAGAAGGGGAAAATGTAAGGGAAATATTTATTGGAATCTGCTTGAAAACATTTATAATACAGACAAACCCCTATTTTACGACCCTCTGTTAAGCGACCACCTCTCATTTGAGACCGGATTTGTTGGCACAGATGCATTTTACTATGTAAACGACCTCTCTTAAACGACTTCCTCTAAAACGCGACTTACGACCGCCATTTTGTTGGTTTTTACGACCGTTGCTGTCGTCTGCATAGACTTCGAGCAAAGGGAAACAACCACGGTCAAGGGCCTGAAAGCGGAGTCGCTTCCCTTGTTGTAGAAAAGATGGCGGAGAGCGTAGGAAAAGCACGAAAACCACTGACTTTGAAAAAGAAAACCACTGACTTTGGATGAGAGTGGAGGTGATTAACAGAAGTCGGCAAAGTGAAACTGTAATATCGATTGCACAATCCTATGGAGTTGGAAAGACCCAAATCCAGTTTTAATATGTCATTGTATGTGTGCATGAAGAAGAGAGTATGAACTGTGCTGAACTTTTTCTTTCTACGGCTGCCAGTGAAAACCTCCGTCATACGACCCCTCCAATTTACGACCGATTTTTCCGGACATTTTGGAAGTCTTAAAATAGAGGTTTGTCTGTAGTTGAAATGGGCTAAGTGAAAATTAAAAGGACTGAAAATTTGTTTTGAGAAAGCCAATATTTTGAAATAAAAAGGCTTTTTGGCATAAACTAGGTGATTAAACTGGGACCCCAAAAATATTGTGAGTTATCCAGTATTTTTGAGTTACCCGTTTTTGAGTTAGGTGGATTTCACTGTCATAGGAAAGGTAGAGCCTTAAGACATACATATACAGCTACGTTTACGAAAAAGAAAAAAACCAACTTGAGTAAACATGCGTGCGTACACACACACACACACAATGTACACACTCAGTGCTCTCTTTTTCTAAATTTCTTTCATTGCGACATCAGATATTTTTAATAAAGAAAAAGAGAGACAAGACTGCTGGATGAAAAGATCAAAAGTAAAACGTCTCCCTCTTCCTCTCAAGTAAAATGGGTTTTTTCTGTCTCCCATTCTCAAGTAAAATCTGTGTGTGTGCGTTGTGTGCGTGTGTGTGTTTGTGTGTGACATACAGAGGCAAAGATGTAAGGGGGTGGGGGTGAGGAGAAGACCTTTTTCACTCAACCAATTTTCAAGAAGAAAACCCCCATTATATTCTCTGATTCTCATCAGTTGCCGATTCAATTTCGAAAAGACCTGACATATGGAATTAATAACTCTAGCTAATAACATTAATGGTCATGGACTTTGCAAACAGCAAAAGCACTTTGTGCTTCATAAAAAGCGCTATATAAGTGTCCGTTTATTATTATTATTAACACTTTTACCTCCGATTTAATATGTGCTCCTTTTCCTTTAAGCCCCAAATTAATCTTGGAAAACAGAGCCCGAACAGGGGTGTTGTGTTTAAAAAAATATTTTAAAAAAAACTACTGGATGGATTCACTTCAAATTTTCAGATTTTATGTATGAAAGAATAAAATTCAATTTGCAATGACTATTTATTAGATAAATGATATTTTTGATTTTTTGATATTGCGAATTGTACTCAAATATATATATATGTTAGTAAAATGGATGATAGACAGGGAGTACAACACCCATAATTATTATTCACTTACCTTTTTTATGCTAAGGGGTCAGGCTCCCCATATGCAATAAAAGCTATGGGTGTTGTGAGGTGTTAGTGGTCATATGCATGGATATAATTATACGCACAAAATTTCTGACGCTGAAACGTAAAAAAAATTTGACGTAAAATTAAAAAATCATAAAAATAAAACTAATGGCCACATTCTTTTCATTTGTTGTATACATATTTATTAGTGCATGCTGTTTGTTGTGCATGGGCTAATTTGTGTATTTGAATAAACATTTTGCCTAAAAATGCCTACTCCCTGTGTTAGTAATGCGGAAGAGAGACAGAGACACAAAACAACACAACACTCAGCTATTACTTTGGAACTCACCAGGTTTCCATGACAGCATTGGTTTATAATCCAAGAACAAAACAGCACCACACACAGCAGTAATTTTGGCAGAACACCACACTATATTTTTTTTTCAGACAGGTACTCCACAGGGGCACATAGGCAATGAGCGTTTGTGACGCATACCGGTTTGTTTCCCTGGCAATAAGGTTGTAGGTGCTCAAGGGAAAAACAAGAGAAAAATAGTCAAAACATGACTGAAGATTGACCTGAGGCTTGGGGGGCCCCCTGCTTGTGTCAAAGATAGGAATTTCACGCTGAAATTCCTCACTAGACCACTGTGATGACTCTGCACATCGAGGGCCACGTGACACGCCCACTTCGTCATCGTCACTAACCTCACTGTCTTCGTCGTCACTTTCATCCACCTCATAGTCATGGTCACTGTCTGGTGCATCGTCAGTTTCTTCCAGTTCAATGTCACTTTCGTCTTCGTCGTCTGCTTCACACAGTCGTGCAGCTCTTGCAATCATCTCGTCAATGTCAACGCTAATGTCACTGTCAGAGTTGTAGTCTGACATGGCGAGTTCAACAATCAGTCACCGAGTCGAAAAAAGAAAAAAAAACGGCACAAAAATCCCTTAGAAATCAAAGAAAATATGGCGCTGACTGGCTGAAAGCACGCGGCCGGAAGGGCGATTCAGCTTTCGTCTTTTTACTGCTACGCGACCACACAATAACGAACCAAACGTAGTAGGTGTTAGACAGTCGGAATCAGGCGGTTTGGAGGAAGACGGGAGGCGGCGCCATAGGCGGAATTAGGCGCATCGGGGCTTAAAAAGTTAAAACAATTCTTGATCCCACTAAAAAATAAAACAATAATAATAACAACAACACAACCACAAGAAACAAAAATACCTGGTAGCACAAATCTTTCTGCATGCCTTTTCACCAAGGAAGCCAGGAGTTTGTCGGACACATGGCGTATCGGATCGGTGAGCCTGGGACCAGACTCTTTGCTTCCCCTGGGTTTCTGGGGGCTTGTCCTCAAACGAGCTCCCGCTGATGCTGGATTTATGGAGGACAACGGAGCGCGGGAAACTCGTATCCCTGAAGAGGCTCCAAAGTGTAGTAGATGCTGCCTGTATTTTGAGCAGGCAAGCGGAAAAGGTGTCCTTGATGCCTTCTGCAGCAGGGTGCGTTGAAAGAGTTTGATCATCCTGGAATAAACACAATAAGGTGGCAAACCGTATAAACAGGCTCCCACTCTCAGCGGTGAGTGGGCTACCTATCCCTCCGCTTTACAGTTACACACAAACTCATTTTTTGTTGTCATAAAAACAACTTTCAAGTGCTCCGGTTAGTTTTGTAAAATATCAAGTATCAATACCTTTGTTTCCTTTAAGAATATTTGTAAAAGAATAGTATTTGTTGGTTGCAATTACATTATTAAGCTAATTAATTCTTTACCAATTACGTCAATGCTGCTTTTGAATTTGATGTGGGGATCCCAGACCGGGCTTGCATACTCCAAGATTGCTTTTTTCGCCTGTGCCCTGATCTTCTTATTGTTCGTCTTCAATGCCCTCCTCAGAAAACCAAGACCCTGTTTCTGCAGGGTCAGTGGAGGACTTTAAGACCCTCATCCGGCAGGCCCCCGAAAGGAAAAAAACAATACCCTTCCAGCACACACCCCTCCCCCTTCTCCTTGCCTTCTCCCAACCCCCCACTTCACCCCAAGCAAATTTTGATAAAGGTCTAGATGTGCCCCCCCCCCCCCTGCATTTCTCGGTTAATTCCATTTTCCCGTTTTTTGCCTTTCTTACCAAACATAAAGTTGCATTTTATGAACCTTTTTAGCTAATAACCTTTTTGGAATACTAACCCTATCCCTAACCCTAGGCCATTATCTAATAGGACCCTCCCGCCCCCCCCCCCCCCCCCCCTATGTATTGCAGTACATAGCGCCATTTGTCACAGTCGTGGTTCGTTGCGTTTTCCCGTCTTATAGGGGGGGGGGGGGGGGGGGTAGGGTTAGGGTTAGGGTTAGTTAGTTTCCAAAAAGGTTATTAGCTAAAAAGGTTCATAAAATACAGCTTTATGTTTGGTAAGAAAGGCAAAAACGGGCACATCTTTACCTTTACCCAAATTCTCGCTAGTGTAGGTTGCAGGGACGTGGCATCATGCGGGTTGCATGCTGAATGGGCGTTGGCTGGCCAGGTCATAAACTAACATTAGGGTGTGCTCTCCCCTAGTTTTTCGTTGATCAATGTAATGCCACAATGTGGCTCTTTCAACTTATCATCAAGATCAAGAGAGATAAACGTACTATCATAATGCTGATTTAACCATAAATGTGCACACAATGCTTTCAAGATTCAATGTAAAGTTCTACTCTTAATATATATATACTATTAAACTAAGTTAACCGAATGAGATGTCGTTGCATTTCAATCAAACCACACACACACACACATACCATACACACAAACATACACATGATACAGAGAGATAGAGAGCAGGCATGGTAATGGAGGAAAAGCTCTGAAAATATAGGGCTTCAAAAGATGTAATCCAGGGATTAAAAAGCCCTTTAATGGCTTTATAAGTTTATCATGCATGTATTATACCCTCTGTATAAGGGTTTGATAAGACCCCATCTGGAATATGGAAATACCATCTGGTACCCACACCTAAAACGGCAATCATCTATGATTGAAAAAGTGCAGAAGAGAGCAACAAAGTTAATTCACGAACTTAAAAACAACTCATACAGCGATAGATTAAAATACCTCGGTTTACCATCATTGAAAGCTAGAAGAATAAGGGGTGATCTTATTCAATGTTATAAAAATTTTTAACTGCATTGACGACACAATGATAAACATCTGATTTTTTCAAATTATCAAATCAAACTATGACAAAACAAGGTAGGTAGGTAGGTAGGTGATGTAGGGCTATGCATAGGCCTCTCGGCCCTTATTACGCCCCTTCTCGATGAATTTGACTTGTCAGAATTTATTTAGTGGTTTGCGTCTCTTAAATCAATAAACTAATAAAAAGATAAATCTTTAAGAGAATGGCTTTTTTATATATATATATATTTTTTATTCATCAAAACATTTAAATTTTGTTATCAAATTTGGGTTTTCGTCCAAAAGATTTTTGAATTCATTAATGCTAGGTGCATTCTTTATGTTAATTGGTAGATCATTCCACATATGAACAACACGGTTAGTAAAAAAGTTTTTGCGGGTATTAGATCTGTTAAGAAACAATTTACCATCACTATTTCTTGTTTTGTCTACTGTGCATTTTATGAAAAAGTCATTGAAATTGATATCATCAAGATTATGTACAATTTTGTAGGTTTGAATAAGGTCCCCTCTAAGTCTTCTTCCCTTCAAAGATGGTAATTTCAGAAAATTTAAACGTTCCTCATAACTACATAAGTCATATTTTTACATGCTTTAACTAATTTTGTGGCTCTTCTCTGAACTTTTTCAATTATTATTGATTGTCTTTTTAGGTTAGGATGCCATATACAGTTACCATATTCTATGCGAGGTCGAACCATAGCCTTGTATAATTTAACAAATATATCCTTATGAAGATAGTCAAATGATCTTTTGATTAATCCCATTACTTGGTTAGCTTTACTGGTTACCTTCTGTATATGTGTATCAAATTTCAAAGCTGGATCAAAAGTTATTCCCAAGTCTTTCTCGTTTTCACATATATTAATTTTACTTGTTGTGCAGTTCGGCTTCATATAATAATCATGTTTAGGGTTTTTCCTTCCTATGTACATTACCTTGCATTTTTGGACATTAAAATATAAATTCCATTTATCTGACCATGCTTGTAGAGAGTGTAAATCTGACTGTAGTATTTCTTTATTACCAGATGTATTATATAGCTTTGTGTCATCAGCAAAGATCTTGCATTCACTATTTACTTCATCGGGCAAGTCATTTAACAAGAAATAGTACTAACAAAATATATATTGAACATTGTTATACTAACACAAGAAAATTTTCATTCAGTAACAGAGTGGCACCCCTATGGAACAAATTACCTACTAATATGAAAAGTGCACTAAATACTAACTCTTTCAAAAATCTATTAGACAAGTGGGGAAATTATAAAGTGTTTAAATTATAGGACTATGACGATTGATTTTCAATCATCAAAAAACCTGAGCAATCGATAGACCTTGAATGATTTTACATTAAAATTGCACAACACGATGGGACTTTAAAAGCCTAACCGAACGGCTATTCAACCTTGTCCCTGCTTTCTGATCTGAGTGATGTCAGGGGGAAATTGCTCTTGAAGATCAACATGAAAAACTTTTCAAATTTGGGGAAAGGGCATCTCCTCAAGCTTAAAAACCCTTCTGATACTTGTTTTTCTGCATTCACTTTTCTGTGAATTCAGAGAAATATATGAAAATTACCATGCCTAGAGAGAGAGAGCGAGAGAGAGAGAGAGAGAGAGAAAGAGAGAGAGCACGTTTTCTGCTGACCTTTTGTCTTTTGGGTGATCTCCCTTTGTTGATTCTCCGGAAATAGACTGGTTCTTCCACGTTGGCTACGCATGCGTCACTGACATCAAAAGCAAAATGGCCGGACACGACGTGGATGAGCTCTTTGATATTCGCACTGCCTTGCTGATTGGAAACTACCAGCACTGCATAAACGAAGCTCAGAAACTTCACGTAAGCTATTAACACAAATAATAGTGTTTAGTTTATATTCGTACAGAATTGTGACTCCCAGTATCTCAATCAGAACCCCAGTTGTCAGTTGAGAAGTTGACTCCTGGATTTTTGTCATCTGCTAAACTTTAGCTAAACACTAAATAGACACAGTAAACAGCTCCGGGCTACTAGGGTGGAGTCAGAGGATGCTTGAGAGACTACTGTAGTGTAATGACATACATTATGATAGAAAGGAAACTTGCAGAATATTGTTCTCGAAATGTATTTTTAGTAGAATTATACTGGAATCAGGCTTGTTGTGCACATCTCCTTAGATCATCCCTTTGGATGAGACCTAAAACTGAGGTCCCGTGTGTGTACGCACATACAAGATCTTGCACGCACGTTAAAGCCCATTCGACTATTCGGTACGAGTAGGCCGTGTGTGCCGGTGGAATGGACGACACAAACTCACAAAGCATGCATCCTGTGCGCCAATAGCAGTCTAAACGAAGACTTTGGGCGTGGGGCAGGATAAACATCCCCAATCGGAAGAAGAAGTACAGTGACAGAATAGTCAACTGTGACCAGTCACTCTGTCGAAGGAAGGATGGAAAAGTGATAGAACAAACTGTCCTGAAACAAGAAATTGTATACAAAATGCCCTGGCTCTTCCTTCCTTCCTTCCAGTAAGAGACCACAGTCAAACTTGACTATTCTGTCACTGTAGAAATTGGGGATCTGCGGAAGAGCGCCTTAATACAGGAGGGAGAGGGGTGGAGGGAATGGGGGAGGGGGAGTGTTGCTGGATAACTATTTCGTGACCATCGACACAAAGGTGTCGATGGTCTTGGCCTGCACAGCTTCCTGGGGCAGCGCGTTCCAGTCCCGGATTGTACGTGGGAGGAAGCTGGCTTGTCGGTACTGAGTACGACAGAAGATCTGAGAGAGCTGACGTGGGTGAGTGCGTCGCTGACGTGCTGGCGGTGGTATCAGTTTTTGTTGCAGAATGTCCATGCACACCTCTTCCTCTTGCAGCTTGAAGAGCATCACAAGCCTTGCGGAAAGTCGCCGCTGCTGCAGTGAGGGCCATCCAAGCTGTTCAAGCATTGAAGTGACACTAGACATATTTCGAAAATATCTGAGGACGAAGCGTGCTGCGCGCCACTGGACTGCCTCCAGTCTGTCGATGTCCTGTTGTTGGTGAGGGTCCCAGACTGATGATGAATACTCTAGGACCGGACGGACGAATGATTTGTAGGCCAACTCCCTGATGGTCTGGGAGCTGACTTTCAAATTTCTAATCAGGAAGCCTAGAGTCTTGTTGGCTTGCACGCAGATGTTCTCGACGTGTTTCTTCCAGCTCAGCTCCTTTGTCAGAGTCACTCCAACGTACTTGATGGAGTCGACTGCTTGCAGGTTGTGGCCATGCAGCTGGTAATGATGCTGCCGGGGCTTTCTGCTTCTTGATACGCTCAAGGTGTTACACTTGCCAGGGTGGAAAACCATGTCCCAGCTCTTCTCCCACTAGTCTTAGTCTTACTTCTTAGTAAAATTAATGGGACAAAGCCTCCCAGTGCTCAATGTCAATAGGACGTTTGTCCTGACAACAGGGAACACAAAAGCCAGGACTTTCTTATATTAGGCAGAGGCTAGGGTTACGGGTCCGTAACTCGCATTCTCCGGGCTATGGTTACGGGGCTCAATCACAGGATGCAAACATTATGCGCATGTGTCTTGAAAAACTACTAACATTGACTCTATGTTCCAAACCCTATCCCTAACCCTATTCCTTATTTTAACGGAACCTTGATGCTTTAAATATACGAAATAAAAAAATGAATTTGTTGATCAAAAATTTGACAAGCAAAACCTGGTTGAGTGTTGCAAAAACCCCGTAGCCGTAGCCACTGTAAATGTCTTTTAGGGCCTCGAGAAATCACTGCACAATTTACACACTTTATTAGAAGATAAGCATTGTAACTATTACTATAGGCATATACTGATATAGCATTAGCAAGGTTGTCAAAATCTGGTTGACTTAAAAGATTTTGTTGTCAAAATCTGGTTGACATAAAATGATAAATACGACATAAAGCCAACCTAGTTCATTGCATTGCACTGTTTTTGTCTTTTTCAGGTGAGCAACCCAGAAACCAAAATACAGCGAGATGTGATTATGTACCGGGCCTACATCGCGCAGCGCAAGTATGGGGTTGTGTTGGACGAGATCCGCGCCTCTCAGGCTGACGAACTGCAGGCTGTGCGGATGTTTGCCGACTACCTTGCCAACGAATCGAAAAGGTGGTTTGCAAGGGAGATGCAATTTATATGGTTTTTGATCAAATGTTCAAGTGATTCATTTAACTTTTTAAAGCAAAAGTTGTGGTTAAGGCAACATGGCCCCCCAAAATAGGGTACTGTCATCTACTATCTTTCTGCCTTACCGGTCCATTCTGCTTTTTTTTCAATAATTACTTTCAAAAAGATTTCCTTGAGCCAAAGTCGGACTTGCTGGGCCTAACTATTTGTTAGGCGCATAACAGCAGCATGATGCATCTGTGCTCATAATTGACAGGAAACTGTCGGAGCGATGAAAGAAGAAGAAGAAGGTTGTTTATCCGTGTACATTTTTTGTGCTTGTTTTTTGTTGTTGTCTGGAAGAATTGATCTGTTGGTATAATATTGTGCATGGTTTGTTTCCCAGGGACTCCACTGTGCGTGACCTGGACTCCAAGATGGCTGGCAGTGTGGACATCAGCAACAGCACCTTTGTGCTGATGGCTGCCTCTGTTTACTACCATGAACAGGTACTGTGTAGAAATTGATGATTTTCGGAAAAAAACTAGGGGAGAGCACTTCGTGAAAATTAGAGTTGTTTACCTCCATTACTCTGTCAAATACCATAGCGACAATGCAACAATGGCGTCGAAGCTTGAAATCGCAGGATGCGAGTCAGCGACTTCAAACAGTTGTAAAAAAAGAAGGGGTGACAGACCAGTTGCTACAAAGTGATAGAACTTGCAAACTGTGACGTAAAAATATAAATTACATCAATTTCAGAATGACGCACTGCGTTCTACATGCTGTGTGTCTCCTCAAACACAAGAATCAAGGGATGGCAGAGTAACTTCCCCTGTTTGACCGATTGAATTAGGCAAGATAACTCCTACACATCATGAAATTACTCCCCTTAGTTTTTTCCGAGCAATTCCTATTGAAGGTTCTAAATGTTTCTTCTTCTGTGTTCCCAGGCTGTATGGCCATAATGGGTAAGGTACATATATGTCCGGTTTTCAGTTTTCACTGGTCTCCTCCATACAGCTGATACATTCTGATTTTGGAGGAGCTCAAAGGAAAAAGTCATTTGGAAGAGGGTTTTTTTTTTAAAAGGGCAGGAGAATGGGCCCAAAAGTCAGAAAGATATCAGATGATAGAAAGCAAATTATGGAAAAGGCAGAGTCAAAGAGAGTGGCAGATTAGAGGAAGTTACAAGCACAGAAGGTGGGGGAACTATTTTTACGAAAGACCCCTGGTATCCCCATGGGGAGCTAAATGTTTCAATTTGTACTAGAGCCTGACGGGAACACCCCCCCCCCCCCACACCTACAACACAACAAAGCAATGAAACTTTGGTACTGTTTAGAAAATATTATCTCAGCCTTAATCTCTCTTCCAAGTCAAAAACGCTCGACTTCGTTAAAAGTCAGTGAAAATTGCAGACTCGTGCATCTTTTTGTTTGTTTGGGTAGCATTGCAGTCATATACAGTGAAACCCGTTTAGTACGAATTCCAGGGGAGAGGGCCAATTTACTCGTTGTAAGCATTGCTCGTTCAAACCATTTTATCGATTTTGGCAACCCTGACGAACCTATCAATCGGTCCTCACATCTACTGTGATGTGCGTGTTGGTAAAGTGTGAAAAAGACAGAAAAACGGAAACAACACACTTACCCAACAAAGCATGGTTGTAAGCCCAGTAACCTGTATCCATAGGGTTTTTAATGCCGATTACATACACTTTAAAACAGTTTATTAACACACGATAACATCAAAAACATAAAATCCACAAACGCGCTTTAAGAGAAAGTTAAAATTTCCCAGAAGTCACAAGATCAGTGCGCAAAGAGTGAGTCCAGTGTCGTCTGCTTGCGCTGCAGACACCCAAGTTGTTATATCGGCCAATCAGAATGCCGCTTACATATCGAGGGGTCAGTCAAGATGGCGATGTTGTTGTCAGTGTGTTCTCGTTCTAGCCAGGTAGTTGTGCAAGAAAGCTTGACTTTGGGATGGCGGTGTGGTTGTAAGTGCGTTCTCGTTCTAACCGTGTAGTTTTTGCATAAAAGCTTGACTTTGGGAGTCAATAAATTGTACGTTATATGCAAGTTGCTCGTTGTAGCGAGCTCGTTGTATGCAGAATTATTTAACAAGGAAAAAGAAGGCTTGTGGTCGGGAATTTTGAAACCACTCGTTAAACACGGGCTCTTGTTTAAACCGTACTCGTACTAAATGGGTTTCCCTGTATACACAGATCTGCCCATCTTGAAAAGTTATCTGTAGTATGTTCTTATGTTAGTACAGTGGAACCTCCCTTATAAGACCTCCCATTATTATGATAAGACTCCCTCCCATATAAGACCTATTTCTCTGTGACATTGCCCTTCTTTGTGAGTATTAAAATTTCCTCCCTTATAAGACCCCTCCCTTATAAGACCTCATTTTGGATGATTTTTGAAGGTCTTATGAGGGAGGTTCCACTGTACCTCTATTTTAAGACTTCTAAAAAGTCAGGAAAAATCGTTTTTAAATTAGAGGGGTCTTATAACGGAGGTCAGTTTTATACATAAATTATAGTAAGATACATTACATCAGTGCCAGAAAAATCAGTCTTAACCCTTTCGCCGCCAGCCATTTTTCAGCCAGAAAGTACCATTAAACTTAACTGGGTAGAGAGAAAAAAATCTGCAATATTGTGAATTCCTCTGTGATATAAGGCCTACCCTTACCTCCCAAACTTAAGAAAAAAAGTCTTTGGACAACAGGCCCTAATTTGATGTCTTTTAGTGACATGGGTGTTAAACCATTGTGGTGCATATATGCGACATTGGCGGTGAAAGGGTTAAATGAGAGGAGGTCTTTTAACGGAGGGTCTTATAATAGAGGTTTGACTGTACTGTTGTCCTAGGGTGCACTAAAATTGTATGTCCAGGATGGTGATGATTGTCCACATTTCACCCCTAAGGGAGATAATTGATTAGATGAACAGAAGCTAAGATACTGCTTTTTGAAATTTTGTTAATCAACTAAATATCACCTGTTATAGGGGAAAATGTGGATATTGCCCACACCATCAATGCAAAATTGATAGACAACAATTGATAGATATAAAGAACAAAGTATTAGCACAGAGCACAGAGAGAGAGACACACACAGACAAAAGAATACCTTTTGTCATCTACAATATTTTTTGTTTGGGACAATCCAATCTGGTAGATCTTTATTTCATATTAATTGTAGTAAGTTTATTTGTCATCATTTTTACTTAAGTGATGTCGCTGTCCATCGTCAATTTTATCATTGCATCACAAGTTGTTTACATCTTTACGTCATGCATATCACTATGTCATATCTATTTTTAGCACTGGACAACGGGTTGAACCCGAAACGTGATTTGTTTTGTTCTGGTTTAAATTTTTTTTTTTATTAAACCGTTTCTTTTGGGTTTCAATTTCAACTCTGTTTTAATTTGTTGTGAATATTATTGAACCCAGCAGTCATCTTCGTTTCTTCAAAAGATTTCAATTTATTTGCTCTGCCAACAGTATTGTAATTTTTTGGCAGAATTCAGATGCCGCCCTGCGTGTGCTTCACCAGTCAGACAACCTGGAGTGGTGAGTTCTATTACAGCTCTGTGTGTGTGTGTGTGTGTGTGCATGTTGTATGTGTGTGCATGCACAGGTTAAACTTTTTCCATTCCATGAAAGGCAACCGTTTTTTTAAATTTTCCCCTCCCCTCCTGAAACATATAGTGGAAGGTGTTTGAAGCATACGTATTAAAGCTTGCTTGATTTTATGTGTGTATAATTTTTACATATTACAAACCTTTGAATTTATTTAATCTGTTAAAACATGGATGATTGTGTGTGTGTGTTGGGGTCTGCAACGAACACCTTTTGCAAGAGTGAATGCCCTTGGTGGGTGGGGGAAGATGGTTCAGTACTGACCAAACAGGGGGATAACTCTTGCCAATAACCCTATTTGATGCCACTAAATGGCTGCCTTTCGCAAGAGTGAATGCCCTTGTCAATACTGACCAGCAAGGGCATCACTCTCACTGTCAAGGGCATTAATAACCCTAGTTGCAGAAGCCTATAAACTGACGCTTTTTTAAAACTTGACTTGCTGTATGTGATGTACTGGGATATATTTTTGTGTACGTTTGTGCAGCATGGCTCTTATGGTGGAAATCCTCTTGAAAATGGACAGAGTTGACCTTGCCAGGTGAGTTTTAGACTGAAGATATAACAATCTTCTCTAACTTTAACCCTTTCACCGCCAATGTCGCATTTTAGCACCACAATGGTTTAACACCCATGTCACTAAAAGGCCTGTTAATGAGGGCCTGTTATCCAATGACCCTATTTTCTTAAATTTGGGAGTAAAGGATTGGCCTAATGTTATAAATGTCACAGAGGAATTCACAATATTGCAGATATTTCTTTTTCTCTACCCAGTTAAGTTTAATAGTATTTTGTGGATGAAAAATGGCTGGCGGTGAAAGGGTTAATATAAAAGAAAAAAGTCTTAAGAGTCTATTAGGCATTTTGACTTTATTATTGAAAACTGTTTAAGTTAGTGAAAAATGACCAAAGCCCACTTCTGTGTCGATGATTGTTTATGTTGTTGTTGGTCCGTGGCTTAAAGACTCCAGGGATCATCCCAACAGCTGAAGCAATTGAACACTATGGTACAAATGCCCCAACTAGGGATGAGAACATTACGTGTGTGACCGTTTTTGATTGCCCCACCACGTTGGCAGCCACACTCCGACTTTGGAGGATTTTGGATTGATGATGTTATGCAAGGAGCTTGCCTTGGCTAAAGACAATCCCCGCATAACTATGCAGAACATAGATGTAGCCTTCATGGTTCGTGGGGTCCTTTCAGGTGCTTTAAAGTGCTGTGAAATTGATCGGTCATCAAAAGGCCTGTTAAGTCCTTTATATCAGCAAGGAGGTCCTTTCAAATCAGTCAAAGGTCCTTTTAAAATTGGTGTGGTCAGTTTAAATCCTTTAATCGGGCAAAAAAACAAAACTAAGTACCTTGTCATAAGAAATGAACTCCAAAAAATATATTAAATGAAATAAAATTTGCCAAAAATCGATTGCCTTCGTATCTTTCGAGCAGACGATCTAATTTTAATAGTCACTGTAAATCCGGTCACGTGCGCGAGATTCGGCGAGATATCTTATGCGCCATGTTGAAATTCTTCCCACATGCGGCTGCTTCAGTGCTTGTTTTCAAGTAAAAAGTGTAAAAATGCCTGGAAAGTGTTCGTTTTCAGGATCGTTTATAAGGACTGGGTCCGAAAAGTGATGGACAACAAACATGCAGTTCGTTGTGCATATTGTGAAAAAAACATCAACATCTTGTCAATGGGAGAGTCGGTGCTGAAACAACACGCAAAGACTGAAAATCACAAGAAAGCTGAAAGAAGGCACAAGGGGAATTGAGGTGCAATGTGACTGACTTTTTTTGCAAGTAGCAGAAATACTACTGTAACAACAAATGAATCTGCTCAGCCAAAAAAAAAAAAAAAAAAAATCTGCTCAGCCACAATCGCCGGCGTCTGGCTCTGCGCCCACCACGTCTGCAAGTACAACTACAAACAAGGTTTAAATAGGTCCTTTAAAAAATTTTGCTGGTCCTTTAAAGGTCCTTTTAAATTTAAGGTCCTTTTTTGGCACTCTTCCAAGTCCCCACGAACCATGGCCTTGGTGTTCTAGCTTATGTCAATTGGTCTGACACAGCCTTATGCCAAGGCATAAATGATTGTATATGAAATTACCTGAAAAATATTTGGATGTGTTTGTAGCAATTAAAGAATGTCAGTTTTCTTGCATGTCAGTTTTCTCCAGTTTTCTCTTTATTTTATTACGGGCTGTGGACTGTTTTCTGATATGTTCTCTTTTCTTTTTATACAATTCGAAAGAAAGCCTCCATAATATATCTGGTTTCTACCTCATGTGAAATCTTGTACATTGATCATTGATGATTTGAACAATATGCAAAGAAACTGATAAAAAAATAAATAAAGAAGTGCCTCTGTTTGAATATTCTTTAGTGTTTGTTAGAATGTGCAAGGGAACTTCAGGTGATTTTTGTTTATCTGAACTTGCAAACATATTTAACAAGATTGCATGTGTGTGTGTGTGTGTGTGTTTAAAATGCTTACATAGGTACACAGCCTTGAAATGCTATCAGAACCAACAGTACATCCTGACAATCACTAAATATTAATCACTAGCAGATTTATGAAGCCAGTGAAAACCAGTCCAGTCAGTCATTCCCTAATTACTACCCTTTTGTTACTACCACTTCAAGCTCCAAGGTCAAGGTCACCATGGTTATTAATTTTCTATGGGACCCTCCGTGCACCATAATACATCACCACAGAAAATTTGAAGCGATTCTGTACACTGGTTCGTGAGTTACAGGGCGAACAAACAGGGCACACACACACACACACACACACACACACACACACTTGTTCAAATATAAGAGGCATTAAGATAATATGGTTATGATTTCAGGAAAGAGTTGAAGCGAATGCAGGACACAGACGAGGACAGCATCGTCACTCAGCTGGCCCAGGCCTGGTTCAACCTCACAGTGGTACGCAGCCTGTTGCGTTTTTCTCACAAATCTTGGGCATAACTTATCGACGTTGGTGCTCTGATGTTTTTAGTGCATGAACCTGGCTGCCTTTTGAATAGACGATTTTCGGAAAAAAAATAGGGGAGAGCACTTCGTGAAAATTAGAGTTGTTTACCTCCATTACTCGGTCAAATACCATAATAATAATAATACTGAACATTTATACAGCGCTTTACTCCCTTTGCAGGGGGTTCAAAACGCTTTACATAGACAATAAAACACAAATAAGTTAACATTATACACATAAGACTCACTACAATCAAATCAAATATACATAAAATAAGATTGTTACCATAGTAACAATGCAACAATGGCGTCGAAGCTTGAAACCGCAGGATGCGAGTCAGCGACTTGCCAAAAAAATTAAAAAAAAAATTAGGGGTGGCCAGTGGCCACAAAGTGATAAAACTTGCAAAATGTGACGTAAAAATATAATTTACATAAATTTTTAGAATGGCGCACAGTGTTCTAAGTGCTATATGTCGAACACACGAGTCGATAGGCTACGAGAGCTGATGGTAGAGTGACTTCCCCTGTTTGACTGATTGAATTAGGCAGCATCACTCCCACACTCCATGAAATTACTTCCCTTAATTATTTCCGAACAATTCCTATTGACTGACGGATAGCTTAGACTTAGAGAGCGAATTCAGGGATGTTGGAACAAAGGAATCTCCTGAGGTTCAAAGTTTAATTTGTGACAAAGGCTGCAGTCCTCAGAACCAGCGCAAAGGCCTCCTCGTTTAACCTCCTGGCTGCTGGAGAAATTTTGAGAGAAATGTTTTTATAATAATAATAATGAATATTTATATAGCGCGATACCCCATACACACACACAACATCACGCGTTGCAAAGGCATCAAAAAAATATTGGGGAAAAATAAATACACAAATTATTCGGGTACATACTAAGGGAAAATATAAGGGTAAATAGAACCACAGTCAATCTTCAGAGCTTCAGATTGTTCTCAGACTTCATGGGTCATGCGACCCCTGACTACATAAAATGAGGGGTCATTTTATAAAAAAATGATGGGTCACTGATGTGTTATGGAAACTTTAAGCCTAAATTTCAATACAATGCATTATGCGTGTAGGCATGTGTGTGTGTGTGTGATCATGTGTATGGGAGTATCTGTATGAACAGAATGTTTTTTGCCATCAAAAGTCAAGATAGTATATGGCACACATATACACACATATTTGGCACACATGACAGACAGAGGGAAAATATATGTATAACTTAAAGTTTACAGTCATGTACTGGTGTAGGTGTAGATCTAGACAAAGAAAACAACAACAACATAGTTACAGCATTTATACGGCGCTGAGTCTTGATAGAAATCAAATCAAAGCACACACACACGTTGGCATTCATAACGCATTCAAACAAAAATGCAATACAAAGTGAACACACACGTATAACATAAATGGTATACAGCAGATACAGACCTAAAGGCAAGAGAGAAAGAGTGAGCCTCAATGACGGGGGAACAGGTGAGTTTTGAAGTTAGATTTGAAAGCAGAGAGGGTCGGTTGCTGACGGATGAAAAGTCAGTTTGTTCCAAGATGTCGGTCCTGAGACAGCAAAAGAGCGCCGACCAACAGTTGAAAGCTTATACCTAGGGATCTGGAGAGAAAGAGGGTCAGAACCTGAACGTAAAGTGTGAGCTGGCGCATAAATGGAAATATTGTCGCAGAGGTAAGATGGAGCAGCTTTATGGATAGATTTCAATACATACATATATTGCAAACAAAGACCATGCACATTTTTGTGCTTACAAAACCTTCATTTTAGGATGATTGTATGCTGTATAATGTTATGACGTATTTGTGACCTGATGGAACAAAAGAAAGAAAAACATCTGATTGAAATGACGGTTCTTCGAGACTAATGTCAACCGATACTAAAAAAAAAGCATTTAAGGACTGACCAAGTAACTAACTTCATGTGTACTACTTCTGCGTTCCCAGGCCATATGGCCATAACGGGTAAGGTACGTATGTGTTCGTTTTTCTGTTTTCACTGGTCTCCCTGCTGCTTACAGCCGACACATTCCGATTTTGGATGACCTTAAAGGAGAAAAATTATTTGGAAGATTTTTTTTTAAAGGCAGGAGAATGGGCCAATAAGTCAGAAAGATAGCAGATGACAGAAAGCAAAGGAAAAAGGCAGTCAAAGAGAGTGGCAGATTAGAGGAAGTTATAAGCACAGAACTCCCAGAAGGTGGGGGTACTATTTTAATGAAAGACCCCCCGGTATCCCCACGGGGAGTGGGGGAACTTTTGATGAAAGACCCCCCCGGTATCCCCACAGGGAGACTTCATGTGTACAATTTGGGCTCTGTGTTTCAGGGAGGAGACAAGCACCAGGATGCGTACTACATCTTCCAGGAGATGGCGGACAAGCACGCCAGCACCCCGCTCCTGCTGAACGGCCAGGCCGCCTGCTACATGGCCCAGGGCCGCTTCGACGACGCAGAGTCCGTTCTGCAGGAAGCCCTGGACAAGGTGAGTGCGTGACGGGACATGTTCATGGGTGCTTCTCTTCGGGCGTAGTCCCCCTTAAAATCGTAGAGATTGTGAAGAGGCCGCGTCATGATTGCGTCATTTAATGCAATGATGTTTATTTCTTCCAGATTCCATTTTTTAAACGAAAGAAATCAACTTTCATGGAACTAGAAGGTAAAATCTAAATCTTCTCACTTTACGTTAAGGTTTCCTTCCTCACTTGGTGTGGGGTGAAAGTTGCTATGGTTACATATAAGTATATATAGATAAAAATGCAACACCCGTATGTTCAGTGCGCACTGACCCGTACCGGTACGCAATGAACAATTTGTCAGTCTTCAGAAATCCATTTGGTTCTTGAAAACGGTTTCAGTTACAAAGCAGAGCGTTGATGCAGTGGAAGCAGAATCATTTTAACAGATGCTGGTGATCTAAATCTTTTCCAATATCGAACTGGAGATCCACAAATTGACGTCATATTACCTTGAGGGGTACGCAACCCCCCTTTCTACTGTATGTGAGAGGGCGAAGTGAGAATGCTTAGAATGTCGTGCACGTGCGAGTGAATGAATTGGGAATGATGGGAATGAACTCTGAGCGATCGGAAGTGTAATTGTGGAGAGCGTGCGTGAGAAAGCTCAGTCAGGCCCCGACTCCCAACACAGCAAGTCAGATTCATGTGAGAGAGAATAAAGAGCAAAGCCGTCCGTCTCTTGGTCTTCGTGTGAATTGCTCGGTCATGTGCGAATTGCCCTCAACAACACTACATCTATGTATTGCCTATTCTCTGACACCACTAACTTATTGTTGTTGTTGTGTTAATAATGTGTGTGTTGCTGTCCGCTGTTGACAGGACAGCAACAACCCAGAGACGTTGATCAACATGGTGGTCCTCTCCCAGCACATTGGCAAATCACCCGAGGTCAGCGATTTCTCTTCTCTCAGTAGTAACATGCAATAAATATCCAATGAAAGTAGATACCCTATTTTACGGATTATAAGGCGATACTTTTTTTTCGCTGACTGAGACCCATGTGCCTTATTATGTGACTGATAATATAACAAGCGCGAAATCGCAATAGTTTGTGGCACGCGGTCTATTTTTACCACTCCAATCATGAGTTACCTCCCCTGGCTTTTCAATAATTTTAATCTGTAAACCAGAATGTTATCTCTGCACCATTTCGTAACTTTTTATATCTTTTGGAAAACATTTAAAACTATGTATCCTACTTATACTCATCAAAAGAAGCACCGCATACTCGTCGTGTCTGTTGTAGTGTCTGTATTACATATGTTTATTATTTTGTACGCTTTTAAAATACATCATTTTAAAGAGCGGCCAGAAGTGTAGCCTCGATTTGAAGTGCGACAATTTTGTCAAAATGTGCGACAATTTTGGACCGACAGACCGACCGACCGACAAAGTGAGTTATAGGTTTGTGGCTTGAGCCACAAACAATAAGAAAATAAAGTAGCAAAATCAGAATTTTGTGTTAAATAATGCACATAATCAGTTGTGCCTTACAGTACGTAAAATATGGTACATTAAAATGTTTTTTTAAGGAAATGCAAATCTAGGATTGAAATCTCCTGCGTTTTTTTAAAACATTTCCTGTTAGCAAGGTTTGGGCAGTCTTCAAAGGATTATATGTTTATTTTCAAAAACGTTCCCTGTCTCTTTTAAGCCTTAAAAGTGTAAAAAAAAGAAAAGAAGTCACATTACCCTAGGTTCTTTTTAAGGTCTTTAATTATTATCAACTGTCAAAAAGGAATATCCTTTGCAGTACTGTATTTTTCGGCTATTCAGGGTTCCCACAGATCTCTGTTAAAACATTTCCAGGACCATACCAATAAATTTACGTCCTCTATAGCGCTTCAGTACTACTACTTCAGTACTTGCCACTGACGTGTATATATATATATATATATATATATATATATATATATATATATGTCCTCTGTAGCACTTCAGTACTTGCCACTGACGTATATATACGTCCTATAGCGCTTCAGTACTTGCCACCGACGTGTATATATACGTCCTCTATAGCGCTTCAGTACTTGCCACCAACGTATATGACTCTGTGCCAAAAGGTGAGCACGGAGAGGGTCAGGTACTTACATTCTCAATAAATTGTCACATAACCTTCTGACTGTTGTGCTTATGTTATAAACATATAGACAAATGTCTGAAAAGACACTAGAGACAATATCAGCTTTATAAGATCAGTAGTTATTTAGTTATGTGACAATGAATGTCAAATCAGCCCCAAAATCTGGTCTTCAAAAGTGGACATTGCAAATAGTCATGATTTCAACAAGTGCTAGAACACACAAACTCCAGTAAAATTACTTGAAATTTGGACAGGTTATGCAAAAGTACCTCATTAGTAAACGCTAAAGATTGTAACATTCAAAAATGAAAGTTCTGTTAGTTATTAGACTTAAACCAATGTTGATGACAAACATCATTTTTGATGTAATCATTTAACCAAAATCAAACTTCCCAACAATTTTCACTTATATAAATCCAAAATACATGAAAATGTCATGCTTTGTTGGAGCAGATATTACTTTATAATAGGAGTATAAAATGTTCTTACAAAATATATTATTTTAAATAATATTGCACTTTCTCTTAAAGGTTCTGACTTAGATGTAACACTTGACATCCGTCATACCTAAGTTATAATGCTCAATAAAATCCTCAAGATATATATTTTTAACTTGCTCTCTTTTATTTTACAATTAAACTGTCATATAAAGTTGACCCCTACCCTTATTTAACACCAGCATGTTCATTTCTTTCTTCTGCACTAATCCAAATGTTCAATGTAATCATTTTACTGGACTTGATGTTCGTCATCAAGAAAATGTTAATTATCAAATTTAGCTGGTTTTATTGGTCTAACCATCTAATAAACAAATGAACACCACTTCAGTGGGTTTAGTAATTAATTTAGAGCACTTTGCAGCCTTCATAGAAAGATAAATGAAAAAATAGTGCTTAATGAAAATTATGAATGTAACTATGGTGTAAATAGTGAATTATGATAAATAATTCAATAGTTTTTTGAAAAAAACTTTATTCATGCAAGTTATTATTTTCTTTAAAGCATTCTGCTTACTGTAGTTGACAAAAATACAGTTATTCATAGACATTTTGGCCAGAAACTGGAAAATAAATGATTTAGGTAACTTTGATGTTCGTCATACATTTTTCACACATTGTGTAATAAAACAAAAACAATGGCATGAATCAATTAACAGTTTGGTAGAAAATATTCAGTTAACTTGTAATTGGGTTTTTTATGGCATCTTAAGTACTTAAAGACAGAATTAGTGTATTTGATACAACTTTCAAATGTAAAGTGATGACGAAGGTCATTTGTTACCGCAACAGACCCATAATAATCATCATACTAACAGCAAATTTCAACAGGAAATGTCACAGACTAATAGCAAACAATGAAAACAACTTAACACAACATGATTTGCTGGAGCTATGAGAAAATACTGTGACATAACACCATGGTTGTGATGTAATCATTGATGTTCGTCATCAGGTGGGGGACACCACATTATCACTATTTTCTCAGAAATCGGTTGAAAAATTGTCCTGCCACTTTGCACATGTTTTGCCTCATTTATATCCTTTCTAAATATGCATGTATTTAAATGGTATTAATAGTTTCATTTTTTACCCTCTATGTCCACTTTTCATGCCCACCTTTTGGCACAGAGTCATATATACGTCCTCTATAGCGCTGCAGTACGTGCCACCGACGTGTATATATACGTCCTCTATAGCGCTGCAGTACTTGCCACCGACGTATATATACGTCCTCTATAGCGCTGCAGTACGTGCCACCGACGTGTGTATATACGTCCTCTATAGTGCTTCAGTACTTGCCACGACGTATATATACGTCCTCTATAGTGCTTCAGTACTTGCCACCGACGTATATATATGTCGCCGCTAAAAGCGATTTTGCTGTGTTCAAAAATAGTGCGGGAAACCGTCGATGCATGAGCAAGTAATAGGCGGCAGCGAAAGGGGTTAACGCCTTAAACATCAATTTATTGATTCTGAATGTTGACTGCTGTGCAGGTGAGCAACAGATACGTGTCCCAGCTGAAGGATTCGCACAGGAACCACCCCTTTGTCAAGGACTATCTGCACAAGGTCAGTTGTCTCCCTGCCTTCGGTCAAATACGTATGCGCACAGAAGCATTATTTTGGGGCTCACATGCATGCCCACACATGCAAGCACATACAAGCTCAAAGATTTGTGGAAGCGCAAGCACACTTTCTGAATTGATCACTTTCCATATCCCACAAATGTGTTCACACACACACACATGCATCACTTTCCATAGAAGGTTTACTGGCATTTTGCAGCCCATATCCACAAATGTGTTCACACACACGCACACACACACATCACTTTCCATAGGTTTACTGGCATTTTGCAGCCCATATCCACAAATGTGAAATGTGTTCACTCGCACACACACACGCATGTGCGCGCTCATGTACACACACACACGCACACTGGAGTTCAAGCACACTTTTTAATTGATAATTTTCGATAGAACTTTTTTGGGCTGTTAGTATTTGAAATCCATATCCCCCCCCTAAAAATAAGTTATTCAGTGAGGACGAGAACCTTGGTGGCATTGGAACCACTCTTGGGCCTCGTTCTGTCCACACATAAGTTGAATTTAGGGAAGGTTGCGGAGTAGGAACGAGTGCTTGGTGGCTATTTCTTCCTTGCTTCGCTCTAAACATTGTGAAATTGTACCAAGATGTCTGATTCCGTGTACCGTATTGTTCTGACTATAAGGCAATATTTTTTTTCCCTCAGACTTGAACCCCAAGTTTACTGATCCAGGCCTTCTGCCCATGTCAGAGGGGAGGGGGTTACAAAAGGAAAAACAACAATGACAACAAATCATCAGCACAAAGAACTCGATTATAAGCAAACATACACACAAAAAGCAACAATGACAACAAATCATCAGCACAAAGAACTCCATTATAAGCAAACATACACACAAAAAGCAACAATGACAACAAATCATCAGCACAAAGAACTCCATTGCAAGCGAACATACACACACAAAGCAACAAATCATCAGCACAAAGAACTCCATTATTAGTGAACATACACACAAAAAGCAACAATGACAACAAATCATCAGCACAAAGAACTCCACAATGATAAGCGAACATACACACACAAAGCAACAATGACAACAAATCATCAGCACAAAGAACTCCATTATTAGTGAACATACACACAAAAAGCAACAATGACAACAAATCATCAGCACAAAGAACTCCATTGATAAGCGAACATACACACACAAAGCAACAATGACAACAAATCATCAGCACAAAGAACTCCATTATAAGCGAACATACACACAAACAGCAACAATGACAACAAATCATCAGCACAAAGAACTCCATTATAAGCGAACATACACACAAAAAGCAACAGTGACAACAAATCATCAGCACAAAGAACTCCACAATGATAAGCGAACATACACACACAAAGCAACAATGACAACAAATCATCAGCACAAAGAACTCCATTATAAGCGAACATACACACAAACAGCAACAATGACAACAAATCATCAGCACAAAGAACTCCATTATAAGCGAACATACACACAAAAAGCAACAATGACAACAAATCATCAGCACAAAGAACTCCATTATAAGCGAACATACACACAAAAAGCAACAATGACAACAAATCATCAGCACAAAGAACTCCATTATAAGCGAACATACACACACAAAGCAACAATGACAACAAATCATCAGCACAAAGAACTCCATTATAAGCGAACATACACACAAACAGCAACAATGACAACAAACCATCAGCACAAAGAACTCCATTATAAGCGAACATACACACAAAAAGCAACAATGACAACAAATCATCAGCACAAAGAACTCCATTATAAGCGAACATACACACAAAAAGCAACAATGACAACAAATCATCAGCACAAAGAACTCCATTATAAGCGAACATACACACAAAGCAACAATGACAACAAATCATCAGCACAAAGAACTCCATTATAAGCGAACGTACACACAAGAAGCAACAATGACAACAAATCATCAGCACAAAGAACTCCATTATAAGCGAACATACACACAAAGCAACAATGACAACAAATCATCAGCACAAAGAACTCCATTATAAGCGAACATACACACAAACAGCAACAATGACAACAAATCATCAGCACAAAGAACTCCATTACAAGCGAACATACACACACAAAGCAACAATGACAACAAATCATCAGCACAAAGAACTCCATTATAAGTGAACATACACACAAAAAGCAACAATGACAACAAATCATCAGCACAAAGAACTCCACAATGATAAGCGAACATACACACACAAAGCAACAATGACAACAAATCATCAGCACAAAGAACTCCATTATAAGCGAACATACACACAGCAACAATGACAACAAATCATCAGCACAAAGAACTCCATTATAAGCGAACATACACACAAACAGCAACAATGACAACAAATCATCAGCACAAAGAACTCCATTACAAGCGAACATACACACACAAAGCAACAATGACAACAAATCATCAGCACAAAGAACTCCATTATAAGCGAACATACACACAAAAGCAACAATGACAACAAATCATCAGCACAAAGAACTCCATTATAAGCGAACATACACACACAAAGCAACAATGACAACAAATCATCAGCACAAAGAACTCCATTATAAGCGAACATACACACAAAGCAACAATGACAACAAATCATCAGCACAAAGAACTCCGTTATAAGCGAACATGACCCCTGTGCCTAATAAAATAGTAAGAAAAGATAATAACAAAACCTGAATGTTTTGGGGGTGCACCTTATAGTCAGAAACATATGGTACTTGGGTATCGGATGATCAGTGTTTTGTAGTTTGTAATGCGATTTTTTTGAAAGCAGTCTTTGTTTTGTTGTTGTTGTACTGATTGATTTATTTTATTTATTTAGGAAACTTGTATAGCGCATTACCTTAACCCTTTCACCGCCAATGTCACATTTAAGCACCACAGTGGTTTAACACCCGTATCACTAAAAGGCAACAAATCAGGGCTTGTTATCTGAAGACCGTATTTTCATAATTTGGGGAGGTAAGGATAGGCCTAATGTCATGCATTTCACAGATGAATTCCCAATATTGCAGATTTTTGTTGTTTTCTCTACCCAGTTAAAGCTAATGGTAGTTTTGGCCTGAAAAATGGCTGGCGGTGAAAGGGTTAAAGCTCAATGCGCTGATTATGATCTTTGTCTGTCCTGCAAGACTGGTTGTTGGTCCTCGTCAATGATTATGTCCTTGTGATCTCTGTCCTGACAGGAGAGCGAGTTTGAGAGGATAGCGAGGAACTACGCCCCGAGTGTGTCTGCCTGAACATTGTCATCATCATCTCCTTGAATTTATAGAAAGCTTCGTTTTGAAATTACTTCTAAACAGTGATCTTGCTAATGACCCACCATGCCGATGTGTATTTTCCCTCTCTTGCTCGGAAGATTTCTTACCAGCGAGAGCGGGAAAACACGTGAAAACGATGGTTTTCACACATCGGCATGGCGGGTCTTTAAAATAACACGTTTCAGACTAAGTCATTGCTGTTTGCGTGAGAAATCGTTGCATGAAAAACAAACAACAACAAGAACAAATAAAGCACACAGCAAACAAACAACAATAACAAAAAAGGCACACACAACATCTAAGGTAGGTTGTTATGATACAGTTGACCCCCTTTTTTAAGACCTTCAAAAAATCTTGAAAAATTGGTCGTAAAAGAGGGGGGTCTTAAATCAGGAGTGACCAAAACAATGCACTCACTACACCGTATATGACGCACAGCACAAGCATATGTCTCCTCACTACTTTCACCCTTTGCTCAAGAGTGAGCGTCACACGTTTCCTTTTTTTACCCACATCGCTACACTGTGATTTCTCCGCCATTCTTGAATGAAACATCCGGAGTAGCGCGGCTTGAATTAGCGCAGAGAAATCTCGCGAGATCGGACCCTCGCGAGATTGACATTGGCTAACAACAGTGGTACCCCAGCTGTGCGTCGGCTCGAACTGAGGCTGAGAAGGATAGATATCATACGTTTTTGCGACTGATAATTGTCAGAATGTGTTGCATCGGTCGTAAAATCAAGATTTACGGTCGTAAAACGCGTTAGAGGGGGAGTCGTAAATGAGGAGGCAAGTTTTGAAGAAGAACGATCCGTCATTGATATTTCGGTCTTAAAAGAGGGGAGGTCGTAAATCAGAGGGCCGTTCGTGAGGGGGTCGACTGTATTGAAAGAGATCTTGAGCTTGTGTTTCTCTCCTGTAGAATTACTCAGGCATGAAAACAGCTCTGCCATTTCTGCCATTTTTTTTCCGTAATTTAAGGAATCTCCGCTAAAATTATATCCGCCGTTTTCGCGAGCGCGATGTTATTCTCATATGGCGCCGTCCGTATTTGGACGAGTGACGCTTGCGCTCGCGGGCCAAAAATGGAACAAAACTTCTGACGTTAGCTGATAATCCGGGTGGAAGGATTTCTTAGCTGAAAAAATATCCTTTCTTTTTTTTTAACAGTAGTTTTCTTGCCTGATTACTATCACCTTGGTAGCTGTGGTGTTCTCACTGTAGAGGAAGGAGGAAGAAAGGTAGCTGCAGTCTGGTTTTCAAGCGAAATATGTTGAATAATTTTATTTGAAACTTGTCAAAACAATAGCGCTTTTTTTTTAATTCATAAAGCTGTCACTCAAGCCATCATAGAATGATAAACTCCTTATGACTACAAATGTTTTGAGTTTGAACAACTTGAATTTGTGCAATGAGCGGTTTTTTTCCTTATTGTGAATAAACTTATTAAGAAAAGGATAACTGAGCAAGACACATGAGCAGTGTTCATACATTTTGGAAAACATTGATTCACACCATTTATTACAATCTTACCATTCAACAATGGTCAACCTATGGCGGTATTGTTCACGCCAGAGGGCAGTCAATGCACTAGGGGCTTATCACACGATTTTCTTACTTGGGCGTAGTGAGAGAGAGAGTGATGATAGGACCACTCACTGTCTCTCTCTTTCTTTATCCCCAACTAATAATATAGAGAGGATTAGCCCCACACGAGCGTCATGCCCTCTGGCGTGAGAAAAATCGCACTAAGTCTCTCATTAACCAACAATTCTTCATACATTTTCAAAATTATTTCATTTCTATGTCAGATACTAACATTACCACATGCAAAAAAAAAGAAGAAAAGTTTGGACTCTAATTCACAGTATGAACGGTTTCTTTTTCACAAACACTTTCTTCACATGTGTAACACCTATTTTTTCAGCAAAAATGTGCTTCATGTATTTTTTCCTTAAAGTGGGAAATTGAGCCCACTTGTGCTGTTCGTGAATTTGTGATTGTAAATTGAAAGACCCCCCACATCACGTGTCTTATTCCCTCTTACGCTTGGAAGGTTTCTTAAGATTTCTTACCAGCTATAAGAGGGAACACACGTGAAAAACCATGATTTTGACACGTGACGTGGTGGGTCTTTAAGATTTGGTAGATTTTGATTTTTTTAAAACATTTGTTAAAAGTGTGGGGGAATTGATGTAAATGCATGCAACGTATGCATTAACTTGTATGCTTGAAAGAAAGTCCATTTATTTATCTTTGAAGTAAGCCATTCAAAAAGTGGTTAGATTATGTTGATATTGTTTTGTGCGTTATTGAACTGTGGGATTGATGTATAGTTAATATGTAGTGTTAAATAAAGGCTTCAAAAAGCTGATTCTGTGTGTGCGTGTTGTAAGTTTGTATTCCTTTACTCTTTTTCCCTCTACCACCATGTGTGTGTGTGCATGTGTTGTGTGTGTGTGTGTTCTTACAATGTTCATGCGTTTGTGTGTGTGTATTAACTATTATACTCTATGCACAGTCATAAGGGAGTAAACCTTTCAGAGAACTTAACCAATGAATGGATGGTTACCTCCCTTGACAAACATATTAATTCACAGACACACACACAGAGGTGTTCATTTATTTGTAGCTTTTCTTTTTTGTACTCACAAATCTACATCAAGATCAGGCATACATTGAATTGGAACGAGGGTCTGTGCCGTTCCCTTCTGTGTAACTATTTTGGGGGGGAGCCTTTACAGACAAAACTATTGATCCAGTCGGCAAATGTTAGATCAGCTCCCTCCGCTGTTCCAGGGTGAAGTTGGCCAATCAGCTTAACGGAAAAGGTCAATCGGAGGGAGCTGATTGGCCAACTTCACCCTGGAACAGCGGAGGGAGCTGATCTTAACATTAGCCATCCAGTCTTATGATGATGATGTTGTTCCCTGGCTTAACAACTCCAGGGATCATCCCAACAGCCAGAGCACTTGAACAATTCAGTACAAATGCACCAGCTAGGGATGAGAACATTACGTGTGTGACCGTTTTTGGTTACCCCGCCATGTAGGCAGCCACACTCAGTCTTCGGGGGATTTTAGACTGATGATGTTATGCTGGGAGCTTGTCATGGCTTAAGACAATCCCTGCACAACTATGCAGAGCGTAACATTTTGATGTAGCCTTGGCGTTCTATGTCAACTGGTCTGACACAGCCTCATGCCAAGGCAACAGTCTTATGATAAAAAATGGCAGAATGGATTGATGATGAATCCCATTTTGTCAGTATACACCATAGATCCAAAATTAATGGCTGCTCTGGGTTTTTTTGTGGTCACAAACGAAATATGAGAATCTTGCCGTTGGTATAATCCCAGGGATCAAGTGGGCAGGACCTAGTGAAAAAGTCATGTGACGAGTGGTTGTGATGTGACAGAGCCTTGGCTGTGGGCTTGCTGGTTAAAAAAGACGACACGTACAGGCAACTGAGGAAGTTGTCATGTCACTGACATTAACATATTGTCACTTTATATGGACTTAAAGACCCACCAGATCACGTGTCAAAATCACGGGTTTCACGTGTTTTCCCTCTTATAGCTGGAAAGAAATCTTGTTTTGACCAGGTCTCACTCCCATACAAATGCCCCCAAATTCAAAGCGATACATCATTTTAAAGAGCAGCCTCAATTTGAACATGGGACATTTATATGTGGGTCACAGCTACCCAGAAAAAAACAAGGGCGCGACTGTGTATCTTTAAGTTGAACATAATTATATTTTGGAGGATTAAAAGCAGTCTATTTTGAACATTTTTTTGTAACCCTTTCACCGCCGATGTCGCATTTTAGCACCACTGATTTAACACCCACGCTACTAAAAGGCATGAAAGTTGGATCAGGTATCCAATATCCTTATGTTGTTCAGTTTAGGAGATAAGGAAAGGGTTTATTTGATACATGTCATTGGGGGATTCACAGTACTGCAGATGCCAACTTTTCTTTACCTAGGTAAGTCTGAGAGAAAGTTTTGGATGAAAAATGTCTGGCGGCGAAAGGGTTAAAAAAAGGCGGTGCGCTTGCAGTGGCGCACTCTCCAGGGTGACAGGAGTCCGACTTTCGCAGAGATAAGTTTCTGTGACTATACCAAATACACCAAAAAAAGGTTTATGGAGTAGAGGGGTGGAAAAGGCACCAATATCTACTGGTTGTATGTTTGTATGGCTTGCCTTGTTATTTACTGGTTTTAAAACATTTCCCTGTGGGGATACCGGGGGTCTTTCGTAAAAATAGTTCCCTCACCTTCTGGAAGTTCGTTCAGTGCTTATAACTTCCTCCAATCTGCCACTCTCTTCGATTCTGCCTTTTCCCTTTGCTTACTGTCATCTACTATCTTTCTGACCTAATGGCCCATTTTCCCCCAAAAATATTCCAAATAACTTTTCTCCTTTGAGCTCCTCCGAAATCGGAATGTGTCGACTGTACGCAGCGGGGAGACCAGTGAAAACTGAAAACCGGACACATACGTACTTTGCCCATTATGGCCTTTTGTCCTGGGAACGCAGAAGAAGAAGAAGAAACACACCTATGGGTGGCAGACACAATAGGGAAGAGGGTGGGGACGCAGGAACATTCTGCTAACAGCATGATGGGCAGTTAACAAAGAGTAAAGGTAAAGATGTGCCACCCCCCATGCATTTCTCGGTTAATTGTATTTTTCCGTTTTTGCCTTTCTTACCAAACATAAAGCTGTATTTTAGGAACATTTTTAGCTAATTACCTTTTTGGAATACTAACCCTACCCCTAAACCTAACCCTACCCCCCACTGTACACCGCTATTTGTCACAGTTGTGGTTCGTTGCGTTTTTCCGTCTTATACGGTGGGGGGTAGGGTTAGGGCTAGGGTTAGGGTTAGTATTCCAAAAAGGTTATTAGCTACAAATGTTCCTAAAATACAGCTTTATGTATGGTAAGAAAGGCAATAACGGAAAAATACAATGAACCGAGATAGGTAGGGGGGGTGGCACATCTTGACCTTTACCCATGAAGTTGTAAACACTATGCCTATTTGCTCTATTTTCGATGTTATGGTATAATTGGATTGTTAATAAGCTGTTCATACTTATTGATGATGCTTGCATTAATTTTTGTTTGTATTGCAAATCATTGAAGAAAATATTTGCTCTATTTTCGATGTTATGGTATAATTGGATTGCTAATAAGCTATTCATATTTATTGATGATGCTTGCATTAATTTTTGTTTGTATTGCAAATCATTGAAGAAAAGAGAACCTTCTTTGCAAGGGGCAAAAAAAAAAAAAAAAAGTAAGAATAGGTCAACTAAGCCAAGCAGATTGACTGGGAGTCCCTTAATATGGCTTCGATCTTGTCATCGCTTAGTATTTTTTGTTTCAACATAAATCTATGCTGTGGGAGAGAGAGTAGGTGGGAGGGGAGAGGGTGGGGGCTGGGGACATTCGATAAAAGCATGTGTCTAGCTGGTGGGAGAGATAGAGATAATATGAATGTTTAATTGAGGTTGAAATGGATAAGCTACAACAGCTTCTTTGCACCCTGCCCTCTCTCAAACACACTCACGCCATGCATCAAACGAAGAAAATTCGAGAAAAATAAAATAAAAGAACAACCAAGTCGAGAGAAAGAGAATGAATGGCTTATTCATGTAGGCCTTCGCCCCTCATACAGGGGTGTGTGAACAATGTACATTTTTAATATAACTGAGCAAAGAACAACAACAAAACATAATCACAATGTTATAATTCAGTGGTAATAACAAACAAACAAAGCAGTTCTACAACGTAAAGGTTTCTCTATATCTAAAACCCTTATACAGAAACAGAGAAAAAGTGAGTAACATTTGGATTAGTCAGTATAAAAATTAAAAAAAACCTTAATAAGATAGCAATATTTCGGTTTATTTGTTTCCAACCTTCGACTGGCAAAGCACCAGGGCAACTCTTGGATTAGAGCAGCTATGACATAAGCAGATTTAATCGAAATAAACATGGATTTCTGTAATACTTTGGCTCAATGAACTGCTCTCTATTTGTCTTTGGGGGGGGGGGGGGGGGAGAGTGAGAGTGAGGGCAGTTTGATAGAGAAAGACACAAAAAAGGGGGGGAGGTAGTTTGAGAGGGAGGGAGAGAGAAAGCGAGAGTGCTCACGTGCTTCCTTTAAGTGTTTAAAACATGGTGGTAAATTAATTGCAAAGCGTTGAACATGTTTTTATTCTATTACTCTTGAGCCTTGACCCGCCCAACAGTTCAGGGTTGAAATGAAGTGACACAAAAATGAAATGGGGAGGAGAGGGGTCACAAAGAAAACTAAACGTAAACTTAACCAAACAGGTCCAACATTCTTCTACAAGAGAAAACACAATTACCATCAACACTTCATTTCAACCTCAACAAGTCCTCATATTAACCTCCATCCACCAAACGGGGTGGGAACCCCCCCACCCCACCCACAAAATCAATTAAGTGCCAATGATGACTTCTAGCAACCGGCAGACTTGACAGCCATTGTGACGTCATCGCGTGTGACGTAAACCCAACCGTTGGCTCCCCCCCTCCCCTCCCTCCCTGACCATTGGCAGAATGGCGGGAGCGTTTTGACCACCTGAAGTATTATCAAGAAGTTCCGAAAACGGTACCGATCCTTCTTGGCGATCCCAATTTGTCCTCCACGCAGGTTTGAAAGTAGCTTTTGTTTCTGGATAGGTTTGCCGGCTGGCTTTGTCAGTGAAACGGTTACGCGGTACACCGAGTACCTTTTTTGTGTAGTTCGTTTTGACGTCGCTTTGGTGGCCCCCACCTGAACAGGTGTGTGTGCGTGGCAGTGGGCAGGCGGGAAAGTAGGCCCGTGGAATAAAACGCCACCTCCACAGTTACCGTTCTTTGCGTTGGCCTAGACTTTCTCCAGAGCTATTGTTCTTTGAAAATGTTCTTTGCTATTGTTGTTAGGGAGACGTCAAAGGATGTAATTTTAGGCGTGTGACGGCATCACGATACTGTCCATACTTTATTTGACCATGTGCTGTGTTGTACGTGTTGTACGTTTATGTTTGTTATTAGACTTATATATGTTTTGGGTTGTTTTATAGGTTTGTTTTTTGGCTGGAAACGTATCCCCTCTATTTAGGATACCTAAAGGCAAGACTTGCTCTTTTTAAATTTTTTATATACCATCACCCTGGGCGAAATAACTTGTGTATTTTTTGAGGTCTGTGTACACGTTAACAACAATCACAAAATATATCTATTTCCCATGGCAAATTATCAAGACAATGTTAGGCCACTCATAACATGACTTACACAACTCGCCGTGTTGCCATGGGGAAATAGTGATATTTTGTGAATGATGTTAACGTGTACACAGAAGTTTAGTAGTCTTGCAAGACCTGAAGTCCTGTTTCTTGTGATCCTATTGTAGTAGGGGGAGACGGGGTAAAAAGCGCATGGGCGGGTAAGAAGCCCACCCCAATTATCTCATGAAATGAAGCAAATTTCAGTCTCATTTTGCCCATGAGACGAGCGTTAATGTCTAGCATTCGTCTCGTGGGCAAATTTGACTGAAATTTTCTTTATTTCATGAGATAATTAGGGTGGGCTTCTTACCCGCCCATGCGCTTTTTACCCCGTCTTCCCCTATAACCAGCATAACCCCAAACAGAAAGGGGCCCAATAGAAACATGATCGCAACAAAACAAAAAGTTATCACAACGGTAATTTAAAATGAGCAGCAGTGTCTTGTTTAATGCCGTGTCACATCACTCGAGGCACTCGCTCGTGTAGGAGGAGCAAGGTCGTCAGTAGCCTTGTACTTGTTTGTGCGTTCAACTGCTTTAAATACGTCTTTGCTGTCAAACAGGCATCTAGGGAAGAAAGCGGCCTACAAATCATATTAATAATCAAACAAAATATTGATGGCTTGGAGTCAAAACGGACTATCTTTACATAGTCGATTGACGTATTATTGAACATATTGTAAACAAACTAACAACTTGTTTTAAAAATAGACTGCAGAAATATAAAAAGCATAATCCCCATTTTACATTATTTGCAGTCTTTTTTAATACAAGTTCTTAGTTTTTGCCATAACTTCAATAATAAGTCAATGGACTATCTAAAGATAGTTCGTGTTGACTCTAAGCCATCGTTATAATCACATGATGAAGCAGCAGCCATTGAGCTTTTAGCTAAAGAAGCGATAGGTCTTTTAAATCCACATCGGCAGTACATAAACGAAGCGGCGGCAGTTTGAGGTCAGCCTTGAATATATTGATTATATTAAAAAAAAGCTTTTGGACTTTCCTGGTATTGCAGTACCTCCAGGATCGTCCCACTATCTTTATCGTTATCAATGTCCCACATGTGCCTGTTCCAGGCTGGAGGACGTTAAAGTGAACTTTCATTCATTTTAGGTCACTTGTCTCTGCGGGAACCTTGCTCGCGGCCCACTCCTTTCAGCAACCATCCTATTTTTTCCCAGCAAGCAAGTTTCTAACCAGCAAGACCCGAATCTTTGGATAGGTGGTTATGCCTTTAACGGAAACAGAGACAGTGACTACCTCTGCACTTGCAACAGACAATGTGGCGGTACCATAGCCGATGAGGTTTAACCGAGGCATGGTTACCGCTACACCTATCTATATTGTTAAAAACTCGGGACTTTACTGGTGTTGCACTGTCTCCGTGCATTGCAGCCGGTATTGTTCCCACCATCTTTGTATTTACAAATGTCCCATATGACCGAGAGGACGTAAAACATCATTTTCATCGTGACTACCTCTGCCACTGCCTTCTTCACCGTGCAGCGATCTGAATCTTTAAGATTTTGAGTAAGGCCGTGTACACAGTAGATGCGGAAATACCATGCGCAATCCGTAGAATTGCAATTGCTTGTCAATACGAAGTCAACAATCACAAGAAACAACATTCCGATTCCGATAAATGTTTGTAAAACTCCTGAAAGTGTTGACCTTTCTAAAGTGACAGCTCATAGTTTTGCAATGGAAGTAATTCAGTTGCTGCTGCAGTTGGCTGGGGACATCCATCCCAACCCAGGTCCAGTGCATGTTAACTTTGATGGACTGTCTATTATCCATATAAATGCTCGTAGCTTAACTACAAAAATCTCATTGGTACAGTGTGAAGCTGGTTGTTTTGATATAATAACTGTATCTGAGACCTGGTTCTCAGATACGACTGATAATAATGAAATTCTTATTCCCGGTTTCCTTCCTCCTGTCCGACGTGACAGGCCTGGTGATCCACATGGCGGTGTTGCTGTGTATGTTAAAAACAATTTAATTTGTAAACCTAGGCCTGATCTGTCTGTACCAGATCTAGAAACTGTGTGGGTAGAAACTAAGTTGGGTCAATCCACTTTACTTGTAGGTACATTTTATCGACCCCCAGATGTAAATGTGGTTTACTGGGATCTAGTTGACCAGTCCATCCAACTGGCTGGCAGCACTCCACACAGATATGTTATTCTAGGAGACTTTAACGCTGACTGCTCATCCCAGCCCCCACCACATCTTCAAAATATAATAACTACTAATAGTTTATTCCAATTAGTCACAAAACCAACTCGTGTGACAGAAAGTACAGCTACATTAATTGATTTGATACTAACGCCCTGTCCTGACATAATTCAGACAACTGATGTTTTAGCACCTATTTGTAGTGATCACTCCTCGCCTTATATTGTTCTAAAGCAGCACAACAGTAGTAACGCCTCTTACAAACGCACAATATTTAACTACTCTAAACTGGATGTTCAAAAACTAATTAGAGAAATTTCAAACATTGACTGGCATGCTATTGTTTCTTTAGAATTAATTGACGATGCTGCTGAACAGTTTGCTGATCAGCTCATGTCCCTTGCAAAACTTTGCATGCCAGTAAAAGAGGTGACTATAAATGAACGGGATGCCCCGTGGATTACGATGGATATAAAGAAACTAATAAGAAAGAAGAATATTATCCACAGATTAGCTAAAATTTTGAATTATGACTGGACATGGGCTTTGTTCCGTCAGACACGTAACAACCTCACAAATGTAATTAGAACAAGAAAAACTGAATATATGTCTGACTTGGACAAACGTATTTCTTCACCTAATTGTTTCGGGTCAAAGGACTGGTGGAAACTGGTAAAAAGATTTATAACAACTAAAGGCATGCCCCAGGATGAAATCCCTCCAATAGAAGACAATGACACAATTTATTATTCTCTAAAAGAAAAGGTCACCATTTTCAACGAGTATTTTGCTAAACAGTGCTCCATAACTGATGAGGGAGAGGCTCTTCCCCATTTAGATGAATCTCGTGAGTCGATAAATCAACTAACTCTTACAGCAGATATGGTTAAGGAAATGCTAACAAAATTAGATAGTAGGAAAGCGGTAGGGCCTGATCTAATTCATAACAAAATATTAATTGTTGCTGCTGATGTTATTTGTGAACCTTTAACACATTTATTCAATCGATCTTTAACTGAAGGTAAATTCCCTGTTAGTTGGAAACTAGCTCACGTTACACCTATATTTAAGAAAGGGGATAGACAGAAATGTGAAAACTACAGACCTATTTCACTTCTAAGCTGTATAGGAAAGGTTCTTGAAAAATGCGTCCAGAAACATGTATTTAGTTATCTTACGGAAAACAACCTTTTAACAATGGCTCAGTCCGGTTTCATTCCTCAGGATTCTACTGTCTTTCAATTAACAAGTATTTACGACGAGTTTTGCAAATTCTTAGATAGTAAAACAACTGCACAGGTAATTTTCTTTGATATATTCAAGGCTTTTGATAAGGTATGGCATCGCTCCTTACTTTGCAAACTTTCTGCTCTTGGTATTCGTGGACAGCTCTTAGACTGGTTTAGCGATTATTTAAAAGGGCGATCCCAAGCTGTTGTTCTAAAAGGAACTAAATCATCATATATTCCCATATCCGCAGGTGTTCCTCAAGGTTCTGTTCTTGGACCTTTACTTTTTCTTGTGTATATAAATGATATTGCATATGATATTGAATCAATTATCAAACTTTTTGCAGACGACACTAGCATGTATTTGGGCTTAGAAAACACTCACATCAGGACAGAAATACTAAATTCAGATCTCGAAAAGATTAACAGTTGGGCAGCAACATGGAAAGTCAAATTTAATGAATCCAAAACTGAGCTCATGACAATCTCTAACCGGGTAATGGCAGACACACAACCTTTGACATTTAATGACGTAATTCTACAAGAAAGTGACTCACATAAACATTTAGGTGTAATAATACAAAACAACTGTAAATGGGATCTTCATATAAAATCCATTGTGTCCAAATGCCGAATACTTGTTGCTTGTTTTAGGTCATATAAATATCGTCTAAGTCGCAAATCACTTCTCACTATGTACAAATCATTTATCATGCCTCACTTTGATTATTCGGACGTTATCTGGGACAATTGCACGAACAAACAAGCAGAAGATCTAGAAAGTCTCCAATTAGACGCAATTAGGACAATCATTGGTTCAGTTCGTGGGACCAGCCATCATAAATTGTATGCTGAGTCTGGACTTACTACTTTAAAAGAGAGACGACGTCGTCATAAAATTATCTTGTATTTTAAAATTGTTCATGGTATTGTGCCCTTGTACTTAATAGAGCGTCTTCCACCCCTGGTTGCCTCAGTAAACCCCTACCACAGACGTAATTACCTTGAAAGACTTGTACCAAGGAGTAGACTAGAGTTATACAGATCCTCATTCTTTCCCTCTGCAACTGTACTTTGGAACATTCTTCCTGATCATATTAAGCAATGTGATTCCATTAGCATGCTTAAGCGTTTTCTCCGAGAAACAGATAACGTTGTACCACAATATTATTATTTACCTGACAGAGCTTCTGAAGTAATAATTTGCAAACTGAGACTACAAATGAGTGACTTAAAAGATGATTTATTCCTTCGACATCTCTCCAATAGTACAGTATGTGCTTGCGGATTTGATGCTGAAGATGCTGAACATTTCCTTTTGTATTGTCCTCTCTTCCAACAAGCTCGTGCAGAAACCATTGCATTACTGCCAGATGATGTTAAAACTGACTGTGCAGTGTTATTGTTTGGCAGTAAATATAAAAATGTCTCAGAGAACTCTAGAATATTCCTTGCAGTTTGCAAGTTCATTCAAAGGTCTAACAGGTTTGTGGTCGGCTAGGCGTGCAATGATGCATATGTCAAATTATTTTTCCATGCATATTTTGTCCATTTCCTAAACTAAATTATTGAGAATACTACTCATTATAATTTTATTCAATTGTCAAACAAATTCTCAATAACATGATTAATTCTGACTGTAACATGATTCGTCGTTTCCCTTTGATAAGGGGCGCAAACTTGCATAAACAAATATTTATTCTGCTCTTGACATGACTTTACAATCCCATTTGTTTTTGTTGTTTTTTTTAGCTTTGTGATGACTCTGATTCAATGCAAGCTGACATAATGTTTTATATTGCCCCTACAATTCATGTAGTTTGGATTTACTTAATTTTGTTGTGTATTTTCTTTTTTTCTGTTTTTTTTTTCCCTTTTTGTATATAAGTGTTTACTACTGTTGTCGATTTTATGTTATTATTTTTTCAATGTTAAATTAGTTTTGCGTGTGCAGTCCTTACTGTGCAACTTAAATATTAGAGTACGCTTTATAAGCTCTTAGCTTGTTGTACTCGAAGTTCATAAATGTATTGCTGCTTTGTTATGATTTTCTATTCTTGAATAAATTCTTGTTTAAACCAATCCGTAAATAAGTAAAAGAAAGAAGGAAAAAAAAAGTGCACATGTCCGCATTTCCCCTAATCCGTATATTTTTCTTTCTTCTTTCTTTTACTTATTTATGGGGTTACGTGCTTAAGTTCCGCGTCTAATGTGTCCGAGGCCTTAAGGCGAGTCACTCGCCACATCTATCGTCCAAAGCTGGGCTTGGTTCTCAAAATCTTAGTGAAGTTTTCGAATTCTCTTTATCTGCCGCTCACACGCAGTGTGTCACACTGGGAGTGGGACAAGTGTTTCTGAGCGAGCATTCTTCTTCTTCTGCGTTCCCAGGCCATATGGCCAGATTGGGTAAAGTACGTATGTGTCCGGTTTTCAGTTTTCACTGGTCTCCCCGCTGCGTACAGCCGACACATTCAGATTTCGGAGGAGCTCAAGGGAGAACAATTATTTGGAAGATTTTTTTTAAAGGCAGGAGTAAGTGGGAAATATAGTAGATGATAGAAAGCAAAGGGAAAAGGCAGAGTCAAAGAGAGTGGCATATTAGAGGAAGCTACAAGCACAGAACTTCCAGAAGGTGGGGGAACTATCTTTACGAGAAAAAAACCGGTATCCCCACGGGGACTGAGCGAGCACAATATGAGCGATGATATGAACGAGTGACTTGTCAGTGTGACAAAGACTTTCAGTGGACTGTGGGTGGTTATCACAGGTGGACCACACCATATCAGGTGTCCGAGTCTGACCAGTGTGCCACCCAGCCTAGCCCGGACAATGTCCACCCCACTGCACTGGACTGCTCGCTGGGGGGAACGGGTGGTTAGTCACTACAGCAAGGGAGTGAATGAATCAACGAATCAAGTGGCTACCCCCAGATTACCGCCCCTGTTTCAGCCAGCAGGGCGGGTGGAGAGCAAAGGGAGACAAAAGCTTGGCAAAGGGAGAGAGAGAAAAGGTACATTAGCGAGGACAGGAGCGGTACAGAGTTGTACAAAGTACAGAGACAAGAGCCGAGGGCTGGCAGGCAATGGCAGAGAGAGAGAGAGAGAGAGAGAGAGGGGGGGGGGGGATACTGGAATGGTAAAGTGGGGGTGTCAGGGAAGCCGCCAGACGAGGTCTGAATCAATATTGATGGTCAGTCTTTAGCAGACAGGTCCTGGCTGCCCTCCTACGGCCAGTTCAAGCGTGGCAGTGAGGCGGATTAGGCAGGAGGAACTCTCCCTCTCTCCCTTTTGGTTAATCTCATCGCGTCACGCTCGCCGTACTGAGCACCTTGGCAAGACTATGGAAGACACGGCCAGGCAGGAACTACCCAACGTCTCCAGACATCAGGGTTCGCCTTAATCCCGACCCCCGGCGAGGGCTGAGTAAACAGGGCGACAGTAATCAAATGGAACGGGCCACAAGTATTTTCTGAATACCACGCTTGATTTGACGCCGGTGGCCTACAGTAGTACAGCGTACAGTTTGCCAAGTTTGTATGACTTCCTCAGTACTGCACCAATATTGAAGCCGGACCAGGACAAATGTTGCTTCATTCCGTGTCACTTTTCAAACCAAATCCTTACCAATATTGAATTGAAGACATTCACTTCTGGTACTAACACTAAACCCGTTTTGTCTGTTTGATATTAAAACACCCTGCTTGTTCTGTTTGTCCAGAAATATTGACACGCGTGAATCCAAATGTTGAAGTTGCCTGGAAAAACGTATTGGGATTCTTGTCTGTAAGTTAGGGCCAGGGTCGTTTTTTGAAGAGGAATGAACGGTGATCCCCGCCCGTTTGTTTCCACTGCTGGCAAATATTGAACATCGATCGTGTACACTTTGGACACAGATTTGCTTGGAGTCAAGTGTTGTATATCTGGCTCTGCTTTTGTATCACGTTGCTGATCGGTTCTAAGAGGGACAAATATTGAACTGGGGCAGTAGGCTATGAACGAAGCTGTGGCTGAATATTGCCGTGCTATTCACAATAAACGTTTAACAATATAAACTTTTATCGTTGTACTTTAAGAATCTGCCTCATCAGATTTAGGTCGCCTTGACTTGAGACTGTCAGACCAATTGACACAGGCTAAAACACCAAGGCAACATCAGCATGTTGTTATGCTCTGCATAGTTATGCAAGGATTGTATTTGAGCCATGACAAACTCCTAGCATAACATCATCAGTCTCCCAAATCCTTCGAAGTCGGAGTGTGGCTGCCCACGTGGCGGGGTAATCAAAAACGGTCACACGCGCAATGTTCCCACCCCTAGTTGGTGCATTTGTACTATAGTATTCAAGTGCTTCGGCTGTTGGGATGATCCCTGGAGTCTTGTAGCCAAGGTACGACAACAACAACAACCAGAACCAGATTTAGGATTTTAGTGCAGAGGGAAACTAGCAATGCTTAAATAATGAGAATGATTATTTGATTTAAGACGATAGAATTCCAGCGGTTAAAAAAATATAGCTGATGTCAGGCTGTTCTGAATGAAAATCGACCAAACGCACGGAGTTTTCTTTATTGCCAGTCATTAACATTCTGCTAATTTAAAATGACATTCGAAATTCACTGAAGGTCTAGGCCAAGGCCTACTTGAAATGTCACAGAGCTTAGCATGGAAGATTCTTGCAGAATAACATTAATATTCAGTGGATTATGGCTCACTGAACAATATTAACCATGTCACGATCATAAGCAATATCTGCATAGAATCAATTTCGTAACATCTGAGAAGAGTTGAGATACGCGTTATTCAAGAAAAGCGGATATAATGGAGGGATTATTGTCTTGTCTACCTCTCCGTCTTACTCATGTCAAAGTTTGCCCTGTCCATCCGTCTGTTTTTTGTCTGTCTAACCCTGACCCCCCCCCCCCCCACACACACACACACACCCTCCTCCCTGCCTTCTCTCTCTCTCTCTCTCTCTCTCTCTCTCTCTCTCTCTCTCTCTCTCTCTCTCTCTCTCTCTCTCTCCTCTCTCTCTCTCTCTCTCTCTCTCTCTCTCATGTGTCATTAAATAATGTTACTTTTCAAGTATTCTATATCACTGTTATGAAACATGGCGTGGGCATAGGTCAAGATGTGCCCCCCCCCCCTACATTTCTCGGTTAATTCCATTTTTCAGTTTTTGCCTTTCTTACCAAACATGAAGCTGTATTTTATGAACATTTTCAGCTAATTATCTTTTCTTCAATAATTAATTGCAGTCATGATAAAGGCCATTATCTAATAGGACACCCCCCCCCCCCCCCCCCCCTATGTACTGCAGTACACCGCGGCATTTGTCACAGTCGTGGTTCATTGCGTTTTCCCGTCTTATAGGGGGGCATGGCGTGTCAATTTGTTAATTATTTTATATATGTGGTTTCATCAATGTTTGTAAAGCACTGAGAGTTTGCTTTTAGCATGATTTTTTTTAAAATCTCGCTATATAATTAAATCATTATTATTATTATTATTATTATTATTATTATTATTATTATTATTATTCCTTCTGGCATCACGGACAAGGAATGAGAGACCCGAATCAGTTCTGAAGGTGATGCCTCTCCTGCCACTTTTCCCACTCCCTGCCACACTTTATTAATTAACCCTTTCAACGCCAGCCATTTTTCAGCCTAAGCTTTCCATTAAACTTACCTGGGTAGAGAAAAAATTGTCTGCAATATTGGGGATTCCTCTGTGACATGCATACAAATATGGGCCTATCCTTACCTCCCAAAATGAAGAACATAAGGCCATTGGTCAACAGACCCTCGTTTGATGACTTTTAGTGACATGGGTGTTAAATGATTGTGGTGCCAAGAGGCGACAGTGGCGATGAAAAGGGGGGGGTAAGCACTGTTCTAGACTACTACGTGTATCAATGAGGTGACCCGGGCCCCTATGTTTTGATGGACCCATCTTGTACCAGTGGCGATGAAAGGGGGGTAAGCACTGTTCTAGACTACTACGTGTATCAATGAGGTGACCCGGGCCCCTATGCTTTGATGGACTCATTTTGTACCAGTTCCAGCAATCCACGGAAAAGCAAGCAATTTTGGGGTTTCACCAAAATAATAGGACCTCCCTTTACTTTTAACAAGAGACACCGTTACGTTGATATTTCGTCACAAACAATACACGGGGATAGTCCTCCGAAGTCGGAGTGTGGGTGTTCACGTGGCGCGGTAATCAAAAACGGTCACACACGTAATGTTCTCATCCCAAGCTGGTGCGTTTGTACTACAATGTTCGAGTGCTTCGGCTGTTGGGACGATCCCTGGAG
>CM065693.1:43463984-43473984 GCA_017654935.2 Phymorhynchus buccinoides
ATTAACGCCCTTGACAGTGAGAGTGAAGCCCTTGTTGGTCAGTGCTGAAAAGGGCATTCACTCTTGTGAAAGGCAGCCATTTAGTGGCCTCAAATAGGGGGTTTGGCGAGTTATACCCTTGTTTGGTCAGTACTCAAGCAGCTACCAAGGGCATTCACTCTAGCAAAGCACGGTTGTTACAGTGGGACTACTTTAGAATGGGCGACATTTGTGCGTTTCCTGCTGTCTGTGTGTATGTATGTGTGCGCGTGTGTGACCGAATTGTGTTCCACGTCATAGCGCCTAAATCACTGAACCTATCTGAACAAAACTTGGAAGAGAGTGAGAGTTGAGGGGGCTCCGAAAACACGTGCTCATAGTTTCAAAACTGTTGGCGTTAGACCACCATAACCATAATTATGCATTCGTAATCACCATCTTTGGGGAAATGCAGTGGAAGACAATTTGAAGGGGCCAAAAGCACAGTGAGGGTGAGAGCCAGATTGAGGTTTTATACTGAAAATTCTCTGCCCTTGTCTCGTGCCCGGCCTGAGATGCGAACGCCACCCACTTAAGATTATCGCCCTTGCCTGTCATGGGTGTCTTTTGCAGTCATGAAAAAATGGACTGCTACAACCATGGGGACATTTCGCAAGGACTCCTTTGTATTGTATCCGATGGTCACCAAGCCGCGAGTAGCTATGTACCTTGTATACATAATGGAATGTTCCGTGTGTGCCTGCCCCCCAGTAACACAACACGGACTTCCAAGGCTGGGGCAGGGCTGCTCTCGCGTTGATGGGACGGGCGTGGCTGGTGCATCTCTGGGTCCCATCAGCACCTTCGGGTGTTTCTATTTCATAGCCATAGAAAAGTATGTCAAAACGGCGATTCCTCCTCGGCGGAGTTACCAGAGAGAGAAGCCATTTTAGACGGGGTGGGTGGAGGACACTCAAGGTGGTTGAAGCTTTTTTCTTTGTAGTGCAGTAAAAAAAAAAAAGGAGCTATTTCCTTTGTTGTGAGCGAAACACCTTTTGGTAAACTGTAAATAAAAAGGCGTGTATTGTACAAAATTTCGTCTAAGCGACTCAGGCAGCAATTAGAAAAGAGAAAGCTGAAAGAATGTGACTTCCAGCACGTCCGCCAAGGAAGAATCGCCGATTTGACGGTTTGATTTATAGGAAACCAGAGCAAAATGAGTGTTGCGATCTCCGTAAAGGGTGTTTTCCTGGTGATCTCGACGTGTTTCTTGCAAAAACTCATCCGTCAGGGTGCCCCTTTAAAATCTACATAGAAGACAGCTGTGTTTGAAGGTCCATTTCGCTTTCTATCTGCAGTACAATTTAGTTTCCGAAAACAAGGCGAAGTGAAGGAAATTAATTATGCTTAACACATACTTTGCAAAAGCCCATAATTATTTTGGTTTAATTAAACTGGTTTTTTTTAACCCTTTCGCCGCCAGACATTTTTCAGCACAAAATACCATTAAACTTAACTGGGTAGAGGAAAAATAATTGTCAGCAATATTGGAAATTCTTCTGTGACATGTATAACAGTAGACCTATCCTTACCTCCCAAAATTGAGAAAATAGGGTCTTTGAATAACAGACCCTGATTTGATGCCTTTTAGTGACATGGGTGTCAAACCATTGTGGTGCATAAATGTGACATTGGCGGTGAAAGGGTTAATTCACAAACGAACATTTGATATAGCAGCAACAATTAATAATCTAATTAGACAAATTATTTCTGTATGGAACCACCAAAAACGATGCATTTAAAGGTTGTAGCTATATTTATTCCGGCCCAAACCGCCCAGCCGGAAGTTGCCTCTGTGTATTCAAGCCGCCCAAAACCGCCCGTAGCTTGCCCCCACTCTGAGACCCCCTCTGATGGCATTTTTATCACGCACTAACTTCTGGCTTGTCCTACACACACTATGAAGAAGCTTCTCACTTGCAATGATGCGATAGTAACTGTATGGCGCTCTGTGTGCTTCAAAAGACAGTTTTTCCCGAAAATGCGCGAAAGAAGCTTCTTACTTGCAGTGATGTGATAGTAACTGTATGGCGCTCTGTGTGCTTCAAAAGACAGTTTTTCCCGAAAATGCGCGAAAGAATCTGAACACAAGAAGAAGTTTTGTATGTAACAAATGTGAATGCAAGAGGGTTTTAAATTACTGTAGGCCTGTTCGTTTCTATGTAAAATCTCCCGCTCAAATGTTTCAAAATTTAATTCGTAATTATGGATTTCGTTCTTGGATGATGTCACGTGATCATGCATAGACTATGGCTGCATTTTCCTCCTTGCTCTAGGACGGTTTTAAAGGACATATTAATGTTGATTTACTACCCCCCCCTCTCTCTCTCTCTCTCTCTCTCTCTCTCTCTCTCTCTCTCTCTCTCTCTCTCTCTCTCTCTCTCTCTCTCTCTCTCTCTCTCTCTCTCTCTCTCTCTCTCTCTCTCTCTCTCTCTCTCTCTCTCTCTCTCTCTCTCTCTCTCTCTCTCTCTCCCACGATCTCTCTCTCTCTCTCTCTCTCTGTGCGCGCGTGCGTGAGTGTACGCGTATGTGAATGGTGTATGCATGTATGTATATGTGCGTGCACGTGTGTGTGTGTGTGCGTGTGCGCGCGCGCGCGCGCGCGCGCGCGCGCGCGTGTGTGTGTGTGTGTGTGTGTGTGTGTGCGCGCTTGCTTGCTTGTGCGTTCACTCACGCGTATGAGCGTTACGAGAGTACGGTGTTAGACACAGACTATACGGGTAGGGGGAAAAAATGACATGGGCGGCAATACTAATGGAAATAGCCAGAAAGTGGTTTAAGATGTTTATGGAAAGGTGTGGTGGAACCAAAGGCGAATTAAACGGAAGCTGAAAGTCTCCCACGATCACAAACCAATCAGCCAGACAAGACAACGAAATGGACTCCCAAGATAGATGGAAATGAACCCACACCCACACCCACACCCACACCCACAGCCACACCCACACCCTCAACAAAACCTTCTTCGTTACAAACTTGGGGACTCTTCAAAAGTTTTGTTTTTCTTGCCTCTAAAAACACCCTAGGGGAAAAATAGGTGTCAGAGAGAGAGAGAGAGAGAGAGAGAGAGAGAGAGAGAGAGAGAGGGAGAGATAGAGAGAGAGAGAGAGAGAGAGAGAGAGAGAGAGAGAGAGAGAGAGAGAGAGAGAGAGAGAGAGAGAACACTGAAGACTGAACAATTTTATTTAACAAGAATAAAGATTTTAGGCGATGCCTATTCTTACAATCTGTCCTTTAAAAAAAGAAGAGAACACTGAACACTGAAAAACTTTATTTAACAAGGATAAGAGAGAGAGAGAGAGAGAGAGAGAGAGAGAGAGAGAGAGAGAGAGAGAGAGAGAGAGAGAGAGAGAGAGAGAGAGAGAGAGAGAGAGAGAGAGAGAGAGAGAGAGATGACAATGACAATGACAAAGGGGGTTTATTGCCTTTAGCTTTTACAAAAGCCCAGAGAGAGAGAGAGAGAGAGAGAGAGAGAGAGAGAGAGAGAGAGAGAGAGAGAGAGAGAGAGAGGGAGAGAGAGAGAGAGAGAGAGAGAGAGAGAGAGAGAGAGAGAGAGAGAGAGAGAGAGAGAGAGAGAGAGTTTTCATGCAGCCACCCTCCCATCTTCCCACCCCCACCCCCAAACTTCTCCATCTCCCTCCCCTTCCCCCACCACCCACCACCACCACACCACCACCACCACCACCACCAACGTCACTGTCCTTACAGTTTTCCCACCACACCCTCACTCCCAGAAGTGTTTCCATACCTGAACTTTCCTATTAGTAGCAATTTGGACTTGTTTCTTCTTCTATTCTTCTATCAGTCCCATGAAACCAGCGACTCCCCTCTTACTCCTATTGGACAACAAAAGGCAGAGGTACGTTTCACACGGGCTAACGTTACGTAGCGCTCGCTCAAATCGGCAAAAAACGGTCTAAGAAACACCCTTCGTTTGCCGATAGTTCGCGTGACGGTTTTTTTCTGGCCAAACACCGAGCAAGCGGCGAACTATCCGGAACTAGTAGGGGGTGAATACATTTCTTGCTGTTGATTGGTCCATTAAAGTTTGGTTAAAATAATACCTTTTTTGACTAATCAGACAAGAGCTTGTAATATTCTTCCGCAAACGTTTTCTAAAGTGTTTCTTACACCCCTTTTGAGCGTAACAGTTATGCGCGCGGCGACCGTCGTCTGGAGAAACTCCACCCAGGTTTGGTCCACCACCACCATCACCACCACCACCACAACCACCAGTCTTTCCGTGCTGCAAGTGCGTCAATATTGTGATAGGTGTCGGCCCACGCGCCCATTGTCGGCTAGGATTCAATGGACGTCGCCTCTATTACCTACACACAAAAAAAAAGGGGTTGAAAAATTACTCCCTATATACCTGGCTCGTCTCAATTAGTTTGGAAACTGTTGCGGGCCTCCCCCTCCCTTTTTTTTTTTTTAAAGGAGCAGGGGGGGTTACTTACTGTATGTCTGGTTAATTTTCCTCCTTTCTCTGTTCTTTTTGTGTGGTATATAGGGGAAGACGGGGTAAAAAGAGCGCAGTGTTAATGTTTAGCATTCGTCTCATGGGCAAATTTGACTGAAATTTGCTTCATTTCATGAGATAATTGGGGTTGGCTTCTTACCCGCCCATGCGCTTTTTACCCCGTCTTCCCCTACTTCCAGTTCTATGCTTAAAAATGGGGTGTAGTTTGAACGAGGGTTTGTGCGTTTCTGTATCTGTAGTATGTACGTCTGTGTGTGTGTTAAACAAAAATAAAATAGGAGGGTTTTACAAGCAAACCTGAGCCTGTATTCACGTTGAGATAGCATGAGACTTAGCATGATGCTAACTTAGAAGCTCTTCCAATGTCCTATAGGATTCAATAGGACTTTTGGAAGAGCTTCTAAGTTAGCATCATGCTAAGTCTCATGCTATCTCAATGTGAATACAGGCCCTGAATCATAATTGTTTTGGGGCCAGAATCATGACAACGATGGTCTTTAAAGACCCACCCGATCACGGGTCAAAATCACGGGTTTCACGTGTTTTCCCTTTTATAGCTGGAAAGAAATCTTGCTTTGACCAGGTCTCACTAATGCCCCCAAATTCAAAGCGAAACATCGTTTTAAAGAGCAGCCTCAATTTGAACATGGGGACATTTGTATGTGGGTCACAGCTTCCCAGAAAAAAACCCCAAGGGACTTAATCGTGGTGCGTCAGTGTATCTTTAATGTAAGGTTCACTAAATGGCGAGCCACACAAACGGGTGTACGTTGCAATCCAAACGAGGGCTTGTACATGTGTCTGTATGTCTGTGAGCGGTGACAAAAAAAGGAGGGGTTTACTGGCAACAGTCCCGATCAACCATGAAGACATTTGGCAGAAATGCCCTCCTCCTCCCGACAATGATGCCCCCCCTTATGTAAGTTTCACCTAATGGCAAGCCGCATAAACGTACTTCTTGTACGTATTTCTAATTTTCATGAACCGATCCTAATGAACATTTTGCAGAATTGTCTCGATAAGACATTATGCTATATTAAGTTGGACAGATGCATATCTTGCCCGGGTGTCAATATTTTGCCAACATTTTGTACTATCAATTTTCCCCGTGGGGATGAGTGGGTGTATTTCGTACAAATAGTTCCCCACCTTCTGGAAGTTCAGTGCTTGTAGCTTCCTCTAATCCGTCACTCCCTTTGACTCCGTCTTTTCCCTATTCTTTGCTTTCTGTCATCTACTATCTTTCTGGCTTAGGGGAAGACGGGGCAAAAAGCGCATGGGCGGGTAAGAAGCCCACCCCAATTATCTCATGAAATGAAGCAAATTTCAGTCTCATTTTGCCCATGAGACGAGCGTTAATGTCTAGCATTCGTCTCATGGGCAAAATTTGACTGAAATTTTCTTTATTTCATGAGATAATTGGGGTGGGCTTCTTACCCGCCCATGCGCTTTTTACCCCGTCTTCCCCTTTTGGCACATTCTCCTGCCTTTTTTCCCCCAAAAAAATCTTCCAAAATTTTTTCTCCTTTGAGTTCCTCCAATGTGTCAGCTGTATGCAGCGGGGAGACCAGTGAAAACTGAACACATATGTTTATTTTTTTTTAATAATCCATTATGGCCTTATGGGAACGCATTAGAAGAAGTACTATCAATATATCAATATAAGTTATATAAGCATTATTAATTATTATTATTATTTATCAATTAACTGTGGCGACATAGTTCATAGCCTGGATTTTAGTTGATTAGGTGGCGGCACTGGACCAACCATTTGATTTTCATGTTTTGTTATTGAGTGTTCTAATGTTCTTGGTATTGGGAGATATAAAAAAAGGCCATATATTGTATGGCAGAAACAGACCTAAAGGCAAGACAGACATTAGGTTCCAGGCCTAATAGCTCAACACATTAGTTTTTTTTTATATTAGGTATTAGGGTACTTTATAGTCACAGAGGCGTCTCTGTGAAATTCGGGTTGCTCCCACCTGGAGAGCGCGTCGCAGCCAGAGGCGCGCCACCCTTTTTCCCCCCCATTCGTTTTGTGTGACTGATAAGGAAGGAAGGAAGGGAGGGTGTGTGTGTGTGTGTGTGTGTGTGTGTGTGTGTGTGTGTGTGTGTGTGTGTGTTAGTGTTATTTTTTTTTTAACCAAATGGCAACTTTTTTGTTGCCACTGGGTTTAACGTGTTCTAAGTGCACAGGACCTCGGTTTATCGTCTCATCCGAAAGACTCCAGGTTCAGACCGTTAAGGCCTATAGTGTAAAGTGAGAGGAAAAATCCCCTGTACCCAGGTTCGAAATTGGGTTTGCTTGACACGAGGCGAACGCGCTACCACTGTGCCACGCTACGCTATCAGCAGGGATGGACATTAATACTATACGTCCCTAGTTCGTCATTAACTTGCTGCTGTTAAAGCTGCTCCATCTTACCTCTGCGACAATATTTCCATTTATACACCAGCTCGCACTTTACGTTCAACAGTTGGTCGGCGCTCTTTTACTGTCTCAGGACCGACATCTTGGAATAAACTTCCTCTTTCCCTCCGTCAGCAACCGACCCTCTCTGCTTTCAAATCTAACCTCAAAGCCCACATGTTTCCCCGTCATTGAGGCTCCACTCTCTTTTTCTTCTCTGTCTTGCCTTTAGGTCTGTTTCTGCTGTATACCATTTATGTCGTCCGTGTGTGTTCGCTTTGTATTGCATTTTTGTTTGAATGCGTTATGAATGCTAACGTGTGTGTGCGCTTTGATTTGATGTCTATTAAGACTCAGCGCCGTATAAATACTGTATGTTGTTGTTGGTTTAAACAAATGTTTTATTAACACACTTTTGCAACAACACAATATATATGTAGACAAGAGTACAACAAGCCGAGGCTTATAAAAGTACTCCACACATAGACATCGTACTAGCAACAGGCTGCATCACACTTTACAATTAATGGAAGTCAGTCACACTTTGTAAGGTAAGCTAAATAATGATCAATACAACTGACTTCCGGGAAAAGGTGAACAATATAAACAAACATGAATATCAAGGTCATGAAACATTATTCTAAGAGCTAATAATTCATTTTAAAAAATGGAAGAAAAGGGAATAAATAGTTACGTTTAAGTGGGGCAACTCAATGTATCACTGTAACGAAACATCTATTTAAGCAGGAGCATGTTTTCAATATTACCAGGGACAAAAAGAAGGATAAACACATAATATTAATCTTGAGCAAAACGCTTGGAAACACTAATGAATTTTCAACTACATGGAGGATGTGTCTGTTTTCAATGGCATTTGTATCCCTCCCACCGAACAACAAAATGTCAACATTGTTTTTAACGTCAATATGTTGTTGTTGTTGTTGTTGTTGTTGTTGTTGTTGTTGTTGTTGTTGTTGTTGTTGTTGTTGTTGTTGCTGTCGCTTCTGCTGATAATGCTACTGCAACCACAGACAGTGTAGTTTCCCATTCTCTCTGCTGCAGCTACTACACCATACATCGATCCCTTATACCGCAGGGCCCCACTAGGCCTAACGGGGGATACAATCTAGTGAATCTTTAACCCTTTCACCGCCAAAGTCGCATTTTAGCACCACAGTGATTTAACACCTATGTCATAAAAAGGCATCACATTGGGGTCTATTATCCAAAGGCCCTATTGTCTTAGTTTGGGGAAGTAAGGATAGACCTTATTTTATATATGTCACAGAACAATCCCCAATACTGCAGATGGATTTTGTTCTCTACCCAGGTAAATTTAATGGACAATCTTAGCTGACTTATGGCTGGCGGTAAAAGGGTTAAACATCTAACATTAATTCCAACATGTCCCGGGCTTAAAGACCCACCAGATCACGTGTCAAAATCACTGTGACGGGCTTCGCGTGTTTTCCCTCTTATAGCTGGTAAGAAATCTTGTTTAGACCAGGTTTGACTCCCATACCAATGCCCCATACCCCCCCCTCCCTCATCAGTGGCAAAAATCGCATGCAAAAATTTAAAAAAAAAATTCGGTGGCGCGCCTCTGGCAGCGACGCGCTCTCCAGGTGGGAGCAACCCGAATTTCACAGAGGCGCCTCTGTGACTATAAAGTACCTAATACCTAATACTAATACCTAATACCTAATACCAAATTCAAAACAGAACATCATTTTAAAGAGCAGCCTCAATTTGAAGTTGGGGCATTTGTATGTGGGTCACAGCTACCCAGAACAAAAAAACCAAGGGACTTAATCGTGGTGGGTCAGTGGGTCTTTAAGCTTACTACTCAGCCCCCGCCTCCCCACCCCACCCCACCCCCCACCCTCCTTCGGGCTTGGGACATGATGGAATCAACTTTCAAAACGATAGGCCCGATAAGCCACAATAAGCCTTTAACGAGGTTCACCTATTTTGTGCATATCATGTTTATGGGAATCCCCAATTATTATAGATACTATCGTTTTCCCACTTAGGTAATAAGTTTTATAAGAAATTGTTTATTAAAGTTGCTGGCGAAGAAAAGGTTCTCACAATGTCAACGAACTGTTTTCGACACTAAATGGAAATTTGTCAACATCTACAGGCCACCCTTCATGGCATGTAATGTGTCAGCCTTTCCTTTGCCTCTGCCTCCCATCCTCATCGCTTTCAAGCATCCTTTCCCCCCTCCCCCCTCCCCTCTACGTATTTCCCCGGGGGCCAAAAAACACTCCGCGTGTCACCACCGGTTCTCACGGACTCTCTCGCCTTTTAACTTGCAACACAGCTTCCTTAGAGGATGACGGGTCCCCTTTTGTTTTCCAATTCCAGTGTTAAACGAACTTCAATATTTTGAATTGGGAGAGGCGAAAGGGTTGAAAGCGTGTCACTAAACTTCAAGAGAAAATTCACGCCGGGACTGTGTGGGTTTCCCTAGGCGAGAGGTATAGCAGGGTGGTGTTGGTTTTGGGGCGGAAGTTAATTCGCCACGTGTCATGAACTCTTCAGCCGCCTGAGTCAGTTTTAGTAAGTCCGGAGTTGAAAGGATGCAGACGACATAGTTCGGAAAGGACGGGTCAATTGATGGAGGCGGGGTCTGTTTCTTGGGTCTGATGTTTATAGTGACTGCTGTAGAGTCTATCTATCTATACTCATCCATGCTCTCTCAATGGCTATTGCCTCAAGTTTGGGCCAAAAGGCAAGTGTGAGTGAGAGCCATGTGATAATTGGTCTTTTACAGCAATGGAAGATTACGGCAAAGATGCAGTAATCTTCACCCCCCCCCCCCCCCCCCCCCCGCCTCATCAGTCACACGAAAAATCGCATGCAAAAAAAAATAAAATAAAAAAAAATTGGGTGGCGCGCCTCTGGCTGCGACGCGCTCTCCAGGTGAGAGCAACCCGAATTTCACAGTGACGCCTCTGTGACTATAAAGTACCTAATACCTAATGACCAAATTATTACTGCTGTCCGAACGTACTGAAACGTTTGCAGTGTGTGTATGTTTGCAGTATGTATGGGATGGAAGTTCAGTTTAACGTCGCGTATCG
>CM065693.1:43481484-43496484 GCA_017654935.2 Phymorhynchus buccinoides
ACCTTACCCATTATGGCCATATGGCCTGGGAACTCAGAACAAGAAGAAGAAGAAGTCTCCGTTGGCTGAAGTGAACAGCCTTGAGATAATATAATTATAGAGATATGTTGTTGTTGTCGTTGTCGTACTCTGGCTGAAAGACTCCAGGGATCATCCCAACAGCCGAAGCACTTGAACACTAATGGTACAAATGCACCAGCTAAGGATGAGAACATTTATGAACGTGTGTGACCGTTTTTGATTACCCCGCCACGTGAGCAGCCACACTCCCACTTCGGAGGAATATAGAGAAATAAAGCAAACCAGCAAACCACTGAAAATGAAAAAGACAAAACTCACAAAGAAACAAGACAAACAAACAACTACAACAAGGACAAACAAACAAACAAACAAACAAACAAACAAACAACAGAAAACAAACAAAACAAAACAAAGCAATATTAGTCGCTTCTGGTTGTTACAATATCTGATTTTGAAGGCATAAAAAGAACACACACACAAAACACACACACACACACACAACACACAAAACACACACACACACACACACAACACACAAAACACACACACACACACACACACACACACACACACACACACACACACACACACACACACACACACACACACACACACACACACACACACAGATCCTAACCATTATTGGGTATACAAGTGCAAACGTTTTCGTTCAGGCAAACTAGTTAAGTATGCAATCTACTTGTTCAAAGTATTTTGTGTCTTTGAGAATGAGATCAACACCCCACCACCACCCCACCCCCCTTAATTCCACCGCCCCCTACCACCCCACCCCCCTTCTTCCCCAATCTGTGTGCCGAGAGCTATACCGGACGGAAACTGTAGGGTAAGCTTGATCCAAAACTAATATTGATTTAGCCCTCTGAATATGTTGCCATCTTAGAGTGTTGGCAGGAAAAAGACTAACCTTTATCCCCACCCACCCCCACCCCCCTCTTTTTGTGTGCAATGTTTTTTTTCTTCTTCTTCGTTCTTGTAGGGTTAGTTTTTTTTTGGAGGGGTGCTTGTTTTTTGCCCCTCAAGCGTGTAATGGGTTTTTTCGTTTTTTTCAAGAAGTGGGGGTGCGGGATTTATAGGCCCAGTTGTGTGCCTGAAAATGATTACGTGTTTGTAGAGAGAAAGCTCTAGGGTAGGGGGGGAGGGGGGGGGGGGGGGGGGGGGGGGGGGGTACAGAAAATAAACAGAAAAAAGAGGGGGGGGGGAGGTACCCTCGAGACGAGGAGGGTCGAGGTAAAAAACATAAGGGAATGGGTGCAGAGCAAGGAAAGGAGAGAACTGGAAAAGACGGGATTCCCCCCCCCCCCCCCCCCCCCCCCCCCCGAGTAATGAAAAAAAATATGGAAATAGACTGTTAAAGAGCATGACTTTTGTATATATCTATTAAACGACCATGCCTGTAGGCATACAAACAGATTTATTATACACGCGCTTTGGTTTAAACGGATTTTTTTATATATTGAAAATCAATATAGCAGCAACATAAACAAATCAAATGAGCACAACACGGCGCTCAAACACAGATATGCTACACAATATTCGCTGCCCAAAGTACTGACACTGGAACAGAACGTAATAATGAAATAACAAGCACGAAAAGGGAACATTAAGAGAAATAACAAGTGAATGAATATGCACAACACGAACAAACAACAACAGTAACAATACACGCGCTTTGGCTCACGCACACATGCGCATGCACACACACACACCACACACACACACACACACACACACACACACACACACACACACACACACACACGCGTATGCACACACACACACACACACACACACACACACACACACACACACACACACACACACACACACACACACACACACACTCACAAACACACACATACACGTATATATATATTTTTTATTTATTTACATATTTGTTTTATTTTTTCATATTTTTTCTTTTTTTCTTTAAATTTATACTCATTTATGAATGTTCTCTGGGTTGTTTTTTCCCTATTATTATTATTATTATTATTATTATTATTATTATTATTATTATTATTATTATTATTATTATTATTATTATTATGCATTTTCATGATGTTTGTATTTTTGTTGGAGGGCAGGATGAAAAAAAGCCTTGTTAGCTTATTCTTTAACCCTCAATAAAGATCATTTTGACTTGACTTGACTTGACGTGTAATGATGTTATAGTTAGGCATTGCTGCCTTTAATTTTTTTATTTTATTTTTTAGCTGGAGGAGATAATAAAATCGAAAGTATTATGTGCAATTTAATAATAAGGTGTTGACGAGTCTTGTACTCACACATATGCTTACATAAAAACATCGCGTTCATTATAGTCACAGAAGCGTCTCTGTGAAATTCGGGTTGATCCCACCCGGAGAGCGCGTCGCAGCTAGAGGCGCGCCACCCATTTTTAAAAAAAATAATTTTTGCATGCGACTTTTGTGTGACTGATGAGGAAGGAAGGGTGTGTGTGTGTGTGTGTGTGTGTGTGTGTGTGTGTTTACATTTTGACCAAAAATGACAACTTTTTCGTTGCCACTGGGTTTAACGTGTGCTAAGTGCATGGACACACGGGATCTCGGTTTATCGTCTCATCCGAAAGACTCCACGTTCAGACCGTAAGGCCTAGTGCGTTATAGACGCAGAGAGAGAGAGAGAGAGAGAGAGAGAGAGAGAGAGAGAGAGAGAGAGAGAGAGAGAGAGAGAGAGAGAGAGAGAGAGAGAAGCAAAAACGAAAGCGAAATTTTATTTAACCAGGGAATATGAGATAAGCAAGTTACATTTTTTTTCCACCCAGCCTTGGGGAAACATAACATGCAAAAATGAGAAGCAAAAGGAGGGAGGAGGGTGGAAGAGAGTGAGAGAGAGAGAGAGAGAGAGAGAGAGAGAGAGAGAGAGAGAGAGAGAGAGAGAGAGATGGAGAGAGAGAGAGAGACACTTGACACTTGACACTTGAAAACTTTATTACGCAAGGATTGAGATTTTAGGCCAGGCCTAAAAGAGAGAGAGAGAGAGAGAGAGAGAGAGAGAGAGAGAGAGAGAGAGAGAGAGAGAGAGAGAGAGAGAGAGAGAGAGAGACAGACATACAGACAGACAGACAAAGACAGAGATAATTAGACAGAAAGACACGGTGACAGACAAATCTGGTGGAGAGAGAGAGAGAGAGAGAGAGAGAGAGAGAGAGAGAGAGAGAGAGAGAGAGAGAGAGAGAGAGAGAGAGAGAGAGAGAGAGAGAGAGAGAGAGAGAGAGACAGACAGAGAGACAGACAGATAGACACAGACAGAGAGAATTAGACAGAAAGACACGGTGACAGACAAATCTGGTGCAAGGCATTACAAGGAAATGTTGTGCTTCTAGGCAAGCCCTACATAACCTATTCAAGGTTAAAAAACACAAAACAACCCAACAACAACAACCTCAGAAATTCTTTCCCTTCAAAACGAAACAAAAGAAGTTTATTTTGGTTGGAAGCGATTTCCCCACGAGTCACACAACAGTATTAACTGCAAAATAAACATTGCCTCAAGTATCCCTGTTCAACCCTCCCCCACCCCCCACCCCCCCAGACCCCCTTCCCCCTTCAACCATCCGTACTCTCGGTTCATTGTCTACTCATTTTGTCCACCTGTGATGGTCACTCAACCAAAACCAGAAGCCGCTGTGGCTGAAGCTAATTCCCCTTTTTGGCTCACTCGTGTCAACGGGCAGGGGCATTTAATTTTTTTAATATTTTTTAGTTGTAGTTTTTTTAGTTAATAGATAGTTTCTTTTGTACTTTAACCCTTTCACCGCCAGAGTCGCATTTCAGCACCACAGTGATTTAACACCTATGTCACTAAAAGGCATCAAATTGGGGTCTATTATCCAAAGACCCTATTGTCTTAGTTTTGGGAAGTAAGGACAGACCTTATTTTATATATGTCACAGAAGAATCCCCAATACTGCAGATGGATTTTGTTCTCTACCCAGGTAAACTTAATGGACATTGTTGGCTGAAATATGGCTGGCGGTGAAAGGGTTAAAATGTTAGTGGCAATCTTGTACTTTCGACACCCCCCTCAATCGTTGTTTGTTGTTGTCCCACATGTTCCTGTTACGAGTGAGCCTTGAAGGCTTTGCCTAAGATGGATTTTGTTCTCTATCCAGGTAAACTTAATGGACATTGTTGGCTGAAATATGGCAGGCGGTGAAAGGGTTAAAATGTTATTGGCAATCTTGTACTTTCGACACCCCCCCCCCCCCCCCCCCCCTCAATCGTTGTTTGTTGTTGTCCCACATGTTCCTGTTACGAGTGAGCCTTGAAGGCTTTGCCTCTTGTCTTCCTTCTTTTCTCCCAACTCTCTACATCACCCCCCACCACCCCCCACCCCCAAAGTCTCTTCCCTACCTACCTGGCTACTGCGTACCGGACTTTGGGGGAATTCGATATTCATATAGTGATGAATGCGTGGACTTGGGATTTATTTGACCCATAGCAAAAAATTACAGGTACATTTCTTTAAAGACCTAATAACGTGAAAACGTAAAAGGCACACTTCGGCTGAATAAATCTTTGTAAGAAATCATGGCAAGAGAGCTAAAAAACAGTTGGCAAATGAAGCGATTTCAAATCCGCAGACGTGTTTAATTTATTAACAAAATTCCATGAAAAACAAATGCCTCGCTTTATTCCATGGAAACAAAATTGCAAAGCTTAAATTAATAAAGTGCATTAGTCTCCCCTTTCTCCCTTTCTCCTATTTTCCTTAGAATTTCGTCGTAAATTGGAGGTAAAAGGAACGAAGTTTAACAGAAAATGAAACAAAAAAAGATTTGGTTCCAACATGGTTTTTTTTTAGTGTATGTGCAATCAAGCGCTCCAAGAAGAAAAGGAATTCACTCTCTATAATGTTCTAAGCAAGTAGGCCTATTACAATGTGTAAGTAGACGTACTGCTGTAAATGCTTATCCAGATTTGGTAATATAACTGTTATTATTATTATTTGGTCTCCACAAAGACTGTGGTTTTTGCTTTCGCCGCCAGCCATTTTTCAACCAAAATATACCATTAAGCTTACCTGGGTAGAGAAAAGATTTTGTCTGGAATTCTGGGGATTCCTCTGTGACATGCCTAAAATAGGGCCTATCCTTACCTCCCAAAATTAAGAACATAAAGTCACTGGATATCAGACCCTCATTTGATGCCTTTCAGTGACGTGGGTTTTAAATCATTGTGGTGCCAAGAGGCGACAGTGGCGATGAAAGGGTTAAATTAATCAAACGTGAAAAAGAGACAGTCTGTGTTTTCAAAAAAACCCTCTTTTCTTTCTAGTTTCTGATTTTATTCTATCATTACAGGCATACTGCATATCAACTTAAGACTTTAAAAGAAAACATCCATTTGGTTCGAGATTAAAAAGAAGATAACCAGAAAAATCAATTAATTATGATTCATACTCATATTAGAAAAAAAAGAAAAGAAAACGCACCGAGTCGTGATGAAAATCCGTTTAACGTCCTTCGACCCGGAACGGGCACAAGTGGGACATTTTAAAATGCAAACATAGTGGGACGATCCTGGAGGTACTGCAATACCAGGAAAAGTTCCGATTTTTTTTAATGGATATATTATCAAATCTAATATATGTTAAGAATTAATTTCCGTCCATACCTATCTACCTTCTTTTACGTGCCTGCTTTCTTCTTTGTCCCGGTGTCGCATTCACGAGCCGTCAAATGGACTTCATTATTACCTGTCGCATTATTACGCGGCAGACCAGTGGACAAGTGGACACGCCTAAGTGAACAAGCCACGCCCCCTTATCGCTTTAGCCCCCGCCCTCCCTAACTGACCAGTGGTCAGGAGGACAAACAGTAGCCGTCCCAATTGGTCCAGTGGGAGTCCAAGACCAACACAGTAGTGGGAAGCCATGCACTCCGGGTGGGGAGGAATCATAACTTATTTGCCCTGACTGTTTTATGAAGCTGGCCACACGGAGCAATATTCACACTCTGGCGATGTGCTGGATAGCCGCGGCACCAATATTGTGAAGACTGCTTTACACATATTATTGTGGGACCCACGTCGAACAATATTTGAGCTTTTGGGTGGTTAGCTTATTATTATCATCATCACTATCCTGATCAGCTTTTGTATTCAACAATAAGCGTGGACCCTACACCGAACAATATAGACTTTAAGGGTTCTTGGTGGTCAGTTTATTATTATTATTATTATCAGCCTCAGCTTTTCATTCAACATAGTGTGAACATAATACAGAACATTATAGACTTGAAGGCTTCTTGGTGGTTGACTTTTTATTATTTTATTGTTGTGACCAGCTTTTGATGTGATAGACTTTGGGACGTTTTTACTTCATCGCGTTTGTGCGTGTGCGGTGGTGACCGGTATGTAGAGAAAAAAAGAAGAAAGAAACAAAAGGACTCTCTAGATGATGTCCATGGATGGCATCAGCAGTAGTAGTAGCCATGGCATGCTCGGGAGAGGGGCAGAACCAACCAAGGTAGACGGAGACGTCGCCAAAGCAGCCTGCATGATGGCCAACGGGAGCCTGTACGGGAATATTCTGCCCGCGGGTTACGGTGGAGCGGGGCTCTCTCTGTCAGGTCACCCGCAGGCTGCAGCACTGCCGCCCTACCCCCAGCATCACATGCCTCCCGTTCATCACCCTCACCTTCCTCATCCTCCGAATGACGGCAGAGGTCTGGAAGCGTACAAGGACAGGTAAGGAAGCAACATCACAAGTAGGAGTATTAGGCCTGTTTTCAATCCCCAACTGATAATGGCGATGGCTTAGAGTCAAAACGAACTATCTTTAAGATAGTCCATTGACATTTTATTGATGTTATTGCAAAAACTAAGAAACTGTATTAAAAAAAGACTGCAAATAATGTAAAATGGGGATTATGCTTTTTATATATATGCAGTCTTTTTTATGCAAGTTATTAGTTTTCGCAATATGTTCAATAATACGTCAATGTACTATCTAAATATAGTCCGCTTTGACTCCAAGCCATCGAATTATTTTAGCCTGAGAGCGTGCTGCCCATTAACCCCCCCCCCTCTCCATTTCTTGGTTCTTTCTGTGTTTTTTCCTCTTTATCAGTCTTACCTTTCCGTTACTGCATATTGACCATCTAAACCTCTATTGATTTCTATATTCAACGCTCATTTTTTTGTATCCTTTTAAACAATATGAACATGTATTCGCTAATACTAATAGTAGAATTTAACCAAAAAAACTGAAACAGACTGTAACGTCACTGGAACATACAACAAACAAACAACTACACGACAAGTGTGCAAAGTGACGTTATTTTATTCACAAGAGACAAAACAAAACTACTGGATATTTCGGCGAACGCGCCTTTATCAACATAGACAAACAATTAAACAGCAAACAGCAAATATAGCAAAAAGCAGGCAACAAAAGGAGTAAAAAAACACGATCAAAATAAAAAAACAATACTTCCCCTCTACAGTCCAATGCGTAAGTAGAATATAAAGCCAACACTGAAAAAGCCCCCGCAATGAACCAAGCGCTTCGAGCTTTGATGAATAAGCGCTATAGAAAGGTACATAATAAATAAATAAATAAATAAGACATTGAGAGGGTGGGGTGTGTGGGTGGGGTGGTGGGTTGAATCTGCACATTAGCTGCATGCTGGTGAGATTGGAGTTCCATTTTCCAAACAGTCATCGCTAGAATATGGATTTTGTGAGATAAGATAGTGTAGCTACATCTATTCTTCGTTTTGGAGAGAAAAAAAGGACAAGCAATAGCATTAACACAGCGGTAATTTAAAAGTAACAGTAGCTAAAATAATCACAAACAAACACACCAATGAACAAACAAACAGATGAACAAACAAACGAAACAAAGCAAAAACTAAATTATCAAATTATTCAACACCAAACACCAAAAAACAAAACAAAACAAAGACAAACAATAAACGAAAGCCAGCCAGGAAACAAACATAAAACAAAACGCTGTATTATTTAAAACAACAAACAAAACAATTCAAACTAGAAAAAAAGCTATGTATTTTGCATTTTGGTACTTTTTAGTCACAGAGGAATCTCTGTGAAATTCGGGTTGCTCCCACATGGAGATCGCGTCGCAGTCAGAGGCGCGCCACCCATTTATTTATTTAATTTTTTTTAATATTTATTTATTTGTATGCGATTTTTGTGTGACTGATGAGGAAGGAAAGGGGGAGGGGTGGAGGGGGGTGGGTAAATTTGGACCAAATGACAACTCTTTCGTTGCCACTGGGTTTAACGCGTTCTAAGTGCATGGGCACACGGGACCTCATTTATCTTCTCATCCGAAAGACTCCGTGTTCTGACCGTAAGGCCTAGTGCTGACTGAGAGGAAAAATCCCATGTACCCAGGTTCGAACTCGGGTTTATTTTTTACGGGACGAACGCGCTACCTCTGTGCCACTCTACATCTATAAAAAAAAGAAAGAAGTGTAAACCCCCTCTTAGAAAGACATCTCCGTTCTAATTTTTAAAACCCACTAGAAGTAGGTCTGTACATCGTGGATGATGGAAGGGACGCAAAACAACAACAACAACAAAAACAACGACAACAACAACAACGACAACAACAACAACAACAAAGCCAGTTCCACCCCGTTGCTTGCGTTGCATGATTGAATAGCATAGTAACCTATAGTAGAGGGACTGGCTTCATCATCAGCCTAGGCCTCGCGGCCTATCAAGCGTCCCCTTCGTACTTTTCATAAATGTGGGTTGCGCTTGCGCACTCATAATTTCCATTCAAATTTAGTCATCATAATCATCAAACAATTTATTGAAATTTGGACAACTGTCTAGAAGATTTTTTTAAATAGGTTAGTATTTTGTGCTTCTTTCACTTGCTTGAACTGGAAGAGCATTCCAAACTGGTGCAATTCGGTTAGAAAGTGAGTTTTTTTCTTCTTAAGTTAGTATTGCTGTGTCCCATTACAATTTTAAAATCAGAATTCCTTGTTTTTTATGAATAGTAAGGTTAAAAACTCACAAACGAAACCATAGTATTAAAACAATGCAGTTGATTCATTCATGATTTGAGAACCTTATTTCAAGTGGAACATTCTAACTTTGATGTTGCAAAATTCTGTCAAAATCTGTTTTTAAAATTTTCATTAAAAAAAAGTATGCTACATTAAATTTTGCTGGGAGAAGAAAACGAAAAGGATAAAAGGGGTCAGCCACACTGCATACGATTCGACCCCAATGCGATGCGATTGTGACGATGTCTGTGAATCATGATTCACGTGAAATACTTCCGTCTAAAAATAATTCTATTTTCGGTCATTACGGAGACAATTGGATCAACGTCCAATCGGTCAGGACGGTTCGGTCATTATACTCACTAGCGGTTTAAAGACCCACTGACCCACCACGATTAAGTCCCTTTTTCTGTGTAACTGTGACCCACATACAAATTCCCCCAACTTCAAATTGAGGCTGCTCTTTAATTTAAAATGTTTCGTTTTGAATTTGGGGGCATTTTGCATGGGAGTCAAACCTGGTCAAAACAAGAATTCTTACCAGCTATATAAGAGGGAAAACACGCGAAACCCGTGATTTTGACTCGTGATCTGGTGGGTCTTTCGGTACCCGCTTCGAGCTACCCAGTTTAGGGGAAGGATGGTTGGGCTGGAGATAAGGAAGAAGAAGAAGAAGTCATTATGGTCAAAGGGGGGTAATCTATGTGTATCGCTGACCGTTTATATTGAGTTGCTTCCCATTTATCTGTATCTGATTATCTCAAAATATCTTTTTAATTATCTTGATGATTTGGACTTGTATGTTCATGTAACTTCCCCTGTGCCTAAAGGAAGCCTCTCGAGCATGCATTGCATAAATATCACCTTGCTATCGTAGTTGCAAAGACTATTCGGTTCTAAGTTAATACACATAACAAATAGTGACTGTTGTAAGGCAAATTCTTCTTGTTCTTGTTCTTGTTCTTGTTCTTCTTGTTCTTGTTCTTCTTGTTCTTGTTCTTGTTCTTCTTGTTCTTGTTCTTGTTCTTCTTGTTCTTCTTGTTCTTGTTCTTCTTGTTCTTGTTCTTCTTGTTCTTGTTCTTCTTGTTCTTGTTCTTGTTCTTCTTCTTGTTCTTCTTCTTGTTCGTCTTGTTCTTGTTCTTGTTCTTGTTCTTGTTCTTCTTCTTGTTCTTGTTCTTCTTGTTCTTCTTCTTGTTCTTCTTCTTGTTCGTCTTGTTCTTGTTCTTGTTCTTGTTCTTCTTCTTGTTCTTGTTCTTGTTGTTCTTGTTCTTGTTCTTGTTCTTGTTCTTGTTCTTGTTCTTCTTGTTCTTGTTCTTGTTCTTCTTCTTCTTCTTCTTCTTCTTCTTCTCCTTCTCCTTCTTCTTCGTTCCCATAATGAGTAAGGTCCGTATGTGTCCGGTTTTCAGTTTTCACTGGTCTCCCCGCTGCGTGCAGCCGACACATTCAGATTTCGGAGGAGCTCAAAGGAGAAAAATGATTTGGAAGATTTTTTTGAAGAAAAAAAAAGGCAGGAGAATGGGCCAAATTATTGTAAGATGTAGACCCAAATACACTTCAATCAAATGAAATGTTTCATCTGATTCGTGTACGGGAGACTACAAATACAGTGAACATAACAAGAAGGATTTCATCAGATTTATTTAGATGGTAGAATAGACGATTTTCGGAAAAAAAAACTAGGGGAGAGCACTTCGTGAAAATAAGAGTTGCTTGCCTCCATTACTCGGTCAAAAACCATAGCAACAATGCAACACTGGCGTCGAAGCTTGAAACTGCAGGATGCGAGTCAGCGACTTGCAAACATTTTTGTAAAGAAAAATTAGGGGTGGCCAGTGGTAGAACTTGAAAAATGTGACGTAAGAATATAAATGACATACGAGAGCTACGAGAGCTACTGGTAGTGACCCTGTTTGACCGATTGAATTAGGCAAGATCACTACCGCACACCATGAAATTACTCCCCTTAATTATTTCTGAACAATTCCTACTGCACGAGAATCATGCTTCACAAATGTTTGACCGATTGAATTAGGCAAGATCACTCCCGCACACCATGAAATTACTCCCCTTAATTATTTCCGAACAATAGGGCATTTGCCGCGTGCCGGCGACCTTGAAGTTCACTGAGTTGAATTTAGAGAGTTGAATTAGAGAGGTCAGCGTAACTCGGGCAGAACGAGCGCGGGCAAATTAGTAGTATAGCATAGAGAACGAACACTCGTGGCAAATGCCCTATTCCCATGGCACGAGAATCATGCCTGACAAATGTCAAATCGCATCGCATTGGGATCGAAACGTATGTAGTGTAGCGGAGTCGGAATGATAGATCGAAGAAACTAAAAATGTTTAGAACTTTATTTCTAGATCTTATCTGTCAGGAATCAAGCATTTTGTCAAATACGCTTATAATGTTTACAGCAAACCTGTCCAAAACCTAACAGGAAAATGTTAAATAAACAACGATAAATTGTGAATTTGATTAATTAACATGGATGGACATCTGTTTAACGTCCTCCGGTCTGGAACAGACACATATTACTAGATATAAAGATGGTGGGAACGATCCTGGAGGCAATGCCCGGAGGCAGTGCAACACCAGGAAATTCCCGATTAAAAAAAAAATCAAGAATTATCATTGGTGTCTGATTAACATTTCAAAATAAATCCAAAATGAGAACAAAAAGTATGTTATTAAAAAAAGGTTTTTGATGATACCCTAAATCTCATCTAAATTCGTCCATAATTGATTGATTGTCGTGAATAGACAAATATAACTATAGACAAAGGTAATATCACAAATTCCTTGGCGGAGGTATTGAGAAAGCGCTGACACATCGCAAACACCTTTATTTTAACTATCAAATTTTTGTTGCCGTAAGTTAATGCAGTAGGCAAAATTATCTCCCTTTAAAGGTTGACATCGATGTATATTGCTTTTAATTAAAACAAATTCTCGAATGTTTTTCCATGTTTAAAAAGACATAATATATTTGTCTTTGTTTGTTTGTCTATCAATTTGTATGTGATCTAAATTGCTATACAAAGTAATGGGTATATGTTAATTAATTTGTTTTGATTATTAACCAAATTACATGTTGATAAATTTAGGAATAAACTTTGTCTGGTATGGTCATTCAGATACGTACAAAAAAGTTTTAATTACTTGTAGCGGTGCCACAGCCGATGAGGTTTAACCGAGGCGTGGTCACCGCTACAGCTATCTGTATTAATAAAAAGTCGGGACTTTACTGGTTTCGTACTGCCTCCGGGCATTGCCTCCAGTATTGTTCCCACCATATTTGTATTTACAAATGTCCCATATGTGTCTGATTCAGACCAAGAGGACGTAAAACTCCATTTTCTCTCTCATTCAGATACGTGATATGTAATCTTCTTTATTTTGATGATCTGCTGGGCTCTAGACAGATTAGTTCATCTGTTTCTTTCTAACTATTTTGAAATTTTACTATTTTTTTTATTTTATATAATGAAAACAATTTTTAGAACTTTTACAACAATCAAAAAGATCACATAAAGACCCACCAGATCACGTGCCAAAATCACGGGTTTCACGTGTTTTCCCTCTTATAACTGCTAAGAAATCTTGTTTTGACCAGATCCTATACAAATGTCCACAAATTGAAAACGAAACATCATTTTAAAGAGCAGCCTCAATTTGAAGTTGGGGACATTTTGTATGTGTGTCACAGCTACATAGAAAAAAACCCAAGGGAGTTAATCGTGGTGGGTCAGTGTGTCTTTAAAACGTCGGTTTTTCATATACGATCCAGTATGGCATAGTTAAGCGATGTTAAATGGACTGGTAGGGGAAGACGGGGTAAAAAGCGCATGGGCGGGTAAGAAGCCCACCCCAATTATCTCATGAAATGAAGCAAATTTCAGTCTCACTTTGCCCATGAGACGAGCGTTAATGTCTAGCATTCGTCTCATGGGCAACTTTGACTGAAATGTTCTTTATTTCATGAGATAATTGGGGTGGGCTTCTTACCCGCCCATGCGCTTTTTACCCCGTCTTCCCCTAATGTTGAATGCTTTGTATATGAACATGAAAAACATTTTGCAACACTAAGAAAATAAAACAATGAGAAGAACAACAAGAAGAGCAAATTAAGAAGGAGAACAACAATAATATATTACAACAAAATCACCAACAACGACAAAACAACAGGGCCTGACAACAATAATAACATCAATTATTAATAATTAATATTTCAACTATTATTAATAATAAATAATTCAACTATTATTAACAATTCATAATTCAACTATTATTAACAATTAACAATTCAACTATTACTAATAATTGATTGCCGATTTATCATCATCACCTATCTATATTGTTAAAAACTCGGGACTTTACTGGTGTTGCACTGCCTCCGGGCATTGCAGCCAGTATTGTTCCCAACATCTTTGTATTTACAAATGTCCCATATGTGTCTATGACCGAGAGGACGTAAAACATCATTTTCATCACTTACTAATAATTGATAATCCAATTGTTATTAATAATTAATAATTCAACTATTATTAATAATTAATCATTCAACTATTATTAATAATAGTAACAGTCATAATGGTAACAATATTGTTACTACTACCATTATTAATGCTGGTACATTCGTTGGGCTATTTGTAAATTTTCATTAGGATGTTTGGGAAATCCCTTCAACCAGTCAGTAAGTATGTATACTAACCTATTTATGATCGAATTGAAAATGTACGCCGAATTGGCTCACAGATCATCATTTTAAAAAAGTAAGCTTAAATAGTAATCTGTAATATTCTCTAATTAAAAATTACATCCATTTTCTTTGGCCAAGCCGGCAAATGTTAAGAACAGCTCCCCCCTCTTCCCCTTCCATTCATTTCAGACGGTTTCAGGTTAGGGTTAGGAATAGGGTTAGGGATAGGTTTAGGGTAAGTTTAGTCATCAACGGTTTGTGTGTGTGTGTGTATTTGACACTAAACTGACCCTAAACCTATCCCTAACCCTAACCCAAACCCTAACCTGAAACCGTCTAATCCACAACAAAAAAATAAAAATTGATGGTTTGTTGTGAGATTGACACTTAACTAACCCTAAACCTATCCCTAACCCTATTTCTAACTCTAACCCTAACATGAAACCGTCTGAAATGAATGGAAGGGGAAGAGGAGGGAGCTCTTCTTAACATTTGCCCCCCAAGGCCTAGTATCAAAATGTATTGATCTGATAATACGCTCGCAAATATACGTTTCAATGTGAGCAAGCACACGTATGTGTGTTTGTATTTATCATCTGTATTTTGTTTTCAGTATGTGGTGGTTCAGAAGAAATTTCGTTTGGAATGCAAGGTATGTTTTTTATGTCTATTTTTTTACACACGGTTATGTTTTTGATAGGCCTATTAATCGATGGCTTAGAGTCAAAACGGACTATCTTTAAATAGTCCATTGACTTATTATTGATGTTATTGAAAAAAAACCCTAAGAACTTGTATTTAAAAAGACTGCAAATATTACATAATGGGGATTATGCTTTTTATATTTCTGCAGTGGGTTTTTTTAATACAAGTTATTAGTTTTCGCAATAGGTTCAATAATACGTCAATGGACTATCTAAAGATAGTCGGTTTTGACTCCAAGCCATCTATATTTTAGCAGGGGAAGGGAAGGGAAGAGAGGGCGTAGGGTGGCATTGTTCTTTCATTTTGTTTGTGTGTGTGTCAACGATATTGTTACATATATTATTGATGGACGTAGGTGAGTGTTTACCCGTCCAGACAGACTCTGCGACGAGTATTGGTTTTGGTCTGTCTGTCTGTCTGTATGTATATCGATGTTCTCAAAAAAACCAACTGGACGAATTTTAATCAAATTTGGTCGAGGGGTAGGCATCTTGAAAAAGGAAGGTTCTTGGCGAGAATCATAACCTCGTTGAGTGTTAT
>CM065693.1:43501484-43503984 GCA_017654935.2 Phymorhynchus buccinoides
CCGGCTCTCTGCAGCAGTCTTCTTACGCTCCCTCACAGTACCCCTCCTCCACTTACTCGCACCACATGAGACCGCACACCCTGTGATGGATGACGATGTGCTGGTGGGGGGGGGGGGGGGGGGGGGGGGGGTCTGGTGGTGGTGGTGGCAACATCTTTGTGGACAGTTAGGATTCGTGGTAGTAGTGGTGTGTGTGTGTGTGTGTGTGTGTGTGTGTGTGTGTGTGTGTGTGTGTGTGTGTGTGTGTGTGTGTGTGTGTGTGTGTGTGTGTGTGTGTGTGTGTGTGTGTGTGTGTGTGTGTATGATGTGGTGGTAGTAGTAGTGGCAACATCTCCGTGGACAGTTAGGATTCGTAGTTGTAGTGGTGTGTGTGTGTGTGTGTGTGTGTGTGTGTGTGTGTGTGTGTGTGTGTGTGTGTGTGTGTGTGTGTGTGTGTGTGTGTGTGTGTGTGTGTGTGTGTGTGTGTGTGTGTGTGTGTGCGTGCGTGCGTGCGTGCGTGTGCGTGCGTGCGTGCGTGCGTGTGCGTGTGCGTGTGCGTGTGCGTGTGCGTGTGGTGTTACAAAATACAACATACTAAAGTACACTATAAACCAACAATCAGAGAGGCTAATTTGACATCAGTACATCTCAACAGGGCACATGTGCTATGCTCTTGAATAATTATTGTTGATGTGTTTTTGCAAATTGCCAGTAAATCATTAATCAGTATCGAAACGTTTCGAAACGCTTATAAAAGTATCTAGGGGAAGACGGGGTAAAAAGCGCATGGGCGGGTAAGAAGCCCACCCCAATTATCTCATGAAATAAAGAAAATTTCAGTCAAATTTGTCCATGAGACGAATGCTAGACATTAACGCTCGTCTCATGGGCAAAATGAGACTGAAATTTGCTTCATTTCATGAGATAATTGGGGTGGGCTTCTTACCCGCCCATGCGCTTTTTACCCCGTCTTCCCCTATCCTTACCTCCCCAAATTAAGAGAATAGGGTCTTTGGATAACAGACCCTGATTTGATGCCTTTTAGTGACATGGGTGTTAAATCACTGCGGTGCTAAAATGCGACTTTGGCGGTGAAAGGGTATTGTTGTCACTGCTTTTTAATCTTTATCTGGACTTGTAAGACAATAAGCAGCATGGATACATTTATGTTCTAATCTGGGCTTGTAATCATGAGAGCTGTCTTGGGCAGTTAACACGGGTAGTGGTATGTAAATTTAAACAGCCGATCGTTTAAACGGGAGTTTAGTCTTCTTCTTCTGCGTTCCCGGGCCATATGGTCACAATGGGTAAGGTACGTATGTGTCCGGTTTTCAGTTTTCACTGGTCTCCCCGATGCGTACAGCCGACACATTCTGATTTCGGAGGAGCTCAAAGGAGAAAAAATTGTTTGGAAGATGTTTTTGGATAAAAGGCAGGAGAATGGGCCAATAAGTCAGAAAGATAGTAGATGATAGAAAGCAAAGGGAAAAGGCAGAGTCAAAGAGACTGGCAGATTAGAGGAACTTACAAGCACAAAACTTCCAGAAGGTGGGTGGAACTATTTTTTACGAAAGGCCTCCCGGAATCCACACGGGGAGAGACTCGTGGAGGGGGCGGGGTCGTCCAGCTCCCCGTATGGAGGCACGAGGCATCCACCCACTGCCCCGAGTGTAGTCTAATTTGCATTCTACTAGTGCTACCCGTGTTGACAGTCTAAGACGCCCTCGTGGTTACACGAGTGTGAAAGGTGGCTGAGTGGTTAAGACGTTCGCCTGCCAAATGCAATGCGTAACTGCGGCGCGAGTGACCCGGGTTCGAATCCCGGCCTCCTCGCCCTTTCTTTCTAGTTTGACAGGGAAATCGAACTGAACGTCCAGTCCTTTCGGATGGGGACCCGTGCGCTTTATGCACGTAAAAATCCCACGGCAGTTGGAAGTCGGTAAGAGCGGGGAGAAATCCTGCTGCCTGGTATGGCCAAATTGATATCTAGGTTTTCCAAGTGTGCCCACACACACACCCTCCTCACTCTGTACCCCCCCCCCCCATTTAAGAAAAATAAAAAAAAATTGGGGCTGGTAGGCGCTGCACTTGCGGCGACGCACTCTCCAGGGGAGAGCAGCCCGGATTTCACAGAGATAAATCTGTGACTTGAATATACCAAATACCTCTCAAAACAACACCAAAAACCCTGCCCTGGTGGACTGTAGCCGAGTGTAGCCAGTGTTAGTTTATTAGCCCCCCGTTTCTATAGAAAACGGGAGAGGTTAGCGATCACTCGAGCCTGTTTGTCATTTTCATATTTTGTTTCTTTTTTCTCTCCCTCCCCCCCCCCTTTTTCCTTCTGTTTTATCCTTTGTGTAGCTTTTTTGGGGGGTACTTTTTTTAAAATCTCCTCCCATTTAGTCAGTGTTTAAAGAGCGAGTGAGTGTTGGTAAACATCAACTGTCAAGAACTTGAAGTGTAGTTTAAAACAAAATAAAATTGACAATCAATGTGTGTGTGTATGTGTGTGTGCATGCGT
>CM065693.1:43506484-43511484 GCA_017654935.2 Phymorhynchus buccinoides
GAACACATACAAAATTACATATTCATGAGATGATCTGGTAATCTTTTTTTTTGTCAAAAGGCAAAGAAAATATTGTTCATATTAAAAAATGTATTAGTCTGGGACGGTATTCATGTCGAGATAGCATAGACTTAGCATGATGCTAACTTAGAAGCTCTTCCAAAAGTCCTATTAAATCCTATAGGACATTGGAAGAGCTTCTAAGTTAGCATCATGCTAAGTCTCATGCTATCTCAACGTGAATACAGGCCCTGGTTCTTAATTTAACGTGGTACCTAAACTGGCATCCATTACCTGAAAGCCAATGATTATTTTGGAGTCTGTCTCCTTTCACCATTCTCATCCGTGTTTCCGTTAACACTTTGTCACAAAATGGCATGTGCATATTTTTTTTAATTAAAGAAAGAAACCAAACGGTTGCCAAAATATTTATTTTTCATTTAATGTCCAGCCCTTAATTTTTTATGAAGTTCTACTGAAGCTTAAGTGAGAAACTAAACGTTGTTACTTTCTAAATTAAGTAAACCGATTTACTTAATTTACTTTAATCGGTTTACTTAAGTGGGAAACTTAACGTTGTTAGGGGAAGACGGGGTAAAAAGCGCATGGGCGGGTAAGAAGCCCACCCCAATTATCTCATGAAATGAAGCAAATTTCAGTCTCATATTGCCCATGAGACGAGTGTTAATGTCTAGCATTCGTCTCATGGGCAAATTTGACTGGAATTTTCTTTATTTCATGAGATAATTGGGGTGGGCTTCTTACCCGCCCATGCGCTGTTTACCCCGTCTTCCCCTACTTTCTAAATTAAGCTTAAGTGGGAAGCGAAACGTTACTTTCTAAATTAAGTAAACCGATTTACTTAATTTAGAAAGTAACCACGTTAAGTTTCCCCACTTAATCAAGCTTTAGTAGAACTTCATAAAATTAAGCACAGGTTAAAAGAGATTGTCACATCAGCAACTGTCCAAACTGTGACATCAGTGCCTGGCCTGAAATGGAAAGCATCATAATTTACTATCAGGTACCTGCAGACACACAGAAATTCCCTATTCCTTTTTCGCCCAACTTATTTTTGTACTTCATCGAATAAGAAATAGTACTGGAATCAGTTTATGTTATTTTACAAATTGTCTCTTCTGTTAGGTTATAGCAATGTCTTATTTTGTCCTCATTTTTATGTGCATGCCGAAAAACAAATTTCTTCACTTGTTTGGAGACAATAAAATTGTGGAATTGGAACTGGAATTGTTATTTTCATGCCATGGAAAGTTTACAAATTTGAATAATCGACAAGGAAAAGTGATCACAAACCCTCTAAATTCAGTGTTGAGTACGACCCTAAGGTCTCACACCAGCATGGCAAAGACCGGAAATGCAAAATACGCATAATAATTATTCGGTAATGCTTTGAGCGGTTATATAATATTTTCTTAACTTACAATATTATTATTAATCCTTGATTGTGATGAAAACAGATCTAAACTGATTCTACCCCCTATATCCCTTTTCTGTCGAAGTTCAAATGTTGGGTACAAAAAAGGCCTAGGGTCTGCCGGGAGATATACTGATAGCCCTACCATCATTACAGCAACTGGTATCAATATATTGACTGGCAAATAACAATTATTCTCCCCCCTCCCCCCCCCCCCCCCCCCCCTCTCTCTCTCTCCTCTCTCTATCGTTTTGGGTGGAAAAAAGCATGTAACTTGCTTACCTCATGTTCCCTGGTTAAATACAATTTCGTTTTCGTTTTATGTCAATGCTCTTATTTGTTTATTTGCGATTTTTTGACAACTGAATAACTCACCAAATAATACATTAAGAGCTTGCCTCTATTAAAAATCGTAATCAGCAGTAATTGAAGTACATTTACAATCTATGTTTGTTTTTTCAAAAACCAAAAACGCATACTAAAACCGTTTATCGTTCGTGAGTCCTTTTTTTTCTTCTCGAGGAGATAATGCAAATGCTAAATAAAAAAAATTAAAAAAAATCATCCTACTTTCAAATGCCACCAAAAGACACGTTTGAAGTCTTTTTACCAATCACAAATGTGAACAAGGAATTCTTCTCTGTATAGACTATGTACTGACTTCAGTAAATCATTTTTGACTTTGCTCTTTGCAAACAGGACGGAGGAAACCTTTTGCAGATGACCGGTTTCATTACTGTACAAACACCGGGCCCCCGCACGGGCCAGTGTTCAGTAAAGGGACTGACCCACTCGTCCAACTACAGTCGTACTGTCGCGTTTTGTGAGGCACGATTCTTCTCATGAAATGCTAAGGCGAAGACGGGGTAAAAAGCCCATGGGCGGGTAAGAAGCCCATGCCAATCATCTCATGAAATAAAGAAACTTTCAGTCAAATTTGCCCATGAGACGAATGCTAAACATTAACACTCGTCTCACGGGCAAAATGTGACTGAAATGTGCTTCATTTCATGAGATAATTGGCATGGGCTTCTTACCCGCCCATGGGCTTTTTACCCCGTCTTACCCTACTTATCTATCTATTAAATGAATATGACAACATAATCCTACTAGCTTCGTTCACACTGTTTGTAGCCCCTCCCCCTCCCCCATTCACGAATCTGATAAAATGGCTGTTTCTGTGATCAGACATCCCCCCCCCCCCCCTTGGGGATACCGGGGAGTCTTGTGCAAATAGTTCCCCCTACCTTCTGGAAGTTCTGTGCTGTCACTCATTTTGACTCTTGCCTTTTCCCTTTTGCTTACTGTCATCTACTATCTTTCTGCCTTACCTGGTCCATCCTCATGCCTTTTTTTAATTTTTCAATTTTTTTTTATTTATCAAGAAACACTTTGAAAAGGATTTCCTCCAGCCCGGAAGTCGGACTTGCTGGGCCCTAAATTCTTACTTGGCGCATAACGGCAGCATGACATATATTTATGTTTTGCGTCCTCCCGATCTTTACAGGGGCATATGGGACATGACTAATTAACGGCAGCATGACGCATCTGCGCTCATAATTGACAGGAAAACTGTATGAGCGATCGACGAAAAAGAAGAAGAAGAAGAGGAAGAAGAAGAAGAAGAAGAAGAAGAAGAAGAAGAAGAAGAAGAAGAAGCAGACATTTTCTATATATATTAGATTTGCGTATTGGGGTCTACACGAATAAGCTTACAGTGAACGAAAATAGTTGGATTTCATGAGAATCATTTCAGACAGCGGCATTTCACCAGAATCATGCCTCACAGACGTCGTCGTCACAATTGGTTAGGTTAGGTTAGGTACATTATAGTCACAGAGGCGTCTCTGTGAAATTCGGGTTGCTCCCACCTGGAGAGCGCGTCGCAGCCAGAGGCGCGCCACCCAATTTAATTTTTGTTTGTTGGCATGCGATTTTTGTGTGACTGATGAGGAAGGAAGGGAGGGGGGGGGGGGGGGGGGGGGGGGGGGGGGGGGGTAAATTTTGACCAAATGACAACGTTTTCGTTGCCACTGGGTTTAACGTGTGCTAAGTGCATGGGCACACGGGACCTCAGTTTATCGTCTCATCCGAAAGACTCCACGTTCAGACCGCAAGGCCTAGTGCAAAGTGAGAGGAAAAATCCCCTGTACCCAGGTTCGAACTCGGGTTTACTTGACACGAAGCGAACGCGCTACCACTGTGCCACTATACACTGTGTGTGTGTGTGTGTGTGTGTGTGTGTGTGTGTGTGTGTGTGTGTGTGTGTGTGTGTGTGTGTGTGTGTGTGTGTGTGTGTGTGTGTGGATAGTCGTACGACTGAAATTGGATGCGTGAGTCGGCCCCGTTCAAATCCTCTGTCCAGTATTGGTACGCAGAATACACAAAAATGTTAGTTATTTCCCCAAACCCAAACCCACACCCTTGCAACCCTACTCCCCCCCCCCCACCCCCCTGAACCCGCGACGTCCCTACACCCTAAGTAAGCTAGTTGACTCACCAATAAGAAATATTACCCCCCCCCCCCCCCCCCACCCCTCATTCCCCACACACTACTTGGAGTGGAAAATGTTGATTCTGGTCAAACTGATCGCAGTACAAACTGACCAAGAAAGAAACAGACCAAAACAGTACTGGTCAAGTGCTTTTTCTAGGGAAGCTCAATTGCCCGTAGTATAGCTTATTGTCTTTGGCTTATAGTTATTTTTTTGGGTCTGGAACGAAAGTAGGATTGGGTCGTGTGTTACTCTTTATTATTTGATTTTGTTTTTGTTTTGCTATGTACTAGATCGTGTAAGTGAGAGAATTTGTTTCGGCTATATGGGAAAGGAGTTATTGAACCTTCTGATTCTGTTTGTTTCGTATTTAGACCTAAGTTGTTTGGCTGATATTCCTGTTCTATTTTTACCCGATCAGACTCACAGAGTCTGGGACGGGTATTGTTCACGGGTCTCTCTCTCTCTCTCTCTCTCTCTCTCTCTCTCTCTCTCTCTCTCTCTCTGTCTCTGTGTGTGTGTGTGTGTGTGTGTGTGTGTGTGTGTGTGTGTGTGTATGTGCTGCTGCGTGTGCGTGTGCGTGCGTGCGCGTGCGTGCGTGTGCGTGCTGCTGCGTGTGCGTGCGCGCGCGCGCGCGCGCGCGCGCGCGCGCGCGCGCGTGTGTGTGTGTTGTGCGTGCGTGGGTGTGCTGTGCGTGTGCGTGTGTGTGTGTGTGTGTGTGTGTGTATGTGTGTGTGTGTGTGCGTCTGTGTGTGTGTGTGTATGTGTGTGTGTGTGTGTGCGCATGGGTGCAACTACACAAAATGAAAAAAGCCCCTGAAAGGCCGGGGTCTAGGGGTAATGTCCCCCTGCAGCTGAAGAAAAAATTGATGTATGAAGGTATTTTTGTTTGCTTTTTCCACAATTTATACAAACACTTATGTTAAAGTGTCTGTGAAAAATACAGTAGACACACAAAGATCTTGTTTGACAAATTAAAAAACAAGATCCTTTAGTGGTAAAATTCAAAAACAGGAAATCCTTGCCTACCAGGAAAAGTTGCACCCATGCGTGTACTATAAATGATAATT
>CM065693.1:43531484-43566484 GCA_017654935.2 Phymorhynchus buccinoides
TATTTAGAAAGGGTGGTTTTCTGGGACGTAACGAACAGTGGTTCTTCAATGGAATAAAACTTGAAGTTGTAAATAGTTATTGCTATTTAGGATTTACGTTTACTACTATGCTTAGCGTTAAAAAAGGCACTGAACATTTAGTAGCTAAAGGTAAGAAGGCAGTTGTTCAATTAAACAGAGTTTTTCAAAAGTATAAAGAAATGTCTGCGGCTACGTTTTTCAAAATTTTTGATGTTAAAATTCAACCAATTTTGCTTTATTCATCGGAAATCTGGGGTCTTAATAAACTGGATCATCTGGAAAAAATCCACATGATAGCATGCAAACGGTTCTTGTGTGTACCCATGAAAACACCTAACAAGATGGTGTATGGTGATTTAGGTAGATATCCGCTCTATATTAATTCATATGTTTCTGTTGTCAGGTACTGGTTTAAACTTTTACAGATGAAAAAAAAAAGATTGACGTATAAAGCTTACTTAATGCTTCTGGATCTTGATGAAGCTGGTAAGCAATGTTGGGTGTCAAACGTTAGAGAGATTTTATGTTTATCGGGTTTCAATTTTGTTTGGCTGTATCAGAGTGTTGGCAATGTGAATATGTTCCTGAGGAATTTCAAACAAAGATTAATTGACATTTTTATACAAGAATGGACAGGCAGTATTAGAGATCGAGACAGATATGACAGTTACAGATCGTTTAAAACAATATTTGAGAAAGAAAGATATATTACGAGTATGGACACATATTGTTTTCGAGTGGCCATAACCCAAACGCGATTTAATGTTTTACCTCTTAATAATAATGTTCATCGTTATAGTCATCGTATTCAGGATAAAAATTGTCCATTCTGTAAAACGAAAGTCGAAAATGAAAGCCATTTTTTATTGGAATGTAGAATGTACCATGATTTAAGAGTTAAATTTCTAAACATCAGCAATGTTCACACTGTGTATGCACTTCAAATGCTAAAGGCATATAATAATGATAACATGTACAGGTTATCTAGGTATGTGTTTCATGCCATGAACAGGAGAAAATCGGTCATGTGATGTATGTGATGTGTTTCTTGTTTGTAAGGTTTTCATTATGTGCGTTTTCCGCTAAAGTGGATTAATTTACAAAAGTTTCATCTTAAGATGTTGGTTACATTTATGTTATAGTTTGACTCTATCAGAATCTAGAGTTATTTTGTTAGTTCTTATATATTATAAAATGTTAAAAGAAATACTGGGAGAAACACTGACAAGTTACTTTGATAATATGATTCCTGTAACCGACTCGCTTCCCCTTCCCCTAACATGTATTGTGGTCCATGGCCAATATGCATTAAAATTTTCAGTGTTCAGTGTTCAGTGTTCAGTGTTCTCTCTCTCTCTCTCTCTCTCTCTCTCTCTCTCTCTCTCTCTCTCTCTCTCTCTCTCTCTCTCTCTCTCTCTCTCTCTCTCTCTCTCTCTCTCTCTCTCTCTCTCTCCCCTCTCAACGTTGCCGTGCAGGGGCCATCAAGACCCCAGAGAGTCGAGAAGAAACAGTGTATGCGTTGTGTTCCTAAAGCTCCGTGTACATCTTGTGTCTTGGGTAATACAAAGCACCTGTTTTGTTTCAATCGGAGTTCTTTGCACACCTGCTGCCATGTCTTTCACACCTACTGGCGTGCGTTGTTTACGCCTTTGGTCCGCTGTCGCCCATGTTGTTTGGGTCTTGGGGGAAGGGAGACCAAAAAGAAGCAGACCTGCTTGTGTGCATAACCTGTCAAAAGCATCAAGGCATGGTGGTGCCACTTGTCAAATGATTGTCAAACATGTTGTGTAGTACCTACAACACTGATGAACACCCTGCTTAATATGACCAAAATGGCATCTTTCATCGACAAATTATTAACAAAATGATATCTGGCAGGGACGATTATGTTCAGAAACAAAGGCAACGCTTCTGCCACCGCACACACACTAATCTTCTGCCTGCAACTTTCAATCCTCTGGAAATTAATGCGCACATCCTCTGACAATTCTGATGCCTTATCTCTCTCTATCTCTGTCTCTCTGTCTCTCTGTCTATGTCTCTCTGTCTGTCTCTCTCTCTCTCTCTCTCTCTCTCTCTCTCTGTCTCTCTCTCTCTCTCTCTCTCTCTCTCTCTCTCTCTCTCTCTCTCTCTCTCTCTCTCTCTCTCTCTCTCTCTCTCTCTCTCTCTCTCTCTCTCTCTCTCTCTCTCTGGTTTAAATGTTTTATTGTCTTTACATAATAAACATACAAAGCAACAAAACTAAAACAACAAGCTAAGCTTATGGCGTCCTCAGTATAAATCTCTCTCTCTCTCTCTCTCTCTCTCTCTCTCTCTCTCTCTCTCTCTCTCTCTCTCTCTCTCTCTCTCTCTCTCTCTCTCTCTCTCTGTGTCTCTCTCTCTCTCTCTCTCTCTCTCTCTCTCTCTCTCTCTCTCTCTCTCTCTCTCTCTCTCTCTCTCTCTCTCTCTCTCCCCTCGCCCCCGTCGCATTGAAGTCCCCACTGTCTCGGTCTCTCTCTATGTCTGTCTGTCTGTCTGTCTGTCTGTCTCTCTCTCTCTCTCTCTCTCTCTCTCTCTCTCTCTCTCTCTCTCTCTCTCTCTCTCTCTCTCTCTCTCTCTCTCTCTCTCTCTCTCTCTCTCTCTCTCTCTCTCTCTCTCTCTCTCTCTCTCTCTCTCTCTCACACACGCAATAAACTCTGGCAATCCAAAGAACGTGTACACTCACTATCACCCTACTGATTGCATTACAGATGGGACTAACTAACTAAAGGGAGGCTATTTTAGAGAAGCGTTACTACGTATCAAGAAATGGGTTATTTACCTTGATATAATAAAGAGTGTCTTTGTGATAGATGGCGCTGGGAAGGAAAGGAAGCTTGTTTTTTTGTTTTTTTATATCTGTGATAGCGTATCGTGATGATGGCTAAGTATCAACGAAAATTTCCACGGACCATTGTGACGTAAATAGGTGTGATGTCAGCAGCAAGAGCTGATGAGTCAGATGTTGAGAATAATCACACTTTCTGCTTGCTCTTTGCTCTTGTGTGGGAACATCTCTGCCAGCTCAGTTTCTTGATTTGTGCACTACATTACACCCCGCTCCCCTAAAAACAACAACAAACAAACAAAGGAAAAGTCTGAATCTGCGTTTATTTGAGGGTTTTGTGTGGCTTTGTTTTGTTAAGTCTGTGTACTTTTTGAACCCCGTTTTTTCTTTATTTATTTCGTGTGTGTGTGTGTGTGTGTGTGTGTGTGTGTGTGTGTGTGTGTGTGCGTGCGCGCGCGCGCGCGTGTGTGTGTGCCTGCTCTATTTATAACATGTTGGAAGGAGAGAGGGTGAGTGAACCAACAGAAAAGAGAAAAAGGAGAGGAAGAAGAGTGAAAAGAAGAAGAGGAGGAGGAGGATAAGGAGGTAGGAGGAGAAGAAGAAGAAGAAGAAGAAGAAGAAGAAGAAGAAGAAGAAGAAGAAGAAGAAGAAGAAAAAGAAGAAGAAGAAGAAGAAGAAGAAGAAGAAGAACAACAAACAAGAAGAAGAAGAACAAGAACAAGAAGAACAAGAACAAGAAGAACAAGAACAAGGAGAAGAAGAAGAAGAAGAAGAAGAAGAAGAAAAAGAAGAAAAAGAAGAAGAAGAAGAAGAAGAAGAAGAAGAAGAAGAAGAAGAAGAAGAAGAAGAAGAAGAAGAACAAAAACGAGAAGAAGAAGAAGAAGAAGAAGAAGAAGAAGAAAGAAGAAGAGAAGAAGAAGAAGAAGAAGAAAGAAGAAGAAGAAGAAGAAGCAGAAGAAGAAAAGAAGAAGAAGAAGAAGAAAAAAAACAAAAAAGAAGAACAAAAGAAAGAAGAAGGAAGACAACAACAAACAAGAAAAAGCAAGAGTGAAAAAGAAGAAGAAGAAGAAGAAGAACAACAAAACGACTAACCTCAAAGAAATGTTTTTTAGAAAAGGGATCAAAGAAAAGGGATAAAAAAAAGGAAGAAAATTACGATCTTTTACTGGTAGGGCTAAGAATTTCGAGTAATCTCATGTGTGAATCTTAACTCCTTACACGTAACCAACAGTACTGATGACTGATGATACATTCACAAATGTAACACCCTGGGGTTTTTCCAGCAACAACAACAACCAACAACGTGGAGTGTTTCACAAATCTCAGTTTGGCAGAGACAATGGTAGTTCATAGGATATGATTTGGTATTCATCTTAACCCTTTCACCGCCAACGTCGCATTTTTGCACCACAATGATTTAACACCCATGTCACTAAAAGGCATCAAATCAGGGTCTGTTATCCAAAGTCCCTGTTCTCTTAATTTTGGGAGGTAAGGATAGGCCTTACTTTAATGATATGTCACAGAGGAATCCCCAATACTACAGACAGATTTTGTTTCTACCCAGGTAAGTTTAATGGACGTTTGTTTTGCTGAAAAATGGCTGGCGGCGAAAGGGTTAAATGCCTGTTTGAAAGAAAAGATAACAGATACATATCGTTGCTGCATCTTGGCTGATGCACTTGAGCAAAGATTGAAAAGGTGTCACATTAACCCAAAGTCAAACAACGCAACACAACGGATACACACAAAAGAAGACATTCATTGAATGTTCAGGTTTACACACCTTTATACGCGGACCTTAAATGCATTAACCCCCCCCCCCCCCCTCTTAAAACCCTTTCACCGCCAATGCACCACAATGGTTTAACACCCATGTCACTAAAAGGCATAGGGCCTGTTATCTGAAGACCCTATTTTCTTAAAGACCCACTACGTCACGTGTCACATTCCCTCTGAAAACCGTGATTTTCACACGTGACGTGCGGGGTCTTTAAAGACCCCCCACGTCACGTGTCACATTCCCTCTTATGCTAGGAAGATTTCGTAAGATTTCTTACCAGCTATAAGAGGGAAAACACGTGAAAACCGTGATTTTGCCACGTGACGTGGTGGGTCTTTAATGTTGGGAGGTGTTGGCTACTGCAAAGAACACATTTTGCAAGAGTGAATGCCCTTGCTGGGTGGGGGAAGATGGTTGAGTACTGACCAGACAAGGGAATAACTCTCGCCAATAACCCTATTTGATGCTACCTAATGGCTGCCTTTTGCAAGAGTGAATGCCATTTTGAATACTGATCAACAAGGATTAACTTTTGCCGTCAAGGGCGTTAATAACCCTAGGCCTAATGTTAGACATGTCACAGAGGAATTCCTAATATTGCAGATTTTTTTTCTCTCTTCCCAGTTAGGTTTAATGATATTTTTTGGCTATGAAAAAAATGGCTGTCGGCGTTAAGCCAATTTGCGCTCGTATCTCGTACATTACCGTGTCGTTTCCTAGGAGCGGGCGCTCGCAACAGTTTGCGCAATTCGGCAAAAACAGTCTTAAGAAACGCCATCGTTTGCCGATAGTTTCGCGAGCGCTCTGATCCTGTTCCAAAGCTAGCTCGCCGAAAACTATAACGTGACTTGCTTTTTCTTCAAGTTTTTATTTTATTTTTTAGTCTCGTGTGAGAACGAGATTGAAAATGACAGCACAAGGTTATGCATTTCGTTGTTGTTGATTAGCCCATTAAGATTGGGTTAAAATGATATTTTTGTTTGACCAATCAGACAAGAGCTTGTGATGCTATTCCGCAAACGTTTTGTAAAGTTGTTTCTTAGACACTCATTTTTGGGCGCAAAACGACCTCTTGTGAAACAGGCCCCAGGTATAATTTTTATCGTCTCCAGAAATAACCACAGTATCGACTACCCAGAAGCACCTCTCTCTCTCTCTCTCTCTCTCTCTCTCTCTCTCTCTCTCTCTCTCTCTCTCTCTCTCTCTCTCTCTCTCTCTCTCTCTCTCTCTCTCTCTCTCTCTCTCTCTCTCTCTCTCTCTCTCTCTCTCTCTCTCTCTCTCTCTCTCTTAAGCTTTCCAGTGTTCCAGTTCCAGTGTTCCTCTCTCTCTCTCTCTCTCTCTCTCTCTCTCTCTCTCTCTCTCTCTCTCTCTCTCTCTCTCTCTCTCTCTCTCTCTCTCTCTCTTCTTAAGTTTTCCAGTGTTCCAGTGCTTCTCTCTCTCTCTCTCTCTCTCTCTCTCTCTCTCTCTCTCTCTCTCTCTCTCTCTCTCTCTCTCTCTCTCTCTCTCTCTCTCTCTTAAGTTTTTCCAGTGTTCCAGTGTTCCAGTGCTCTCTCTCTCTCTCTCTCTCTCTCTCTCTCTCTCTCTCTCTCTCTCCTCTCTCTCTCTCTCTCTCTCTCTCTCTTAAGTTTCCCAGTGTTCCAGTGCTCTCTCTCTCTCTCTCTCTCTCTCTCTCTCTCTCTCTCTCTCTCTCTCTCTCTCTCTCTCTGGGTCCAGTGTCTCTCTCTCTCTCTCTCTCTCTCTCTCTCTCTCTCTCTCTCTCTTCTCTCTCTCTCTCTCTCTCTCTCTCTCTCTAAGTTTTCCAGTGTTCCAGTGTTCCAGTGTTCCAGTGCTCTCTCTCTCTCTCTCTCTCTCTCTCTCTCTCTCTCTCTCTCTCTCTCTCTCTCTCTCTCTCTCTCTTAAGTTTTCCAGTGTTCCAGTGTTCCAGTGCTCTCTCTCTCTCTCTCTCTCTCTCTCTCTCTCTCTCTCTCTCTCTCTCTCTCTCTTAAGTTTTCCAGTGTTCCAGTGTTCCAGTGCTCTCTCTCTCTCTCTCTCTCTCTCTCTCTCTCTCTCTCTCTCTCTCTCTCTCTCTCTCTCTCTCTCTCTCTCTCTCTCTCTCTCTCTCTCTATCTGTGACAGATCGCATCAAACTACGGAACCATCAAGATAATTCAGCAGGAGTACCCGGCATGCCAGACCCTTCCTTCTGCCCCGAGATAAGCCAATCATAGGAGCCACCAACAAATAGAATCGACCAATCATATTGGCCGTAGCTGATACCCGCCTCGCAAAATCAGCCAATCAGGTTCACCGAGGTAAATAATCCTGGCCAATTAAAACGCCACACAGACCGGCAAATAACAGGCGGTAGAGATTGTTTCCTATCAGTGCAGTGAATTGGTATTAATGTGTTCTGCTCTTGACTTAATTGGAGCTATGGATAGATGATCTATAGGCGAGGTGTCAAGAGAATTAGATAATGTCACATATCGTCTGCTTTAGATTTTTGTGTGTGAAGGTTTTGTCGTAAAGCCAATCCAAAGGCGAACCAGGTGGGAGCAACCCGAATTTCACAGAGACGCCTCTGTGACTATAATGTACCTAACCTAACCTAACATAACCTGGGTTGAGTTTCTCTAGACGACGGTAACCGTGCGCATAACTGTTACGCCAAAAGGGGTTTAAGAAACACTTTAGAAAACGTTTGCGGAAGAATATTGCAAGCTCTTGTCTGATTGGTAAAAAAAAAGAGTATTATTTTAACTAAACTTTGATGGACCAATCAACAACAGGAAATGTATTCACCCCCTTCTAGTTCCGGATAGTTCACCGCTTGCTCAGTGTTTGGCCAGAACAAAACGTCACGCGAACTATCGGCAAACGAAGGGTGTTTCTTAGACAGCTTTTTGCCGATTTGAGCGAGCGGAACGTAACATTAGCCCTTGTGAAACGGCCCCCTGGCTATCACAGTCACGAACATTTGGCGCAAAAGCCCGCAGAAAACATGATAAAAACGAAGAAATTAAGGTGCAAAAATAACCCACTGTGACACACGGTGAGCTCCATCTATGCTGACGTTGATTGGTGTGTGTTGCTTTTCTGAATAAAAAATGTGTGGTTTCGAGGTTTACTCAGGTAACAAGATTGCAAATTTCGACCAGGCGCCAATGGTACCATTGTTTGGAACAGAGTTTGAAACGTTTACAAGCAAATTGTAAGGGAAGGGAAAGGAGACGAGAATCAGAAGACGAACGAGCTGGGACATAGAGATGAAGAAGATCAGAAAGATATAAGGGAGCTTGATCATTCAGTGACTTGAAGACAAGGAGGAGAATTTTGTAGTCAATACGTGATTGAACTGGGAGCCAATGTAGGGAACGAAGAACCGGAGTAATATGATCGAACCTAGGGGAGCGAGAAATGAGACGAGCAGCATTATTCTGGACCCGCTGGAGCTTAGAGATGAGAGTTGATGGACAGCCAGCAAGAAGTGAGTTACAGTAGTCAAGGCGAGATAGAACAAAAGCACAGAATAGAGTCTTCAGGGCATCTTGAGAGAGGAAACGGCGGATTGAACTAATTCTTCGAAGTTCTAGATAGCAAGACTTGCAAACTTAGGCCCAGCAAGTTCGACTTCGGCTGGAGGAAATCGTTTTGAAAGGAAGGGGGAGTAGGGTATCAGTATCTAAGTGTTTTGTCTTTTGCCTGTAAGAAAATACGTAGTCAAAGGAAGAAAAGACTATAGCTAAAACTGGACTTTTTAGTTCCATCAAGGTCTTTGCCCTTCACATTTTACGTAAGCTTCTCGACTGACCAGCTAGCACAGTTTACCGGTCAGCTGTGGTCAGTTAATGACGGAGTAAAGGGCTAGCGTGACTGCCAACCGTGCGTGACCTTAGTAGGCTGCCGCTATGACATCAAAGGAAATAAATCACTGACCCAGGACAAACAGAGAATGTGGAAACAACTGCCCTCCTAAAACAACAACATCGAAACAAAACAACAACAAAAAACAACATCACACAACAAAACACATGAAAAGGGTTATGGGCTTAGGCAACAACAACAACCACCACCAAAAAACACCCTTGTATTTTAGTCCAAGCAAAAGTACACACTGTGCAAAAGTAAACACATGAAAAGAGTTATGGGCTTACACACATAACTAACACACTGAACTGGGCCATCTGCCCATGTGAACAACTGGGTGAATAGATGGGGTGGTAGGGGTGTGGGGGGGAGTCAAAACGAACGAAAATAAATAGAAAATAGAGAGAGATTCAAGAGAGAGAGAGAGAGAGAGAGAGAGAGAGAGAGAGAGAGAGAGAGGAGAGAGAGAGAGACAGACAGACAGACAGACAGACAGAGACAGAGAAATAACATAGACAGAATTTCTGATCAAGTGACCTGAAGGGCTTTCCTCCCATCGAACAAGAAGATGGAATCTTTGGCACTAATAGAAGGATTTCATAGAAGGCAAGGGAAGAGAGAGAAGAAACACGCGACAGTTAGAGATAGAGAGAGAGAGAGGCCTTCTTCTTCTTCCAGACAGACATCAGACATCATCATCAGACAGACATCGTCAACATCAGACATCATTCTATCATGGCCTTTAGCATCATCAATATCATCAAGAAGATGGAATCTTTGGCATGATCAGAAGGATTTATAGAAGGCCGGGGAAGAAGTTGAAACACGCGGACAGTTAGCGTCCAGTCGTCATCTTCTTCATCATCTTCTTCCATCATCATCATCATCATCATCATCATCATCATCATCATCGTCATCATCATCGTCATCATCATCATCATCATCATCGTCATCATCATCATCATCATCATCATCATCCTCCTCCTCCTCCTCTACACCATCACTGCTGGCCATTGCCATCATCTTTTTCAAGGTTGCAGACCTGGTAGACGTATGCACGGAACGAGATTAAGCCAAAGTCAGGATTATAGCTCAGACATCCGATTCGTGACTAAGTCAGTGTCTGATTAACATAACAACGCACAACAACCGATTCATTGCTTTGGGTGTCATGATCAGTTAACCCTTTCACCGCCAAAGTCGCATTTTCAGCACCATCAGTGATTTAACACCATATGTCACTAAAAAGGCATCATCATTTGGGTCTATTATCCAAAGATCATCATTGTCATCATTTTGGGAAGTAAGGATAGACCTTATTTTATCATATCATCACATCAGAATCATCCCCAATACTGCAGATGGATTTTGTCATCTACCCAGGTAAATAATAATGGACATCATTGGCTGAAATCATCATGGCATCATCAGGGTTAAAGCCATCATCATCACGGTATCATCTTATCCTCAAGCTTCTCCTCTAAAAACCATCAACTTTAATCTTATCATTTAGTAATGTTCCATACCTGGTAGACTTTAAATGTATCGGGAACGACGTAAAACATCAATTATAACGCAAATGTCAGTTTCATGCTTGGCGCTCGCAGCGAAAGCATCCATTTTTTCAAACGAAAAAGGAGGGAAAAACTAAGCTGGCGCAGGCGAAAAGCCCGCAGCTAGGAGTGTCGCTGGCTTTCTCTCTCTCTCATGCTCTCTCTCTCTCTCTCTCCTTACCTCCCAGAAATAAGAAAATAGGTTCTCTCTCTAACTCTCCCTCTCTCTCACCCACTCACGGGACTGACTACCCTATATTCTAGGATCTGCTCTTTTACCCCAGTTTGTGCCTTTAAACCATGTTGTGCATAAATGTACTCCCCCCCTATGAAATGTAGGCCACAGCCGTTGCTGAAGACCCCCCCCCTCCCCACCCCCAGAGAGATGAGAGAGTAGAGAGAGCCGAGAGAGAGAGAGAGAGAGAGAGAGAGAGAGAGAGAGAGAGAGAGAGAGAGAGAGAGAGAGAGAGAGAGAGAGAGAGAGAGAGAGAGAGAGAGAGAGTCAAAGTCAAAGTGGTTTAATGCCTTTAGCCTTTAGGCCGTTGGCCCATAACAAACTAAAACATTTTTTTAAGAAATATGTCGTGCAATTTCTACATTTGAGAAAGACATTGATTTCTGACTACAAGAGCTTTGTTTATTTGCATAGATATACTTTGTAAATACTTGAGGAGAGAGAGGAGAGAGAGAGAGAGAGAGAGAGAGAGAGAGAGAGAGAGATAGAGAGAGAGAGAGAGAGAGAGAGAGAGAGAGAGAGAACGCGAACGCTGAAGTCATTACCAAAAAAGAGAGAGAGAGAGAGAGAGAGAGAGAGAGAGAGAGAGAGAGAGAGAGAGAGAGTCAAAGTCAAAGTGGTTTAATGTTTAGGCCGTTGGCCCATAACAAACTAAAACATTTTTTTAAGAAATATGTCGTGCAATTTCTACGTCTGAGAAAGACATGATTTCTGACTACAAGAGCTTTGTTTATTTGCATAGATATACTTTGTAAATACTTGAGGAGAGAGAGAGAGAGAGAGAGAGAGAGAGAGAGAGAGAGAGAGAGAGAGAGAGGGAGAGAGAGAGAGAGAGAGAGAGAGAGAGAGAGAGAGAGAGCGGAAGAGTCGCTGAACATTTTTATTGTCATTAGGCCGTTGGCCCATGTGTGTGTAAGAGAGAGAGAAGAAAGATGTCGTGCAATTTCTACATTTGAGAAAGACATTGAGAGAGAGCTCTGTTTAGAGAGATAGAGATAGAGAGAGATAGAGAGAGAGAGAGAGAGAGAGAGAGAGAGAGAGAGAGAGAGAGAGAGAGAGAGAGAGAGAGAGAGAGAGAGAGAGAGAGAGAGAGAGAGAGAGAGAGAGAGAGAGAGAGATAGAGAGAGAGAGAGAGAGAGAGAGAGAGAGAGAGCAAAATGCAACAACGCAAAATGCTCTCAAAATCCAGTAATGTCAAACGTGACCGTTTGGCGTTTGTTTTTTTAGGTTAATGTCGAGAAACACTATATATATATATATCCCAACTTGGTGAGCTTATATTAGACGTTGTAGCAGAATGAAACGTAATTAAAACTGGCTCTTAATTACACACAATAACGGATCATTATAGGGGACCAGAAACAGATCCGCACGCGCCGCTCTATTATTATACAGATAACTGACCCAGACTGGACGGGACCGCCGGTGTTGCATAAAATACCTCACCCGTGAAATAAATACCCATTTCCTCATTTGAATAGTTTGCTGTTTGGGAAAGATTCGCCCCTGAATATAAATTCAGAGGCGTCTTAATTGTGGCACGCAGGAAGAACAGAGGATTCATCACTAAATATTGAGAAATCAGTGATATTTTTCTAATATTTGTTAGCTCCCGAGGCGAAGCTTCGGGAAGTATTGTTTTTGTTTCATTATTATTTATTTTTGACTTTGTTCATATCGTCCGCCATTTTGAAAAGTACGAAACTAAGTGGCATGGGTTTGTACATGGATTTGTCGGCAAAGATGTAGGGCGGGGACACTTGGGACCCGTTTCCCTTCTTTCTTTCACTTAATTACGGATTGCGCATGGGTTTCCGCACGGAATCTCCGCGTGAATGTGTACGTGCCACCGTAGACGTACACTCTTCCGTTGTATTTCTTGGTTCCTTCCGTGTAGATTGAGCACTTAAATCTCAATATTTTAAAAAATAGTTGACTTATTTCTGACAAGAAACAGTAACGGTTCCAGTGCGCATGCGCAAGGGTGTTTATTTCACGGGAGTACAAATTTCACATGACACCGGACTTTTGGTTATGTCATTGATTCTTTTAAAGTCGGTCAGTGACTGACAGACCACACACACACATACACACACACACAAAACACACACACACACACACAAACGCGCGCGCGCGCGCACACACACACACGCACACACACGCGCCCGCGCACACGCACACAATACACACACACGCACCACACACAAACGTACGCCCCCCCCCCACACACACAGACACACACACACACACGCACACACACACAAACACACGAGTGCCCCCACCAAAAAAAACCCACACACACACAGTGACGCACACACACACACACACACACACACACTCACAAGCACACACACACTGACAAGCGCGCAGAGAAAGAAAAAAAGAGAGAGAGGAGAGAGAGAGAGAGAGAGAGAGAGAGAGAGAGAGAGAGAGAGAGAGAGAGAGAGAGAGAGAGAGAGAGAGAGAGAGAGAGAGAGAGAGAGAGAGAGGCAGACAGAGAGAGAGAGAGAGAGAGAGAGAGAGAGAGAGAGAGAGAGAGAGAGAGAGAGAGAGAGAGAGAGAGAGAGAGAGAGAGGTGTGACAGCGCAAGACAGGAAACAGGAAGACGACTTGACACCACCCAAGGAGGATAACTCCCTTTGTCATCCCCCTACTAATCACCCTTCCACTACTACAACCGGTCTTCTGGCTTCTCTGACTACTCAATTTATCTCTTCTGTCTCCCCCCCCCCCCTCCCTCCCCTGCCCCTCCCACTCCTCCCCCTCCCCACCTCCTACTACCACCTTCCTTCTCTCCTCCCCCCCTCTTCACGACCCAAGGTGGCAACGAAGAGGACGAAAGAAGAAGACTTAAAAAAGTCAGCCCCCACACTGCATACGATTTGACCCCAATACGATACGATTGTGACGAGGTCTGTGAATCACGATTCCTCGTGAAATACGTCCCGTTTAAAAATAACTCTACTATTATTTTCGTTCACTATAATTATTAACCACGTATAGACCGCAATTCAAGAATTTAAAAAAAAAATGTCCGATACAAAAATAAGATATTGTATCAGATTCGTGTACGGGAGACTACAAATAATATTATTCTAATATTATAGTGAACATAACTAGAGTACTAACAGGTCTGCGCGTTGGTTGGGTCAGAGATAAACTAGAGATTTTATGCCTTCTGAGGGCCATTTGAGGCATTTGAAATTGTAAAGATGTTAACGGAAAAAGAAGACTTTAGTAGAGATGCAGATGTTTTAGTTTGTATAGGTATTTTAGAACAAGTTTGAAGAACAAGTAAAGTTTTATAAAAAGTCTGGACTATTTAGAGATATAAAGTGTTTGTTAAAAGATCTTTAGCAGTTTGCTTCAACTTATTTGGCAGACGGAAGAAATCTAAGATTAACCCCCCCCCCCCCCCCTCCCCCCAGGGGCTACAATTCAAATTTTATAGTTTGTGCTCGAAAGCTTTATTGTTTGTGACTCAAGCCACAAACCTATAACTCACTTTGTCGGTCGGTCGGTCTGTCTGTCTGTCTGTCGGTCCAAAATTGTCGCACTTCAAATCGAGGCTACACTTCAAATTGAGGCCGCTCTTTAAAATGATGTATTTTAAAAGCGTACAAAATAATAAACATACGTAATAGACACTACAACAGACACGACGAGTATGCGGTCCTTCTTTCGATGAGTATAAGTAGGATACATAGTTTTAAATGTTTTCCAAAAGATATAAAAAGTTACGAAATGGTGCAGAGATAACATTCTGGTTTACAGATTAAAATTATTGAAAAGCCAGGGGAGGTGACTCATGATTGGAGTGGTAAAAATAGACCGCGTGCCACAAACTATTGCGATTTCGCGCTTGTTTTTAAAATTTTTTAAAAAAGGCAAAGGCCCTTATATTTTTATGCAAAAAATGTACATTAAGTTAATGGTTTAGGTCCATTTGACAATTTGGTGACCAAAGGGTTCATGGGACCTTATGTTTAAAAACAACTGTTTATCTGGTTGGGTCAGTGAAATAGTAGAGATTATATAGAAAGTACGTCATGCTTGTGTCATTTTTTCTAATGCCTTAAGGGGCACGCAACCCCCTTTAGTACTCTAGTAGGATTTTTTTTTTAACATTTGTTTTATTTAGACAGTAGAATTTAACGTCAATCATGCCTCACAAAATGAGGGTGTAGACTGACACACAGGTAACGCGTTCGCCTCGTGCACAATAAACCCGAGTTCGAACCTGGGTACAGGGGATTTTTCCTCTCACTTTGCACTAGGCCTCACGGTCTGAACGTGGAGTCTTTCGGATGAGACGATCATCCGAGGTCCCGTGTGCCCATGCACTTAGCACACGTTAAACCCAGTGGCAACGAAAAGGTTGTCATTTGGTCAAAATGTACACACACACACACACCCTTTCCTTCCTTATTAGTCACACAAAACTCGCATACCAAAAAAAGAAAAAAAGGGTGGCGCGCCTCTGGCTGCGACGCGCTCTCCAGGTGAGAGCAACCCGAATTTCGCAGAGACGCATATGTGACTATAAAGTACCAAATACCAAGTACTAAATGTCGGAATCGGATCGTAGTGAATCGAATCGTATGCAGTGTAGCAGGCCCTTACAGACCCACCACGTCACGTGTCAAAATCACGGTTTCCACGTGTTTGCCCTCTTATAGCTGGTAAATCAAGAGCCCCCCCGATCACGTGTCAAAATCACGGGATTCACGTGTTCTTCCTCTTATAACTGGAAATAAATCTTGTTTTGACCAAGTCAGACTCCCATATAAAGTACCCCAAATTGAAAGCTACAAGTCAGTTTAAAGAGCAGCCTCAATTTGAATATGGGGTATTTCGATTGCGGGTCACAGCGACCCAGAAAAAACCAAGGGACGTAACCGTGGCGCGTCACGGGGTCTTTAAGAAATCTTCCTAGCATAAGAGGGAAATTGACACACACGTGACGTGGGAAAGCGACATAGAAGAAGATGAAGCAGAAGGACACGAAGTAGCCAGCGAAAATAGTAATGGGAGACTTTCTCGTGAGAATCCCAGCGACGGTAAATCTCTCGTGGCTTTATCTTGTCTTGTCGGATTAGTCCCCGAGCCGAAGGTTCGGGGAGCTATTGTTTTTGTCTGGTCCGTCCGTCCGGTGTCCGTCCGGCGTGCCTCCGTCCGTCCGGCTATTCGTGCGTTTTTCTCAAAAAACTATTCAGTCTATCATCATCAAATTTGGTATACTAGTTTGCCAAGATGCAAGCTATCCACTGATGTATTTAGTTTTACATTACCCGCTGTGCCCTAGGCCCTTTGTGCCACAGGCCCGCTATGTCCCACTTCTTTCCGGCCGTCCATCCGTCCGTGCGTGCGTCCTGTTTTCAGTTCTCAATGGTCTCCCCGCTGTGTGTACAGCCGACATATTCCGATTTCGGAGTAGCTCGGCGATGCTGCGAGGGGACTTTGCAGACGCTCGGCGTTGCACTTGTTTTTTAGTGTTTTTAAAAAAAACAAGAATCCGTGAAATAATATGGACAAGAAGGATAATAATTATAATAAAGAGCAAGACGGCCCGAAATCGTTGTCATTCCAAACAATGCCGTCAACGGAATGAGAGTACCTTATTTTACGGACTACAAGGCGCACCTGATTATAAGGCGCACCCCCAAATTGTACACAACATTCAGATGTGTTGTTATTATAGTTTCTCACTATATTATCAGTCACGTTATAAGGCGCAGGGGTCTCAGTCTGGGAAACAAGTATCGCCTTATAGTCCGTAAAATACGGTGCTATCAGAAAGAATGGATACTTACTCTCTCTGTTATTACTATGTTCTGTTGTTACTATGTTCTGTTGTTACTATGTTCTGTTGTTACTATGTTCTGTTGTTACTATGTTCTGTTGTTACTATGTTCTGTTGTTACTATGTTCTGTTATTACTATGTTCTTTTGTTACTATGTTCTGTTGTTACTATGTTCTGTTGTTACTATGTTCTGTTGTTACTATGTTCTGTTGTTACTATGTTCTGTTGTTACTATGTTCTGTTGTTACTATGTTCTGTTGTTACTATGTTCTGTTGTTACTATGTTCTGTTGTTACTATGTTCTGTTGTTACTATGTCCACGCCATTGTGCGTGCGTGCGTGCGTGCGTGCGTGCGTGCGTACGTGTGTGTGTGTGTGTGTGTGTGTGTGTGTGATGAAATGACGGAAGTTTTGTTTTCTCTGGATTCACAATAGAGTCGAGTTACTTTAGAAATCGGGTGTGGATAATAAAATAAATAGGACCCACAATTTCGATGGCTTAGAGTCAAAACGGACTATCTTTAGATAGTCCATTGACTTATTATTGATGTTATTGCAAAAACTAAGAACTTGTATTAAAAAAGACTGCAAATAATGTAAAATGGGGATTATGCTTTTTATATTTCTGCAGTCTTTTTTTTTAAACAAGTTATTAGTTTTCACAATATCTTCAATAATACGTCAATGGACTTTCTAAAGATAGTCCGTTTTGACTCCAGGCCATCGCAATATTGTTTTGATTAACCCTTTCACCGCCAGCCATATTTCAGCCAAAACGTTCCATTAAATTTACCTGGGTAGAGAACAAAATCCATCTGCAGTATTGGGGATTCTTCTGTGACATATAATATAAAATAAGGTCTATCCTTACTTCCCAAAACCAAGACAATAGGGTCTTTGGATAATAGACGCCAATTTGATGCCTTTTAGTGACATAGGTGTTAAATCACTGTGGTGCTAAAATGCGACTTTGGCGGTGAAAGGGTTAAACAAAAAAAGTGCTTGTCAACTTGGGAGTGTGTTGTATACTTTGTATGCTTTCTCGGTCCCGTTTAGCTCTTTACTCATTTTGTCTACAATAAGGGTGACCTAGGTGGTGCTGAGTGGTGGTGGTGGTGAACATGATGGTGATGATGGTGAGATAATAATAACAATAATAATAGTGAATCATTTATATAGCGCATTCCTCCACCAAATGTGGAGCTCTATGCGCTTAACAACAACAAAAATTAAAAGCAAGAAATTCAACAACAAAACCAAATAATCGCTCAGGCACATGCAAATAGGCAAAAACATACACCCCCACATCCCACCCACACAGACACGCACGTACGCACATACACACACACACGCGCGCGCGCGCACTCACACACACACACACACACACACCGTTACCATCACCATACTGGTGAGGTCATGAAAATGATCTCGATGATGATGATGATGATAATGATGATGATGATGATGATGATGATGATGATGATGATGATGATGATGGTGATGATGATGATGATGATGATGATGATGATGATGATGGTGATGATGATGGTGATGATGATGATGACGATGATGGTGATGATGATGATGATGATGATGATGATGATGATGATGATGATGATGATGGTTGTGGGATAATGACAATGAAAATGACCTCGACTAGTAAGTAAGCATGAGGTTGATTAATAATGCTGCAAAATATATTTTAAATATATTTCTTTTTCTTCTTCTTTTCTGTTTTCTCGTCCTCCTCTTCTTCTTCTTCTCCCACAGGCGAAAACTGATTCCAATAGCAAACATGCTCAGAGCACTACAAAACTACCGTTGAGGTTTATACCAGAGTCCCTTCTTTTCCCCCTGATGACCCTTTTAGACCCTTTTAATGTGTAGCTAAGCTTAAATCTTTTGTTGCGGGAGGTTCACTGAAACCCGCCCCCGGAGAGCTCATAAAAAAAAGCAAGGCGTATCCTTTCTCACCGGTTAAAGTGGATCGTTTCTCACATTCTCGGTTTTCTCAGTGAAACTCGAGGTAAAGCACGTTGGTCCATTTCCCAGTCCCCGGTATTCTCTCCTTTCTCTGCCCCCCCTCCCCCTCCTCCTCCTCTCTCCCTCCCCCCCCCCCCCTCCTGTTCATTGTTCGACCTTTAAAACAAGACACCAGTCACCTACCTACAACAAAACCATTGTCCTTGGGAGGGGAAAGAAAGAACGAAAAGAAACGAAATCTGTCCAAAGCAGAAAGCCAACAAAGAAGCATGGATTGTCGCTTTGTCGGACACACTGAAGTTCTCACCTACTCAACTTACGACCCCCCCCCCCCCCCCCCCCCGCCCGCCCCTGCAATCTCCCACTTTAACCCTCACCCCAATCTCCCTGCTTCAATCTCAAAACCAGGGGGCCATTTCGCAAGGGCTAACGTTACGTAGCGTGAGCGCAAATCGGCAAAAAAAACCGGTACTAAGAAACACCTCTTTCGCCGACGTTTGCCAAAAACGTTTTGTGGCTACTCCCAAAGTATCTCTTGGCGAACTATCACGTGACTAGCATGGGGTGAATGCATTTCTTGCCGTTGATTGGTCCATTAAAGATTGGTTAAAATAATACTTTTTTTTTTGACCAATCAGACAAGAGCTTGTAATATTCTTCCGCAAACGTTTTCTAAAGTGTTTCTTAGACCCCTTTTGGCGACCGTCGTCTAGAGAAACTCGACCCTGCACTCTCTAGGCATACTCCCCCCCCCCCCCCACGCCCCCCCTCGGCTCCCTCCTACCCACTACCTTTACCCCCCCCCCCCCCCCCCCTGCGCATTGCCCCTTCTCCTGCTTGTGAAGTTTCTGTCCTTGCGTGGTCACGGCAGGTGCAGCTCAATTGCGCCTAGTTTTTAATTACTCCTATGCTCAACTGAAAATTCTCTGCCCCTGTCTCGTGCACCGCGCTGAGATGCGCGCGCCATCTACATAAGGTCATCACCCCTTGCCTGTCACGAAGTGGTAGTATAATTATAGCCACAGAAAATGATCCGCCCCTGACTCGTCGCTAGGTGGTATGGTCAACTCAGTCCTAAAAGTATTCTCGTTTCGTGTCGCCAAGAAGCATTGCAAAGCCTCATTGCGCCCGTTGTTGGCGTTGAATGCGCCCGTGATTGGCATCGAATGCGCCCGTTGTAGGCATCGAATGCGCCCGTTGTAGGCACCGAACGCGCCCGTTGTTGGCATTGAATGCGCCCGTGATTGGCATGGAATGCGCCCGTTGTAGGCACCGAATGCGCCCGTTGTAGGCATCAAATGCGCCCGTTGTTGGCATCAAATGCGCCCGTTGTTGGCATGGAATGCGCCCGTTGTTGGCATCAAATGCGCCCGTTGTTGGCATCGAATGCGCCCGTTGTAGGCATCAAATGCGCCCGTTGTTGGCATGGAATGCGCCCGTTGTTGGCATCGAATGCGCCCGTTGTTGGCATGGAATGCGTCCGTTCTAGGCATCAAATGCGCCCGTTGTAGGCATCAAATGCGCCTGTTGTTGGTATCGAATGCGCCCGTTGTTGGCATGGAATGCGCCCGTTGTTGGCACGGAATGCGCCCGTTGTTGGCATGGAATGCGCCCGTTGTAGGCATGGAATGCGCCCGTTGTTGGCATGGAATGCGCCCGTTGTTGGCATGGAATGCGCCCGTTGTTGGCATAGAATGCGCCCGTTGTAGGAATGGAATGCGCCCGTTGTAGGCATGGAATGCGCCCGTTGTAGGCACCGAATGCGCCAGTTGTAGGCATAGAATGCGCCCGTTTTTGGCATCGAATGCGCCCGTTGTAGGCATCGAATGCGCCCGTTGTTGGCATAGAATGCGCCCGTTGTTGGTATGGGATGCGCCCGTGGTTTGCATGGAATGCGCCCGTTGTAGGCATCGAATGCGCCCGTTGTTGGCATAGAATGCGCCCGTTGTTGGCATGGAATGCGCCCGTTGTTGGCATGGAATGCGCCCGTTGTTGGCATGGAATGCGCCCGTTGTTGGCATGGAATGCGCCCGTTGTTGGCATGGAATGCGCCCGTTGTTGGCATGGAATGCGCCCGTTGTAGGCATGGAATGCGCCCGTTGTTGGCATGGAATGCGCCCGTTGTTTGCATGGATTGCGCCCGTTGTTGGCACTTTCTATTGTAAGTACGTTGAAATGGCTTGTCCTCTTGTTTTGCCCCCCTCCCCCCCCCCCCCCCCCCCCCTAGAGGGAGGGGCTAGGGAACCAATACAACAGCGAAATGATACTGGATGGGGGGATTATGGAACGGGTGGATAATGGTTTGGGCTTGGGTTGTTGATGGCCAGAACACCCTTGTCAAAACGGCGATTCCTCCTTGGCGGAGATGCCTATTTTGGATGGGGTGGGTGGAGGTCACTCATTGTGGTTGACAATCAACACACAAAGGTATTGCAAACTGAACAAAAATCTCTATGTTAAAAATTACGATGATTGAAAAAGAAACTTGAAGAAAGAGAGAGAGAGAGAGAGAGAGAGAGAGAGAGAGAGAGAGAGAGAGAGAGAGAGAGAGAGAGAGAGAGAGAGAGAGAGAGAGAGAGAGAGAGAGAGAGAGAGAGAGAGAGAGAGAGAGAGAGAGAGAGAGAGAGAGAGAGAGAGAGAGAGAGAGAGAGAGAGAGAGAGAGAGAGAGAGAGAGAGAGAGAGAGAGAGAGAGAGAGAGAGAGAGAGAGAGAGAGAGAGAGAGAGAGAGAGAGAGAGAGAGAGAGAGAGAGAGAGAGAGAGAGAGAGAGAGAGAGAGAGAGAGAGAGAGAGAGAGAGAGAGAGAGAGAGAGAGAGAGAGAGAGAGAGAGAGAGAGAGAGAGAGAGAGAGAGAGAGAGAGAGAGAGAGAGAGAGAGAGAGAGAGAGAGAGAGAGAGAGAGAGAGAGAGAGAGAGAGAGGAGAGAAGAGAGAGAGAGAGAGAGAGAGAGAGAGAGAGAAGAGAGAGAGAGAGAGGAGAGAGAGAGAGAGAGAGAGAGAGAGAGAGAGAGAGAGAGAGAGACGAGAGAGAGAGAGAGAATACGAATACGAATGTTTTATTGAGGGTAAAAAGGATAAGCTACAATAGCTTTTTTGCACCTTGCTCTCTCACTCACACACTCATACCACGCACAGCAGTGAGAGAGAGAGAGAGAGAGAGAGAGAGAGAGAGAGAGAGAGAGAGAGAGAGAGAGAGAGAGAGAGAGAGAGACAGAGAGAGAGAGAGAGAGAGAGAGAGAGAGAGAGAGAGAGAGAGAGAGAGAGAGAGAGAGAGAGAGAGAGAGAGAGAGAGAGAGAGAGAGAGAGAGAGAGAGAGAGAGACACAGAGAGAGAGAGAGACAGAGACAGAGTCAGAGACAGAGTCAGTTGAAGGTGTGATGGTTTAACCATTTTGATGACCTTACTGCGGAAGCCTATTTCGTCAATGCATGTTATTGTCTGTTATGTGCCATTTTGTTTTTTTAGCTGCACGCACACAGTACTCCTGAACGATCATCATGGCGTCAGCAACTGACATTTGACACCCTTTTTGTGACCTGAAGTTGTCAGGGTTTTTTGGACAGCAGTTCGGTAGTATTTACGTCGACTTCCCAGAACCGCTCCCACGATAACTTACAGGTGGACCCTGACGGATGAGTTTTTGCAAGAAACACGTCGAGATCACCAGAAAGACAGCCTTTTCAAGGATCGGAACACCCACTTTGCTCTGGTTTCCTAGATATTAAACCGTCAAAAAGGGCGATTCCTCCTTGGCGGAGATGCCTATTTTGGATGGGGTGGGTGGAGGTCATTCATTGTGGTTGAAGCGTTTTCTTTTTTTGTAGTGCAGTAAAAAAGAGAGGAGTTATTTCCATTGTTGTGAGCGAAACTCCTTTAGATAAACTGTATAAAATATAAAAAAAAGGCTTGTATTGCAAACGATTTGGCGGCAATTAGAAAAGAGACGGCATACGCCTTCTCTTGGGGTGAAAGAATTTGACTTCCAGCACCTCCGCCAAGGAGGAATAGCCGATTTGACGGTTTAATTTCAAGGAAACCAGAGCAAAATGAGTGTTGCAATCTCTGTAAAGGGTAGAACAAGAACAAGAACAAGAACAAGAACAACATTTTTATTATCATAAGAAAACCAGAGGTTTTGTGGGACACAAATGGTTAGAACATCGACGACACCATTATACTTGTGCATGTCATTGTCATGGGTATTTTCCTGGTGATCTCGACGTGTTTCTCACAAAAACCAAAGGACTTTAATCCAGCCGGGTCAGTGGGTCTTTAAGAACGATGAACTGGGCTGTTGCCTTCAATAGTTTCCAGCAGGATTCTCACGCTGGATGGATTAAAATCAAGTTGTTTCAGTTATTGCATTTTTTAGGCGTGTTGGCCCAAAATAAACTCCATGTAGTTTGACCTACAGTTGGTGATTCAGAAGCCAGTCGGCAACGTTTCCGGTGTGAACGGCTAGTCGTCTGCCAACTGAAGGGGACTGTGTCAAACGGGGACGCCGGTGTTACGACAAAAAATAGTGACCCCCCGCAGAATAGTGACACCATGGTCAATAATAGTAACCCGGAGAAAGCAGACCCGGGTTCAGATTTGTACAGTTTTCCCATGTAAAAGCGTGTACTATAAGGCCGGGTTCACATTAGACGCGCAAGTTCCGTACGGAAAACCCTAAATAAGTGGAAGAAAGAAGGATAATGCCGGGTTCACATTAGACGCGCAAGTTCCGTACGGAAAACCCTAAATAAGTGGAAGAAAGAAGGATAAGGCCGGGTTCACATTAGACGCGCAAGTTCCGTACGGAAAACCCTAAATAAGTGGAAGAGAGAAGGATAAGGCCGGGTTCACATTAGGCGCGCAAGTTCCGTACGGAAAACCCTAAATAAGTGGAAGAAAGAAGGATAAGGCCGGGTTCACATTAGACGCGCAAGTTCCGTACGGAAAACTCTAAATAAGTGGAAGAAAGAAGGATAAGGCCGGGTTCACATTAGACGCGCAAGTTCCGTACGGAAAACCCTAAATAAGTGGAAGAAAGAAGGATAAGGCCGGGTTCACATTAGACGCGCAAGTTCCGTACAGAAAACCCTAAATAAGTGGAAGAAAGAAGGACAAAAGTTTACGCATATAGGGGAAATTCGGACACATGCGCAAATCTTTTCCTTTCTTCGTTTCACTTATTTATGGATTGCGCACGGGTTTCCGCATGGAATATCCGCTTATGTGTGTACACGGCCTTAAACTGCAGAAAAACCACCAGGGTCTTTGTTGCTCTGCAGAGGAAAACGAAACTCGACGGCAAGCTGGACAACCAAAGGTCTTCAGAGAAGAATCCCCCCCCCCCCCCCCCCCCCTACTGCCCCCCTCCCCCCTTTCAATCAAGTGTTTCTGCCCTCAAGTCCTTACACACTAAAGGGCCCAGCCACACTGCGTACGAGTTGACCCCAATACGATTGTGACGACGTCTGTGAGTCAGGATTGACGTGGAAAACTTCTGTTTTAAAAATAACTCTACTGTTTTCGTTCACTATACTCGCGTAGACCTACCGCAGTACACGAATTAAATAAAATGTCCGATACAAAAATAAGAGAACTTATCCGATGCATGTACGGGAGACTGGAAATATATTGAACATAACTAGGGGAAGATGGGGTAAAAAGCGCATGGGCGGGTAAGAAGCCCACCCCAATTATCTCATGAAATGAAGCAAATTTCAGTCTCATTTTGCCCATGAGACGAGCGTTAATGTCTAGCATTCGTCTCATGGGCAAATTTGACTGAAATTTTCTTCATTTCATGAGATAATTGGGGTGGGCTTCTTACCCGCCCATGCGCGTTTTACCCTGTCTTCCCCTAATAGGATTTAATCAGAATTATTTAGACAGCAGAATTTCACGTCAACCATACATCACAAAATCGGATCGTAGTGAATCGAATCGTATGCAGTGTAACAGGCCCTTAACCCTTTCGCCGCCAATGTCGCATCTTTTCACCACAATTATTTAACACCCATTTCATTAAAACATTTAAAATCAGGGTCTGTTATTCAATGATAATCCGTTCCTAAAGTTGGGTAGTAACGATTGACCCTATTCTAAATGTGTCACACAGAAATCCCACAATATTGCAGACGAAATCTTTTCCGTAGCCACGTAAGTGTAATGGACATTTTTGGCTCAAAGATGGCTCGCGGTGAAAGGGCTAAGGTGTGTATGTATGGTGTCCTCTATTTTGGGGATATGCTTTTTTCCGTAACGGAAAGAAGACTGACACTGATCCTAACCCTAAACCTAGACTGAAACAGCATTTCCTTTGGCAGGATAAAAATGTTTCACATTAGCGGTGGGCAATTGTCCCTTTTATAACTTATCTAGTGGGTAAATGTCCGGTGAGCAAATGTCCAGTGGGTAACTGACCGGTGGGCAAATGACCGGTGGGCAAATGTCCTACAATCCAACCCAGGTCATGGCGCTGGGTGCCTCTCTGTTGTCACTACACTGTGAAAAACCGACCGGGTGGGTCTATTTTCTCCGAAGAATTTTCGTCTCCCTTTTCTACAGGGATCAATATTTTCCGTAACACCGGATGTAGTGGCGGCAGTTTGACATTTGTCTCGCTCTCAATGGTTGGATTAGTAGAAGTTTGGCATTTGGCATTGAACAATTATTGACCGTCTGCCTGTCGGTGGGATGGCACTGAACAACCCCCCGCAATGATAACTTAACTCGCTGCCTTTCCTGATAGTTCGGATTTGGGTTATTTTGTCACCAGCCCCATTCCCATTCCATTTGAGGTCGGAAGCCGCTGGGTTGGCAGCATAATTAGGTATTAGGTATTAGGTACTTTATAGTCACAGAGGCGTACCTGTGAAATTCGGGTTGCTCCCACCTGGAGAGCGCGTCGCACCCAGAGGCGCGGCACCCAATTTGTTTTTGTTTTTTGCATGATATTTTTGTGTGACTGATGAGGAAGGAAAGGGAGGGGGAGGGGGTAAATTTTGACCAAATGACAACTTTTTCGTTGCCACTGGGATTAACGTGTGCTAAGTGCATGGGCACATGGGACCTCGGTTTATCGTCTCATCCGAAAGACTCCACGTTCACTTTGCACTAAGGCCTAGTGCAAAGTGAGAGGAAAAATCCCCTTGTACCCAGGTTCGAACTCGGGTTTACTTGACACGAGGCGAACGCGTTACCACTGTGCCACTCTACACCCGTGGACGATGGTGTATTCACGTATCACGAAATGAAAATCTGTTTAACGTCCTCCGGTCTGGAACAGACGGGACATTTAATAGATATAAAGATGGTGGGAACGATCCCGGAGGCAATGCCCGGAGGCAGTGCAACACCAGTAAAGTCCCGAATTTGTAACAATACAGATATACATGACAAAATAATATTCACATATCACAATGGTCCCTCACGATGCAACATAGTCTGAAAGTTGGTCGTTCGACTCTTAAATAATACACACCCATAATTAATTCAAAATATATTTTTTTTTATAACAAAGCCCGACTGATTGTGTTGTGGTGGTTAGGGGTGCGTAGCTCTTTCACTACATATCGAAAGAACTACCCGTTGTTACCACTACGACCCGTAGAGAACAATTCATGATGACTGTGCCAATCTGTCAGTTTGAATTCCGACAGACTAACCCTAACCCTATTCCTAACCCTAACCCGAACCCTTTTCCTATATAACCTAACCCTATTCCTGACCTAAGTTTAACCCTATTTTAACCCTAACCGTAGTGATTTAGCCCAGTAGTGTTATCGATACGTAGTGATAGCCGTACTGGTTTATCTTGGAAGTGTTATCGATACGTAGCGATAGCGGGATATCCCCTGTGCCAAGCTGTCAGTTTGAATCCCGACAGACTAACCCTAACCCTATTCCTAACCCGAACCCGAACCCTTTTCCTAACCTAACCCTATTCCTTACCTAAGTTTAACCCTATTTTAACCCTAACCCTTAGTTGTTGTAGTGATTTAGCCCAGTACGTACTGGTTTATCTTGTCAGTGTTATCGATACGTAGCGATATCGGAATGTCCCCGTGGAGGTTTTCTCAGATACTCCAATTTTGTGGAGAGAACTAGCTCCAGTGTTTTCACACTATAGTAGTGGACAAATTAATGTTCATTAGAACTTCATAATGAGTGAAACTCATCGACCTATCCTTTTTTTTCTTTCGAATGATTGAATCTTTAAATGAATTTTTGATTTAACACCTTTTCACATCAATTGCGATATTAGACAACTGCACACATTGAACAAAGAAATTTTCAAAAAAACAACAATCCAATTAATATAAGCATCAATTAATCAAACATCTACAGTTGATATCTAATGGGCGTAGACAACATTGATTTTGCAAATCAGAGCAACAATGATTTTTGTGTCGCTTAAGGTATTCTTAGTAAATAAAATGCTCCCGAATGAAGTCCTAATTGAACATTTGAATAATACTGGTGATTCTAATAAAAGACGATGAAAAGATCAATTCTAAGAGCAAAGACGACCAGTTTCTGTAAATTTCAACTAATCTGGATAATTATTAGAGAAGGTCCTACCTAATAATAGATGGGATAATCTGAGGTAGCGAACACGTAGAAAACACGGGGAACAAACGCAAAGACATAGGCTACACACATGTTTGAGAGAAGACTGAACACTGAAAGGTCTTACTGTACACGCAGAGACATACACACATGTTTGAGAGAAGACTGAACACTGAAATGTCTTACTGTACACACAGAGACATACACACATGTTTGAGAGAAGACTGAACACTGAAAGGTCTTACTGTACACGCAGAGACATACACACATGTTTGAGAGAAGACTGAACACTGAAATGTCTTACTGTACACACAGAGACATACACACATGTTTGAGAGAAGACTGAACACTGAAAGGTCTTACTGTACACGCAGAGACATACACACATGTTTGAGAGAAGACTGAACACCGAAATGTTTTACTGTAAACACAGAGACATACACACATGTTTGAGAGAAGACTGAACACCGAAATGTTTTACTGTAAACACAGAGACATACACATACGTTGGGGAGAACACTGAACACTGAAATGTCTTACTGTAAATTGGCCATGGGCCACAATGCATATCATAAGAAGCAAAGACAGCAAAGAAAAACTTCTATCGTTCTCAAACACGTTAGAGAGAGAGAGAGAGAGAGAGAGAGAGAGAGAGAGAGAGAGAGAGAGAGAGAGAGAGAGAGAGAGAGAGAGAGAGAGAGAGAGAGAGAGAGAGAGAGAGAGAGACTCAAGACTGAAAAACTTGATTACACAAGGATTAAGATTTTAGGCCAAGCCTATTCTTCCAATCTGTCATTGGGACGATAACTAGACTAAGACAAAACAATTAGGTAAACATAATATATGGGCATGCATGATGTTGCAAGAAAGAATGAACGAGAGAGACGAAATGTTATTTTAACGAACGAACGAAATGTTATTTATTCAGGGTAATGAGATAAAGCTAATTAGGTACAGCTTTTTTTCACTCAGCCCTGAGGCAAACAACAAGAAAGCAACAAACAAATAAAATTAAGAAGAAGAAGAAGAAAAAAAAGCAAACTAAGAAAAGCAACAACCATAAAAAAACCAAGAACATTATTTACATATATATACATAACCAGCAAGAGTGAGGGGAGGTGGGGAATGGGGATTTTGAAAAAGGATACTGTAAAATGTGGCTACTCGAGAAAACAGGTGATTATAGCGAAGAATGGCTATGACAACATAATTCATACATTGAAATTGGTAATCACAGAGACATACAGAGAGAGAGAGAGAGAGAGAGAGAGAGAGAGAGAGAGAGAGAGAGAGAGAGAGAGAGAGAGAGAGAGAGAGAGAGAGAGAGAGAGAGAGAGAGAGAGAGAATGAATTAATGAATGAATGAATGAATTTTATTTATAGAAGGTAATAGAGTAAGCAATAGCATGCTTTTTTACATCCAGCCCTCTGGACAGAATACATATATAAAATTAGAAAATGGAAAACGACACATACAAAGTAATATAAATCATGCAAAAAACATCCATATTGTAACACATCAATAACAAAATCAAACCTATTATTAATAACTATGCTCATTATGAGCTTGGCACATTCTTTTTTAAGAATGATGCTTTGCTTGTCTCACTTTGGTTCTGACCCACGCACTGCTAGGTGGATGGTATCGTAATCAACTTTGGTGGAGGGGAGTTAATTAGAAAAAGAGAGTAATTACCCTTTGTTCAATTTCGTCATCTCCTCTCTTGGCCTCACTATTTCATTCATATGCTCATTATTAACATTCAAAATGTGTGAAGTAAGCGCATACACATGGGAAAATAAAACCCAATCCTACTTTTCACACTCATCTTTAAACATTCAAAAGAGATAGAGAGAGAGAGAGATAGAGAGAGAGAGAGAGAGAGAGAGAGAGAGAGAGAGAGAGAGAGAGAGAGAGAGAGAGAGAGAGAGAGAGAGAGAGAGAGAGAGAGACAGACAGACAGACAGACAGAGAGACAGACAGACAGACAGAGACAGAGAACCCAAATGACCAAAGCCAAACGAATCGTGACCAATTGCCCCATAAAGTGACCTCTACGAATCATCATTGGAAGCATTCAAACTCAACGGCTCATAAATGTTCCCCGGGCCGGGGCAGAATACAATGTGACGGTCATTATTTCCTTGATATCCCCGAACAAAGCACAGGGAATGGAACCATGGCTTGGTCATTGAGAACTACTACAGCAATAATAAATGTATGGAGGGGCTGGGCTAAATGAGATAGTATTATTTGATGAAATGGGTGCATTAGTAGTCAGGAAACGGTTCTTGGTGACTATTAGGCCGGGTTCACATTAGACGCGTAAGTTCCGTACGGAAAACCCTGAATAAGTGGAAGAAAGAAGGATACAAGTTTACGCATAATCATAGGGGAAATTCGGACACGTGCGCAAATCTTTTCCCTTCTTTGTTTCACTTATTTATGGATTGTGCACGGGTTTCCGCATGGAATATCCGCTTATGCGTGTACACGGCTTTCGGCTATCTTTAGGCCGGGTTCACATTAGACGCGTAAGTTCCGTACGGAAAACCCTAAATAAGTGGAAGAAAGAAGGATCAAAGTTTACGCATATAGGGGAAATTCGGACACGTGCGCAAATCTTTTCCCTTCTTTGTTTCACTTATTTATGGATTGCGCACGGGTTTCCGCATGGAATATCCGCTTATGTGTGTACACGGCCTTAAGGTCTCTGTACACGTGAACATTTCTTTCATTCTTTCCCCATAGCCACACAGTGATAGCCACTCGTAAGCTAAAGGTCCGTGTACACGTTAACATTATTCACAAACTATCACTATCCCCCCAGGACAACACAGCGAGTTGTAAGTCATGTTAATGAGTGGCCTAACACTGTGTGAACATGGGGAAACATAAATATCTTGTGAATAGTGTTAGCGTGTACACAGACCTTAAGCTTACTTGTATATCACTATGTTGCCATGGGGAAAGTGTGAAACATGTTTACGCGTACAGGTCGAGACCTTTACCATCGCGTTTAACTATTGTGACCATATTAACCCTTTCACCGCCAATGTCGCATTTATGCACCACAATAGTTTAACACCCATGTCACTAAACGGCATCAAATCCGGGCCTGTTGTCTGAAGACCCCATTTTTAATTTTGGGAGGTAAGGATAGGTCTGATGTTATACATGTCACAGAGGAATTTCCAATATTGCAGATTTGTTTTGGTCTCTACCCAGTTAAGTTTAATGGTATTTGGGGGTTGAAAAATGGCTGGCGGTGAAAGGGTTAATATTTTTTTTTTTTCGTCCACCAACCATTCTAAACACAGGGCTGTATTTTCATTCATGGTTTCCCCCCATTAGTCTTAGTTTTCCATTGCTTTTTTATTTTCCCACTGGTCAGCAATACCTTGTGAACGGCTTCACAGAATCACTTCAAAGTTTGCAGGACAGTGTATGGGGCTTTTTTGTTTTTAAAACGTGAGGTGGGTATCACGGACAGACCATACCCTTGTAGATCTTGACTTTATAATTCGACATTGAAAATGTAAATGTCTTGTTTTGAAATCCACATGGGAAATAATTTGTTTCGTCTTGGCTTGGTTTCTTACGAGAAACTCTGATTTCAACTTATCTGAGGAACAGCATTCTGGCGGGCTGGGCTTGTTTACAGTGGAGATGCTTTGTATAGGGTACATCCCCACTCTCTGGACCAAAATGATGTTTGAACACAGCTGGCGTTGGGGAAGGTCCCCCCAAAGGCCAACCCATCCCTTTGGCTGCAGCACCAGAGCCGGCGCAAAGGCCCTCTCGTTCGAGAGTCATAGTTTTCCCCAAGAGATTAAATTGTACCACCATTTTCCATTACTGTTGAAAATCATCTATCGTACAGCTCTCATGTCAGATATTTGAAACTGTGCATCTCTTCATTTCTGGTTCGAATCGGTTTTAAACTTATTTCTAAACTGTTTTCAATTATCATGTCAAATCAAACATTCCAATCATTTTTGTATGAAAGCGCAGGAGCACCTCTATGTTGGTCTAATTGATTGAATAACTTGCTCTAGATATGTAAATATGGTTGTAATTACTTTTGTGGGATGTTTTAATGAGTGTCATATTGAGTCATCAAATTGTTGATTAATTTGTCTCTCAATCCCCCTTTTGTTTTCCGCCTTCTTTTCTTTTTTTCTTTTTTTTGGTGGTGATTTTTCCAAAATGTGACTTATTTCTTTTCTGGTTTTTCTATTTTGTTCACTTTGTTTGTTAGTTTGTGAATAATGTTTCTAAATATTGAAATAATATTTTCTAATTGGTGAGAACACACCTTCCGTCATTTGAATTATATGTAATGTATTGTGTACGGGTACGTTATAAGCTATATGCTTGTTGTTACCCAGTTACTTCGTTATTGTTTATAATTTGACATTGTTGAATACAAAAACCGTTTAAACCAGATGAAGAGGTTTTAACGATAATTTTGGTGTCACAACCACAGACATGTCCTGACAAAAAGTGAGCAATTCACTTGGAAATTTGCCACATATGATATGATGGGCGTTTGTGTTTTTCGCTTAGTCTTGTATAACGAGGTTTTAAACGATTCTCCGTTAAAGCATTCTACAGACAGAAATCAATGTAAATCGTTATTAATATTTTGCCAGCTGATCACTATACAAACCGTATCATGTCTGTGGATGTATGATTAGGACACCAAGGATTTTCTAACAACAATCGCCCTTTTAAATTTACAACAAAAGAGAACGAGATCCTCTTTAACCCTTTCGCCGCCAGCCACATTTCAGCCAACATTTTCCATTAAATTGACCTGGGTAGAGAACAAAATTCATCTGCAGTATTGGGGATTCTTCTGTGACTATATATAAAATAAGGTCTATCCTTACTTCCCAAAACTAAGACAACAGGGTCTTTGGATAATAGACTTTGATGCCTTTTAGTGACATAGGTGTTAAATCACTGTGGTGCTAAAATGCGACTTTGGCGGTGAAAGGGTTAACCTAGAATACAACGATACGATGCCATTCAATACACTACCTCTTACCACCATTCCTAACTAACTAACTTTTTTACGCTTACTAGTCATTTGCGAATGACCAGCACTGACCGACCCTAACTTAAGACATTTCTGGACTGTTCTGCCTCAGTAGATTACAGTCAAAGTGTCAATAGCAATCACTTTGACTGTGCAAGGCTTTGCCCTAATTGATTTCACAGTTAGCTTCACGTGCTTAAGTCCTGCTTTGCACGGGTACAAGTGTTACTCAATTAGGGTAGTGTGTGGGATATGGGGGAGGGAGGGGGAGGAGGATTAACCGTGTTGTAAATCTGCTTGCTACCGGTCAGATTTTGACAGCAGAGACCCCTGGGCTCATAGTCACGAGTGTGTCTTAGACAATGAACACGGGTGGTAGTAGTATGTAAATTAGGCTAAACAGCCAATCGTTTGGGGAGTTTAGTCTAATTTACATACTACTACTACCCGTGTTGACTTGTCTAAGACGCGCTCATGTTAACACACCCTGGTTAATCCTGACCCTTATTCTGACACACACTCCCGGGCGATGGCTTGGAGTCAAACGGACTATCTTAATAGTCCATTGACATATTGAACTTATTGCGAAAACTTGTATAAAAAAAAGACTGCTGAAATATAAAAAGCTAAACCCCCTTTATATATTTCTGCAGTCATTGTTTGATACAAGTTATTAGTTTTTGTAATAAATCCAATAATACGTCAATGGACTATCTAAAGATAGTCCATTTTGACTCCAAGAGTGTGCCAGTATGTTCATCGCTGTTTGCATCTCCGTTCATTTTTCATATTGTGTCTTTTTCTCTTACTTTGTTACTTCTTCTCTTCGTGTTGCCACTCTGCTCCCTTTTCTCTACCTGTTTCTGTTAGCCCGTCACAGACACAGACAGACAGACACACACGCACAGACAGACACACACACACACACACACACACACACACACACACACACACACACACACACACACACACACACACACACACACACACACACACACACACACACACACACACACACACGCACACACACACACACACACACACACACACACATGCACACGCACACGCACACACACACACAACACACACACACATACACACACACACACACACACACACACACACACACACACACACACACACACACACACACACACACACACACACACACACACACACACACACACACACACACACGCACGCACGCACACACAGACACACCACAGACAAACGCACACACTTCAATTATTACATTTTCGATATTTGAAGTTAGCTTGATAACTTTGATGTAAAAATATTACTAACTTTGTTATTTAAGTTTCCAATAGGGTATTTGCCACGAGTGTTCGAACTCTATACCAGACTACTAACTTGCCCGCGCTCGTTCTGCCCGAGTTGCGTTGACCTTTCTAATTCAGCTCTCTAAAGTCATCTCAGTGAAATTCAAGGTCGCTGGCAAATGCTCATGAACATTATTTTCTTACTTGTTCTTTGTTAACTTATTTTGATTGCTTATGCCATTGTTTATTTATGGTTGTTTTCAACAGTCGTCATATGTAATATACACGTAGATAGCGAGCACACTATAAGCTTCAAGCTTGTTGCTGCTCATTTACGTTGACAATGTATTGATGCTTATGTGCCCAGTTGATCTGAATAAAATGTTATTTAAGTCAAACGCACACACAAACACATTCAGACACACAGACATATAGACTCAGACACCACACACGAACACATAGTTACACAGACACACAGACACAAACAAGACAGACTCACAGACATCAACACACACACACAAATATTGAAACAGGATGTGGCAACACATACCGATATAATATATATTTATTCGCTCACACATATACATAAATGCATGTAAGCACGCGCGCTCATGACTCCGTTAATATAAGTCATAACCTTCTTTTATTGTCCATTGTACAAAAACCGCACATTGAAAATTGGCCTCCACCCGTGTAAAATAAGATATAATGCATCAAAATAAAAATCAGAATTATTATTTAACAAGCGCGAAATCGCAATAGTTTGTGGCACGCGGTCTATTTTTACCACTCCAATCATGAGTCACCTCCCCTGGCTTTTCAATAATTTTAATCTGTAAACCAGAATGTTATCTCTGCACCCTTTCGTAACTTTTTATATCTTTTGGAAAACATTTAAAACTATGTATCCTACTTATACTCATCGAAAGAAGCACCGCATACTCGTCGTGTCTGTTGTAGTGTCTGTATTACGTATGTTTATTATTTTGTACGCTTTTAAAATACATCATTTTAAAGTGCGGCCTCAATTTGAAGTGTAGCCTCGATTTGAAGTGCGACAATTTTGTCAAAATGTGCGACAATTTTGGACCGACCGACAGACAGACAGACACAGACAGACCGACCGACCGACAAAGTGAGTTATAGGTTTGTGGCTTGAGCCACAAACAAAAACATAGGATAGAAATTTACATTGAAACAAATATGTGTAATTGATAATGTAACTCTCACATCACACCCATTCATTCATCTGCCCTCAGCTATCTTGCTCACTCATCATGCAACCCACATTGACCCTTTCACCGCCAATGTCGCATTTATGCACCACAATGGTTTAACACCCATGTGTTACAAGCCATCAAATCAGGGTCTGTTGTCCGAAGACCCTGTTTTCTTAACTTTGCGAGGTAAAGATAGGCCTAATGTTATACATGTCACAGAGGAATTCCCAATATTGCAGAAATTATTTTTCTCTAACCACTCCCAGTTAAGTTTAATGGTATTTTTTGGCTGAAAAATGGCTGGCGGCGAAAGGGTTAAAGAAGCAGCGGCAAAAGTAGAAGCAGGAATAGCAGCAGCAGCAGTAGAAGTACATGCTGTTGGAGGAAAAGTTCTACTGCTACTATATATTGCTGCTGTTTGTGTGTTTCTCCTCCTCCTCCTCCTCCTCGTCATCATCCTCATATCCTCATTCTTTCTCTTTCATCTCGTCCTCCTTTTCTTATCTTTCCTCTCCCCCCTTTTGGCCTTCCCCCTTCCCCTTCCTTTCCCCCACCCCCACCTACATCCCCATTCAGTCTAGTTTCGCACTTCTTTCCTCTTTCGGTTCTACCTACCCCCACCCCACCCCACCCCACCCCACCCCCCGCCCCTGCCCCCTAAAATCTCTCTCTTTTCATCCTATTTGATTTGATCCCCTCAAAGTACAACCTAAGACTATAAGATATATATAAGATTATATATCCATAAGCACGGAGATCTTTCTCAGTCTGTGTCAACTGAAGGCTCTTTCTAGTCATTGTTGTTAAAGGTGGACCCTGACGGATGAGTTTTTGCAAGAAACACGTCGAGATCACCAGAAAGACAG
>CM065693.1:43573984-43581484 GCA_017654935.2 Phymorhynchus buccinoides
CCAAAATCGAGACGCTCTTCGTCAATCTTTTAGTGCTTGTGCAAACTATTCGGCAAACATGATCGTTTCACAGCCGAACAGTTGCAAACAGTTGCAAGTGCTCGATGGGAAGCCCACAAGAAGCGCTTTGTTCATAATATAAGTTCAGGTTTTCTATATCTTGGGGTTTAGCTTAAATAACTTATTCAAGTATACAAATATAGATAATCGAACAATAATCCCCCCGTGGGGATACTGTGGGTTATTTTGCATAAATAGTTCCCCCACCTTCTGGAAGTTCTGTGCTTGTAACTTCCTCTAATCTGTCACTCTCTTTGACTCTGCCTTTTCCCTTTGCTTGCTGTCATTGTGACGTAAGTGTCCCGCGCGACCCGCTTTCTTTATTTCTTATCTACACCCCCCCCCCTCCCCCTCTCCTTTTCATTTCTCTGTCCGGCCGCCACTTTAATTGCCACCCACCATCTAAAGAACGCCGATTAAGGCAATTATCTCTTTGAACCCCGATCTCCATTACCCATCACAAGAAAGTGACAACCACGGTCGGCCCCTTTGAAACCTTCCTTTCCGAGCACGAGAAGGATTTGAATGTCGGCACGTGATAAGGATGTAACTGGCGCGTGATTATTCGGTACTAGTATGCATAAAATTATAGCATCATCTTGTGATGTGTCGACTGCTATAAACCAATGACAGGCTTTCATTGTTTGAAAGTGAAGGCTATAATTGGAGGGGTGAGAAAAAGTTTTCACACAAGACGCTGAAACGTAGCTAGAGCAACACTCACAACCAGTCATAATAAGCCCACTAGTAAGTATTATTGATGGCTGGTGATTGAGACTTGTTTGTTTGACCCTAGTTTTGATCTAGATCCTATGTTCAATGATGAATAAGGAGTAGATAGATATGTTATAGAAAAGAAGTGGTAAACATTCTATTCTATTTATGTGCACTGATTATTTGTGTGTGTGTGTGTTTTTGACTTGAACACTTTTGGTACCAGAACCGGAGTTTATGCCTACTAACCCTTTTGTCTATTTTTAGTAGGAAACCTATGGGCCGCAATCTTGCACTTTATGATACCATTCCTTTCCAGGTGTTGGATGGAGAGTGATGTTGTCTTGATCACCTTTTATGTTTTACTGATCTCAGTTTGTTAACTGAAATTCAGTTTATTTATTAACTAGTGCTATTGTACAAGGGAAGCCTTCTAGCCGGTTGGGATTCACTAATGCCCTGCCGACTGAAGCCCCTTGTCTCTAAGCCATAGAGATCTACATCCACCTTCTCCTGTGATTATCAGCAGGGCATCGTGGGCCGGACGATCATCCCGGACTCCACCAAGCACCAAGACGGGACCGCCGCCAAGACGACCCGCACCCAGAATCCGCGAGGAGACCACGCTTGAACCGTGCCATCCCGCGAAGCCGTAACCGGAACGACTGGGAGCTACTCTCATCTGACGAGCAAGCCCAGCCACACCAGCACTCGCCGATCACTACGGAGGAACTCAACCACAGCTAAGTCCCCCGGACTGCGCCAATCATTTGAACTTTCCTCCGGACACTGAAGATAATTAGTAACCCTTCCTGCTTGGGGCTAACCTTCTAGAAAGACAAAAGTCTTGTAAATCCTTTCGGATTCCATTGTTTTTCATTCACATTTTGTTTTGGCGCCATTGAGCTGCTTTATTATTATTGTTGCATAATCTCATGCAGATTTTGGGAGTAAATAAAATACAAGTGTCAAATAATCCTGAACCCTTTGGTCAGACTGATGAGAGTGGGAGTCTTGTAATTTCATGTAAAACCCTACTTCTCTCTGTCTGCCATTTAGAGCAATTCAACCACTTGTATTTCTTACAACCATACGAGCCAGAACCCGGGCACAAATATAAATTTATTAGATGAAAAGGGGCCGGGAAAGTTGCTCATCTCCCATACCCTAGAGAAGTGGGCTAAAGGCAAATTTTCTAAAGTCTTCCCTAGGGACTTAGCCTTTTAACCCATTACCTCGTCACAGTCATCTACCATCTTTCTGCCTTTCCGGTCCATTCTCCTGCCTTTTTTCAAGAGACACTTTCAAAAAGATTTCCGGCTCCAGCCGAAGACGGACATGCTGGGCCTAATTCTTTCTTACTTAGGCGCGTAACGGCAGCATGACGCATCTGCGCTCATAATTGACAGGAAACTGTCTGAGCTATCGAAGAAGAAGAAGAAGAAGAAGAAGAAGAAGAAGAAGAAGAAGAAGAAGAAGAAGAAGAAGAAGAAGAAGAAGAAGAAGAAGAAGAAGAAGAAGAAGAAGAAGAAGAAGAAGAAGAAGAAGAAGAAGAAGAAGAAGAAGAGAAGCAGAAGCAGAAGAAGAAGAAGAAGAAGAAGAAGAAGCAAGCAGACGAAGAAGAAGAAGAAGAAGAAGAAGAAGAAGAAGAAGAAGAAGAAGAAGAATGAGGTTAAGGGGGTAACAACAAGCAGACGCTTATAACGTACCCCTTACATAATACATAATCAACTATTGACATGACAGACGGTGACCATGGAAGAAAAACAAACCGCATTGACATCAACATAATAAGTATTCAATGCTAAACAATCAAAAAGAAAACAATGATTAAGATGGAAAAGAAGAAGAAGAGGGGGGAAAAGCACTATTGTGATCAAAATAACGAAGAAGAGTAGAAGGAAGAAAGGAACGCATGAGAGACAGGGATAAACAACACGATAAGCGAATCATCAATTACAAAAGTGGGTAAGACGGGGTAAAAAGCCCATGGGCGGGTAAAAAGCCCATGCCAATTATCTCATGAAATGAAGCAAATTTCAGTCAAATTTTGCCGATGAGACGAGTGTTAATGTTTAGCGTTCGTCTCATGGGCAAAATTTGACTAAAATTTGCTTCATTACATGAGATAATTGGCATGGGCTTCTTACCCACCCATGGGCGTTTTACCCCGTCTTACCCTAATTAGCAAAATGCACGTATCCAATTATATATAATATATATGAATACATAGAAATAAGTCAGTCTTCGATACAGGTCAGAAGCATACCTGCGCTTTTACACGTAGGCAATTGAAATACACTTTGTTATGTTTCTAAATATTGAAAATAATATTTTCTAATTGGTGAGAACACACCTTCCGTCATTTGAAACATATGTAATGTATTGTGTACGGGTACGTTATAAGCTATATGCTTGTTGTTACCCTGTTACCTCATTATTGTTCATAATTTGAAATTGTTGAATAAAAAACCCGTTTAAACCAAATCAATTTTATGTTAACTTTTGAAATAGCATTTGCAGCAGAACAAAAAACACACATTATAATATATTACCTTTAGTGAAAATCGAGTTGAATGGCAAATGAAAAGATGAACCAGTTTCTTGGGGGTTTCTGACTTGGACAGACTTGTCAGGCTGCTGCTACTACGCACACGAGTTGCAGATACGCCAAAGAAAACTAGAACCTTTTTTTCTTTCTGAATAAACACAGGAGGTGAGGCTGAGACTGGAAAATAGCTGTATTTTCTGTGGTCGTGGTTGTAAAAATACATACATTTTGTTCTTTGTCTTACCTTGGTGTTGCCTTTGTGGTGTTTGGTCTTTCTTTGTTTTGACAGGGAGGTTTTGTTTTGTTTGTTTTCAATACACTGATGTTTTTGCAAGAAAGATGGCTGGCATCCGTGGGAGGTGTGGAACCCATCTGTACTTATGAGTTTGAGTTGAAAAGAGTGCAATACGGGGTAAATCCACGACGTTTTGCTACAAGGCATGCCACACTAAAGGTGTCTGCGCACGTTAACCATATTCACAAAATATCTCTGTTTCCCCATGGCACCACAGTGTTAGGCCATTCATAATATGACTTGCAACTGACTGTGTTTGCCATGGGGAAACAGTGATATTTTGTGAATATAATAATAATAATAATAATAATAATAATAATAATGACAATTTATATAGCGCTTATTCTCCTTACGGGGCTCTAAGCGCTTCACAAAAAGTTAAAAATCTGAGCAGAAACAACAACAAAACAACGCACTTATCATAAGGAACAACCCGAAACGAAATAAAAATAACTACATTTACGTCACCCCCCCCCCCCCCCCTTCACACTCCCCTAGAATCCAAACCATTACAAATAGCGTTTTCCACGCAAAAGGCATTTTCTCACACTACCCCCCCCCCCCCCCCTCGGCCCGCTCCCGCATTGTAGATCTCCCCGCATTCACCATCCCCATTCATAGACCTCACGCGCTCTGACCTACTTTTTGTAGATCAAATACCCCTAACACGCACGCACGCATGCACACACACACACACACACGCACGCACGCACGCACGCATGCAGCTCGTCCTGAAGAAACATACGAAATGCAGTGTTTCCAGCATTACTATAATTATAACGACAGGATAGAGGTGTTTATCTGAGCTGAAAGAGATGGGTTTTTGTGGAGGATTTGAAAGAGCTGACAGACTGGGAATGGCGGACATTGAGAGGTAAGTTGTTCCAGAGAGAAGGGCCTTGTAAGGCAAAAGCTCGCTGACCAAAGGATCTGGTTCTGACTGTCGGAATGCGCGAGAGACGGGTATCTGCAAAAGAGCGGAGCTGACGGGATGGGATGTAGGTATGAAGAATGTCTCTGAGATACTGAGGTCCTGCACCAGTGACAGAGGCAAAGCAAATGGACCCTAGTTTGTAGTCAATCCTGGATTGAATAGGTAACCAATGAAGAGACCTTAGAAGTGGGGAGACATGTTCCCGTCTAGACGACTTCAACACAAGTCTGGCAGCACTGTTTTGGTCAACGTGTACAGAGACCTTAATGCGTAACTAAAAACTACGGTGAAGAAAAGCGATGAATAAGAAATACACGCGTACACTCGTGCACGCATTCACACACATATACAGACAGGGTGTGCGCGCGCGCATACCTACCCATATGTTCATACACGCACGCATACACACACACATACACGCACGCGTGCGTGTGCCAACACATACACACACACTGAGAAGGAAGAGAGAGAGAGAGAGAGCGAGAGAGAGAGAGAGAGAGAGAGAGAGAGAGAGAGAGAGAGAGAGAGAGAGAGAGAGAGAGAGAGAGAGAGAGAGAGAGAGAGAGAGAGAGAGAGAGAGAGAGAGTTTTGATGGTTGATTACGATGATGCCATTGGTCGGTAACGATGAGAATATTGATCAACAAGGGCATCGCCGAGCGGCAGCAACGCATTGTGACAATGCAAACCCGGCCAGAATTATGTCCTGTCCCCCCCCCCCCCCCCCCAATAAACACACCACTTTCCACCCTTACAGAACGCATAAAATACATAGCCCAACATTTGAAGCGATTCTGTTCAGTAGTTCACGAGATACAGCTGAACTTTTATACAAACTTCCTTGCACCGAGTGATGTCCTCTCCCCCCCCCCCCACCCCCAATAAACACACCACTTTCCACCCTTACAGAACGCATAAAATACATAGCCCAAAATTTGAAGCGATTCTGTTCAGTAGTTTACGAAATACAGCTGAACTTTTATACAAACTTCCACCGAGTATGTCCTCTCCCCCCTCCCCCCAACCCCCAATAAACACACCACTTTCCACCCTTACAGAACGCATAAAATACATAGCCCAAAATTTGAAGCGATTCTGTTCAGTAGTTCACGAGATACAGCTGAACTTTTATACAAACTTCCTTGCACCGAGTGATGTCTACTCCCTCCCCCCACCCCCAATAAACACACCACTTTCCACCCTTACAGAACGCATAAAATACAAACAAAATAGCGATTCTGTTCAGTAGTTCACGAGATACAGCTGAACTTTTATACAAACTTCCTTGCACCATGGTACACCACCACACAAAATTTGAAGCGATTCTGTTCACTAGTTCACGAAATCTGGCCGGGTAATTACATAGCCCAAAGAAGGAAATTTCGGTTTTCAAGGTCAAACTTCAAGGATCAAGGTTACAGCACGGTGTTGATTAACGAAAGGAATTATTTTATCTTACTGCTGTCTACCCCTCTGCCAATTTTAATCAAAATCCAAACTAGTTTTTAAGATAATCGATACACAGACAGACACACAGACACACAACACAGATTGTCACACACACAGGCTTGTTATTTTCGCAATACCTCGGCCTCTGGCCGGGTAATTAAGCTAGTTTTAATATTTCCAACATTGTATCATAGATGTGGATAGCTATGGTGATGATTGTGAGTAATTATTTTATCTGACTGATTTCTGGCGCTGATGTCACTAGTCATAGATGGGGCAATGCGTTTTTGGTGCCGATCATCAGCGATAGTATTAACACAGATTGTCACAGAGGCTTGTTATTTTGATATCTGATCGTAGTTTGTGCTAGTACCAAATCGCGATCTCTATATACTGTGACATATACATAGTGGCATTTCATGCAACTGGTTGTGGTGTGTTTACGTCCTTTTCAGTCACGTTAGTTTGAATGCTAGATAAAAGTCTTGTTTTCGAATGAGCAGGCAGACAGACTGTCAAAACAGCCAGAACATCCAGAACAGCCAGAACATCCAAGGAGGCAAAAACAATCCTGCACACCAGGTTCCATGAATCGTGGAGGAATCGTCTTGGAATTGAAAACGACAAGGATGATCTCCAAGGCCTCAGTCGTCAACAACAGGTGATTCTGTTCAGACTGAGAACAGGACACTGCCGACTCCTGTCACACCACCCACAGCAGCTTTTCTCAGCTCCTTTCAGTTCATGCCTTTTGTTAACACTCGTCACCGGCATAAACCAATTTAAAGTGTTTTATCCATTAGGCTTACATTGTTTTATGGTGGCATACCACTTGTAAGGTCTTTTCCTATCCCTAACCACAATCAATGATAAGAATATTTGCCGCTGTTAAAAGAAATGACTTGAAACAAACAGCTCTCTGTGGAAAACTGAAAGGAGCTAGAATGAGGGGAATTAGTGTACTGTGCACCACAGGATCAACCTGACACACACCAGTGAGTGCCCCTGTGGCACTGGAATCCAATCCCCAGAGCACATCCTCCAAGAGTGCCCCACTTACCACGACATCAGATGTCAAACCTGGCCGGAAGGGATGGAGCTCCAACAGAAGCTGTGGGGACCCACAGAGGTGCTGAAAAAAGATAGCAGACTTCGCCCTCACCACCGGATTGGAGATTTGAGCATGGCCCGGGAACACAGAAGAAGAAGAAGTTTTTAAATAATCGAGACCACCGCCACAGTCGCCTTCTGCCATCAAAATGATTTTTGTGAACAAAAAGTGCAAGATTAATTTGAACAGTAGTATTTTCAGCTGCAAGTAACAAGACAAATTAATCAGAGAGAGAGAGAGAGAGAGAGAGAGAGAGAGAGGGGGGGGGGGGGGGGTGTGTGGGGTGGGGTGTGTGTGTTGTCCTACTTTACATAACATAACGGAACAGTTATTTCCGTACGAAGTATGCCAGCTTACCACCCAGAAAACAGGGAAAACAATCTTCTA
>CM065693.1:43588984-43591484 GCA_017654935.2 Phymorhynchus buccinoides
GTTCCAGACTTCTTGCCTGTAGTTCCAAGCTCGGCAGATTCCTTACAGCACACACAGTCAGACAATGTAAGCAGGAACTTTTTGTCTGTAAACATTTGAGGTCAGGAAGGGACTGAGGGGTTGTGTTTATCCACGTCTTCTGATTTTGAATTTTGCTTCGTACGATTTGGCCTTTTGTCAGATAAATCAATGTTTTGCCCCCCCCCCCCTCCCAAGTCATTGTTTTTAGGCGGGAATAAGATGTCCTCACTTGGTTGTACCCTCCGTGGGGAAACCGGTAGGTCTTTCGTACAAATAGTTCCCCCACTTTCTGGAAGATCTGTGCTTGTAACTTCTTCTACGATCATATGACAGGAAACTGTCTGAGCGAACGAAGAAGAAGAAGACTTGGTTGTACTGGGCACACTTTTAAAACACGATCACAATAAGCTAAATTGCTAAATGTCACCGGGCACCAAAATACGCTAAAGCACGCAGTAAAAATATGCTGTGGCAAAAACGTTACAGGGTAAAAGAAATGTACAAAATGTAAACGTACGAACGTAAGACACGGTTAGCATTCATGGTTATACAGGCCTTGTAGTCACGAGTGCGAAGTAGACAATCAATGTAAATTGGACTAAACTCCCAAAGCCTAATTTGCATACTAATCCCCGTTTTGAATGTCTAGAGGGTCAGATGCACGCTGAAACCGTCAGACAATGGCGTTGGAAGGTCTTCAAAGAAGACATATATTTGTGTATCGAGCTGGTAAACACACTCTGTTAAACCGACAACAGACACCATCTGCCTGATCTTTTGACACCCGTGAAAGCCACACTGAAATTGGACTCACTCGTGTTCGTGCCACTTCTTCTGGGGGTCGTTTCACAAGGGCTAACGTTACGTAGCGTGAGCACAAATCGGCAAAAACGGTACTAAGAAACACCTCTTTCGCCGACGTTTGTTGAAAACGTTTTGTGGCTGCTATCGAGGTAGCAAGCGACAAACTAGTTGAAGGATCATGGGAAATATCAATAATCCTGCTTCTTTTTTATATATATCTCGCGTGACGAGACTTGAACTTTAAAAATGGAAGACCAAAGCAACAAGCTTGCCACAGCAACTATTCTTTAGTCTATCATGAAACAATACGGGATGATTTTAGCAAATTAAACAAACGCAAGTGTTTTTGAGTGCTCTTTCTTAATTTTTCATCATGTTAGATGGCATAATATAGTGCAAATGTAATTTTCTGCACACAAATAGACGTGGGTGAAATCGAAAACTTTGTACAAACTGACAGAGAGGTATGATTTATCTCCCTTATGATAGCAACCCTTTTCTCTCTCTCCCAAAAATGAAGAGTAAGCTTAAAGAGTTATCTGACCTTAGCAAACGTGTAGGGTGTTTCTTAGGCCCCTTTTGGCATAAGCGTTATTCGCGCGGCGACCGTTATGTAGAGAAACTGAACCTCTGTCGTAAGCTTTGTAACTTGCTGCCTCATTGGACAACATTAAGAAACATGGATACGAACAGAGAATATAATATGGGAAAATACGATTTAAAAACTCCCCTATGGCTATGGTTATCAGTCTTAAAAACAAACTCGACATTGACGTCATAGCAACTACGAGAAGTATTTTGAACTGATTTTCATCTTTTCAAGCCCTCAGATGATACGATGGGTCCTCGGTGATTTATGAGACAGAGTGGAAGCAGTGTTACTCTGTTACACCCAGCAGAGAGAGTTAGTCATGCGCGTAATCCTCAGGGCGTGTAATCGTGAGTACGTCTTAGGCAGTCAACACGGGTAGTAGTAGTTAGTATTAGGCTAAACAGCCCATCTTTTGGGGGAGTTTAAGGGCCAGCCACACGTCCACTAAAATCGCACGACTGTACGGTACGATTCGATCACGCGGTGTGTCTCGAAGAACAAACGTGTGATTCGCGCGCTTCCAGACCGCGTGATCGAATCGTATCGTACAGTCGTGCGATTTTAGTGGACGTGTGTCTGGCCCTTTAGTCTAATTTACATACTACTACTACCCGTGTTAACTGTCTTGTCTAAGACACACTCATGATTACACGCTCAGGGTCACAGGCCAAACCCGATGAATGAAACTTAGGTTTTACGTCCTCTCTGCTGCAAAAAAACAGCACATTATGGGACGAACCATCAACCAACCATCGTTCGATGCTCTGAGAAGATCCTGGAGGTACTGCAATGCCAGGTATGATAGCTAAAACCCAATAGTGTTCATTCGCAGCTATTGGTCACTGCAACGACCACCTTTTACACAAGTGAATTCCCTTGGTGGGTGGTGGGAGATGGATGAGTACTGACCAAACAAGGGGACACATAACTCTTGCCAATAACCCTATTTGAGGCTACGTAATGGCTGCCTTTTTGCAAAGAGTGAATGCCCTTTTGGATACTGATCAACAAGGGCGTAACACTTGCCGTCAAGGGGCGTTAATAACCCTAGTTGCAGTGGCCAATACCGTGAAGAGACGTAAT
>CM065693.1:43603984-43608984 GCA_017654935.2 Phymorhynchus buccinoides
AGCATTAAATCGCTGCCTTAAATAAACCGTTATCTTTGTTGCGTCTCTTGTGGACGGGTCATATAAAGGCGAACTTGGGCACATTCTTTATTGAGAATGATGCTTTGTTTTTCTTCCCCTTGACTCTGATCCACTCATTGCTAGGTGATTGGCATCGTAATCAACTTTGGTGGAGGTGAGGTGGAGTTAATTGAAAAGAGAGTTCTCCCCCCTTTGTTCAATTTCGTGAACACCCCCTCTTTATTTCACTACTTGCATTCAATCTATCTACTTCTTGAGTGTGAATTCCCAGTCTCCGGCATGCAAATGACAATCACCGCTTCCCTGCCACAGAGACAACACAAGGATTAAAGGGGCACCCTGACGGATGAGTTTTTGTAAGAAACACGTCGAGATCACCAGGAAAACACCCCTTAAATAGATTGCAACACTCACTTTGCTCTGGTTTCCTATAAATCAACCCGTCAAATCGGCGATTCCTCCTTGGCGGAGGTGCTGGAAGTCAAATTCTTTCACCCAAAGAGAAGGCGTGTGCTGTCTCTTTTCTAATGGCCGCCTGCGTTTCCTAAAGGAGTTTCGCTCACAACAAAGGAAATATCACAATTTCTTTTTGACTGCACTACAAAAAAAGAAAACTCTTCAATCACAATGAGTGACCTCCACCCACCCCGTCCAAAATGGCTACTCTTTCCAGCATCTCCGCCAAGGAGGAATCGCTGTTTTGACGGCTTAATTTCTAGGACACCAGAGCAAAATGAGTGTTCTGATCCTTGAAAAGGCTGTCTTTCTGATAATCTCGACGTGTTTCTTGCAAAAACTCTTCCGTCAGGGTCCACCTTTAACTTACTTGGATGTTATTTCACTCACTCCTCACCTCACTAATGTGGCCATTGTCTGGACCTGACCAATACTCAAGAAGAAGACTCAGAGGAGATAATACAATTGTAAATAACATTGAGGATATAGACACATTTTTTGTCAAAAGTACCACAGACAAGACAGGAAATAATACGGAAAAATTATTCTTAAGACGTTCAGCTACTAACATTCGCAATGTTGTGGTTTTCTAACAGAGTTGTCCAAGAATGGAATAATTTGTCAACTAATATTAAAGCAGCACCTAACGCAAACTCTTTCAAACATCTTCTGGACCAAGATCCTTTAATGTAAAGAATGTTTTTTGATGAATTAAGAAAAGGCCCTTAAAATGTTGATAAACTTCTAGTTGAGCTTAAGTAGCAGCCACCACGAAAACAACAAAGTAAAAAACGAGAAAGGGCGTAAAAGGGCCGCGAGGCCCACTTCTTGCCCTGAACTACTAGGGGAAGACGGGGTAAAAAGCGCATGGGCGGGTAAGAAGCCCACCCAAATTATCTCATGAAATAAAGAAAATGTCAGTCAAATTTGCCCATGAGACGAATGCTAGACATTAACGCTCGTCTCATGGGCAAAATGAGACTGAAATTTGCTTCATTTCATGAGATAATTGGGGTGGGCTTCTTACCCGCCCATGCGCTTTTTACCCCGTCTTTCTACTACTACTACTACTACTACTACTACTACTACTACTACTACTACTACTACTACTACTACTACTACTACTACTACTACTACTATACTACTACTACTACTACTACTACTACTACTACTACTACTACTACTACTACTACTACTACTACTACTACTACTACTACTACTACTACTACTACTACTACTACTACTACTACTACTACTACTACTACTACTACTACTACTACTACTACTACTACTACTACTACTACTACTACTACTACTACTACTACTACTACTACTACTACTACTACTACTACTACTATACTACTACTACTACTACTACTACTACTACTACTACTACTACTACTACTACTACTACTACTACTACTACTACTACTACTACTACTACTACTACTACTACTACTACTACTACTACTACTACTACTACTACTACTACTACTACTACTACTACTACTACTACTACTACTACTACTACTACTACTACTACTACTACTACTACTACTACTACTACTACTACTACTACTACTACTACTACTACTACTACTACTACTACTACTACTACTACTACTACTACTACTACTACTACTACTACTACTACTACTACTACTACTACTACTACTACTACTACTACTACTACTACTACTACTACTACTACTACTACTACTACTACTACTACTACTACTACTACTACTACTACTACTACTACTACTACTACTACTACTACTACTACTACTACTACTACTACTACTACTACTACTACTACTACTACTACTACTACTACTACTACTACTACTACTACTACTACTACTACTACTACTACTACTACTACTACTACTACTACTACTACTACTACTACTACTACTACTACTACTACTACTACTACTACTACTACTACTACTACTACTACTACTACTACTACTACTACTACTACTACTACTACTACTACTACTACTACTACTACTACTACTACTACTACCAGAATCCCTGACACAGAACTCCACCCTCTCTCAGAAGGAAAGTGAAAGAATCAGAAAACCAAATCTCAACAGAGATCTTAGCTTTGATTTGCCACATATCTACCGATCTATAATTGGAAATCTACACAGACAGGTACCCCTGTCAATCCACCCAACTCGTGACACAACAAATTCACCTGAATTCAACTCACCACAATCAAGTCTGACTGCCAACAAACACTCAAGTCTCTTCTTCTTCTTCTTCTTCTTCGTCTTCTTCTTCTTCCGGTTAAGTGCTCACAAAATCAACACCTGAATTCTGCTCACCACAATCAAGTCAACAAACAATCAAGTCTCTTCTTCTTCGTCTTCCAGTTAAGAGCCCACAATCAACAATTTGATTTTTATGGCATTATTTCGATCGAGGTCCGAAGTCGGAGAAACAAAAGAATAAAATAAAATAGTAACATAAAACAAAAGAAAGAGAGAGAGAGAGAGAGAGAGAGCAAAGGAAAAACAGAAAACCCTAATCTACAATGACCCAGCCAGCTGGTTCTCCCTGTGGGTCCCCAACATGATGCCGCGTCAAAACAGGAACACCTTATTTAAAAACAAATCTATTGTTTGATGGATGACTGGAAGGTGCTGGGACAGGTGGCAGACACAGCCACCTCAGGTAGTCCGTTCCAGTCCCGGATGGTTCGAGGGAAAAATGAATTTCGTCTGTACTCAGTGCGACGGTGGATGGATGACAGATGTTGGTCATGTCCTCTTCTCTGGAGGCTCGGTGCTGGGATGAGCCTGGTGTTGTCAACTTGGACAATGCCTTGCTGGATTTTTTATAAAGCATTGTCAGCCTGCTGGTTTTCCTGCGCTGCTCAAGTGTGGGCCACCCTGACTGAGATATCAGATTGCTGATGAAAACCGTGTGGTATGGTTGAAATATCCAAGTAAGTGAATATGTTTTGTTTGTCTCTGTAGTACTAGTAGGGAAACTGATTGTAATCCATTTATTATGTTTGCCTGTCTTCCAGTATTTCATAATGCAGAGGATCGGGGTACGGGCCCGTATCTCACATTCTCCATGCTACCGGTACGGCGCAAAATCACGGGACGCATACATTATGCGCAAATGTCTTCAAAAACTACTAATATTAACTCTGACATGTTCCTAACCCTATCCCTAACCCTATTCCTTACCAAGATGCGTTTGACGAAAACTTCGACTAGGAAGAGTTGCTATCTCTGAACATGGTCTGAGTGTTGCAGCAACGCCGTACCCGTAGCCACTGTGGTTTTATTCCACCCTAAGCATCAAGGAGAAGAAAGCCCAGATTTGGACACCCGTCCAAACGACACAAGTACTTGATGTTTTTACACTTTCTGATGCTGTGATATTATAACCCAAGGTCAGAACTCTTTATTGTAATATAACAATATCCTGCACAACTTTACAAATGCGCCGATTGGAGACCGTTTAAGACGGTACCTTAAATGAGCCAATGGTATGAATTTGCACACCGTGGCGATACAATTTAACCCTTTCGCCGCCAGCCATTTTTCAGCAAAATATTTCCATTAAACTTACCTGGGTAGAGAAAAAAAATCTGTCTGTAATATTGGGGATTCCTCTCTTTCATATTTAAAGTAAGGCCTATCCTTACCTCCTAAAACGAAGAGAATAGGGTCTTTGGATAATAGACCTTGATTTGATGTCTTTTAGCGACATGGGTGTTACATCATTGTGGTGCCAAAATGCGACGTTGGCGGTGAAAGGGTTAAAGGCAACGCAGTGTTCCCACATCTCTAATGAATAAAACTGCAACATATTTGTTTTTCTTCTCACCCTTGTCATTCATTTTGCGCGTAAAAGAAATCCAAAGCCTTAGAGAAAAACGCGCAATAGAGCATTTGCCACGCGCCGGTGACCTTGAATTTCACTGAGTTGAATTTAGAGAGTTGAATTAGAGAGGTCATCGCAACTCGGGCAGAACGAGCTCGGGCAAATTAGTAGTCTAGTATAGTGAACGAACACTCGTGGCAAACGCCCTATTAGCCCTTTGGCCTGTCACGGGCCAATGATGACGTCACAGAGATTAGAAATGTAACGAAGGACATAATTGTCACTATACTCAAACGCTAAAGAAAAGTTTCAGGTAAATTAGTGGGGTAGTTTCTTAGGCAGAAACAGTTACGTCTTGCGTCACTAAAGCGGGGATAAACCCGCCATATTGGACAGTCACGTGATTTCTGACTGGCTTCCATGAAGCTGTGAATATGTCTGAAGACCCCTAACACGTTTGCACGTTAATTTGCCAACGATTCTTTCAAGAATGTTATTTTGAACATCCTCCATATTCTTGTAAGCTACCCCATTGACGTTTGATTAGGCATGGTCACGTGACCAGTAACACATTTGTTCAAGCACATTAATTACTCATTTGTCATGATTGGAACTCATGGGAAAAGAGCAATTAGTGTTTTAGGACAAATGTATCGCTGGTCACGTGA
>CM065693.1:43618984-43621484 GCA_017654935.2 Phymorhynchus buccinoides
GTCAGCAGAGCACTGAAGCAAGCATCGAGTGATGGTGTTCGCGTACAGGGCGCGTGTCTATTGCTATTGTATGTGTGCAGCCTTCTGCTTTCGGCTTCTTCGCTGTTGTCTGGTGTGTTTAAAAAAAAAAAATTAACCCTTTCGCCGCCATCCATTTTTCAGCAAAACAAATGAATTAAACTTACCTGGGTAGAGAAAACAAATCTGTGTAATATTGGGGATTCCTGTGTGAGATATTTAAAGCAAGGCCTATCCTTACCTCCCAAAATTAAGAGAATAGGGTCTTTGGATAACAGACCCTGATTTGATGCCTTTTAGTGACATGGGTGTTAAATATTTGTGGTGCAAAAATGTGACGTTGGCGGTGAAAGGGTTAAGACCGTTTGACTCGGCATCGTGTTGATGCTGTTAGGTCTGTCAGTCAGTCAGTCGGTTTTGTGACTGTTCCGTAGTATTGTTTCAGGACCGGTATGTGGATGGACTCCCTTAGGCGTTGAAGACTGCACATGATCATCTCCAAACATGGAACTCCACTCAATGTTTTAGTAAAGTTTTATTTTCTGTGCGTATTTGGCTTAAACAAATCTTTATTCATTTGAAAACGATCCAACAGAAAGACAATTAGAGCAACAACAAGCTCGAAGCTTATACCGTGCTCTTATTTGTGTGTATTTGACGGTTTAAGGTTTGGGTTATGGTTAGGGATAGGATTAGTGTCAGTTTAATTTCAGATTGAAAGGTTAAAAGATACAAATTCTAAACTTTCGCCGAGAACCGACATTGTCACGCGAACGAACGTGTCGCTTTCCATATTTGGACTCGGATGACCATGTGCAGCATTGAACGTCTTGGTTCCTAGACTACACTTGGTTGTAGTACTCACGGTAACCTATCCTGGAAGTGTTGACAAAATAAATGTGTTACATCTTATTATTAAGAATGACACGAAACAGCTATGCGCGAAACTGCCACTTAACAAACTACCTCCTATAGGAGATCCTTCTTCCTGCATCACGGGTCAGTGTTTACCAACAGGATCCAACAGTCGCCGCTTCGTTTCATTATTCATGATTAAAAATTAGTTTTACCTGCAACGTCAAGATTTGTGCCACGTCGCCTCCACAAACAAAAATATTTCGTCTCCACGAACGTGTCGTTGTATGGGCCACTCTTGGAAGAATCTAATGCTGGAATCGCAAGAAAAGGAGACTGATTTAATAATAATAATAATGACAACAACAGAATACTAGGAAGAATTAAGGGCGTACAAACTGCAGCTGAATAAAGAAGTGAGTGTTCTGAAACAGAAGAAATCGAATGATCATAAAAATAAAGTTATCAATTAATGTGCCTCAACTGTTGCATAGACTGAAATGCTGTGTAAAAGTCGGCATAGATGCGCATAATTTAATTGCTGTGTTGTGCAACTAGTGAGTAACTTAGAGCGCAAAGATTTAGAAATATAGTTGAAAATACCCTAGGCGTCATGTTTGGAAAGGTAAGTGTTGTTTTAAAGACGATCATTGCGATAGTAGGCTGATATATTTGTTCTCGCATAAAGCCATCATTTATTTATTTTTTTCAATCAAGATAATCTGTCCAACAAGTTTCACAGACCTAGGCATAGTGAAGTTACTTACTACCCAAGCTGTTTTGAAAAATCAAGAACCTCGTTAATTAATAATAAATCTCTCATTTTGATGCACAGCAGGCCGGAGAAAATCACCACGACCAACTCTTACCTCTTCTGATATGAACGGAGTTTTTGTTTGGACATTATCATTGCCATCATCCCTTGGAAAACAAATGCTCGGCGTCAGAATTCTTTGATTTGTTAATAATTATTCTTTGTTGCTTTAAGATTCAGTCTGAGTTCAGTTACATTGTGATTGTACTTTTGCATCGTGAAAAAACCCAACCCTGTGTGTTTCGGACATTGAAGTGATTTGTGTGATCTTTGTGGCTTTGGATACAGTAACACTAACAGCTCAGGACATTGTTGCGCTTGCGGGTTTTCAGTTCGGTATCCAAACCGTTTCAATATCATTTAGCCCAATACAAAAAAAAAGTGTACGGTGTTTTTTTGGGCTTTCAGTTTGAGTTGAATTGAAAAAACATAACGTTGTTTATCGTTAGGCTTTACCCCCACGTAGGTCGTAAAGTTGACTGGAGCACAGCATTTTGTTCTCAATGACTTGACGCCACTTCTTGAATGAAGACCGGAGCCCCACTTGAGTCAATCACAGGGTCAAGAGTCAAGACCCCCACCGTTTCGTTCCACCACCTCTCTCCTTTCCTCGATGACTTAATAAGCTATCCACACTACTAGGCTACTACCTAGACTCGACCTACTTCAATTCAGAGACAGAAGCCATTTTACTGTTTGGACTTGTTTATGAATTCAGGAATCCATAACCCTTGAATGTTAAAGAGAAAACGGATCTACCAAACCCATGCTATCCCTTTGAGTTTTAAATGGATACAAAACTGTGGTATGCCA
>CM065693.1:43638984-43641484 GCA_017654935.2 Phymorhynchus buccinoides
TCAATCAATCAATCAATCAAAATCATCGAAACCATTTAGAGTAGCAACGTGTCTGCGCGTTGGTAGGGCACGCGCGTACCCTACCTTGAAATAGTAGAGATTGAATGTAGAGAAACACGTCATGCTTGCGTCATTGTTTGCGTCTTGTTAAAGACCCCCCACGTCACGTGTCACATTCTATCTTATGCTAGGAAGATTTCCTAAGATTTCTTACCAGCTATAAGAGGGAAAACCATGGTTTTGACACGTGACGTGGTGGGTCTTTGAGGAGTACGCAACCCCCCTTTCTACTCTTATCAACTTGTATGAGATCCACTCCGAGTCTTCTTCCCTTGAGAGAAGGCAAATCAAGAAATTATATAATATATCTTTGCAGTTCTTTTTTTATTTTTTACATGCCTTGACAATAACCCAAAGAGTCGAAGAAAATTATCTCCCTTGTTTTTCATCAGTAGCCTCACTGGGAGTACAGGCTATATGGCTATGTCATTTTGCTTTGTATATGAACAGATGCTATTTAATGCGAGTAGTGGGCGTTGCTATTTATTGGCTGCCATTTTATGAGGGTGGGGGGTGGGAGTGTGTGTGTGGGGGTGGTGGAGGGTGTGGGGGGGGGGGACTGGGAAAGGGGAGAGATGACGTCAGCGCTTAAGATTAAATGACATTAATAATTAAGTACATTTTAATTAATTCTATGTTTTAGCGTTTGCTGACATGTAGGTCAAACCAGTTACAGAAATAGCCTTGTAAAAAAACAAACTTGTTGACGCTGACGCTGTTGGTAACAGAGATACTACGACTGAGAGGAATAATGAATCATTCAGTCAGACTTAATCAGACTTGAATAAACACACACACACACACGCACACGCAACTGCACACGCAACACACACACACACACACACACACACACACACACACACACACACACGCGCACGCACGCACACGCACACGCGCGCGCGCGCGCGCGCGCGACACATGCGCGCGCGTACAAATCACGCACGTACGCACGTACGTACGCGCGTACGCACGCACGTACGCACGCACGCACGCACGCACGCACGCACGCACAAACACACACACACACACACACACACACACCAGGGTGCGTGCGACCCCTTTCTCCTCCTACACCTATCCCCCCAAACTGCAACCCCACACCCCCATCCACCCACACGCACGACACAGAGAGAGAGAGAGAAGACGAGAGAGAGAGAATCCTTCTCGTAGAGAGACGAGAGGAGATGCAGTGTCGGAGATGAGAGAGAGAGAGAGGACCCGAGAGAGAGAGAATTGGAGATCGAGTGAGAGGAGAGAGAGAGAGAGAGAGAGTAGAGAGAGAGAGCTTCCATGAGAGAGAGAGAGAGAGAGAGACGAGCCCTGAGTTGCTAGAGAGTGAGAGAGAGAGAGAGAGAGAGAGAGAGAGAGAGAGAGAGAGAGAGAGAGAGAGGAGAGAGAGAAAGAGAAAGAGAGACTTCAAACTTCAAATATATATTTTACAAGGATAAGAATTTAGGCTGGGCCTAGTCTTCCATTCTGTCCTGTAACTAATACTATATAACGAGCACAGAGAGCGAGAGAGAGAGAGAGAGAGAGGACAGACATCTTTTACCCGGAGTAAAAAAAACTGAAAAGAAAAAACCCTAAACTGTTTCCTTTGTGTATTGAGGATAATAGGCCACTATGTTTTAGTCAAGTTGTTCGTGCCCATTTTGCAGTTTATCCGATTTAGGTCACACCACTCACTGTGCCCCTAATAACCCGTTTCTTTGTGGAGTTTATTGATATAACGGAATCTTCCTTAAAGACCCACCACGTCACGTGTCAAAATCACGGTTTTCACGTGTTTTCCCTCTTATAGCTGGTAAGAAATCTTAAGAAATCATCCTAGCATAAGAGGGAATGTGTTATGACACGTGACGTGGGGGGGGGGGGGGGGGGGGTCTTTAATGATACATTGACGCACCACGATTAAGTCCTTTGTTTTTTCTGGGTAGCTGTGACCCACATACACATGTCCCCAACTTCAAATTGAGGGACTTGCTCTTTTTTTAAAATGATGTTTCGGTTTGAATTTGGGGGCATTTCATTTGTATGGGAGTTTTATTTTTTTTTTGTTTTTTTTCGTGAAACTGTTATAAACCTTAGGGTTAGTATTCCAAAATTTTTTTTATAGGATATTATACTATAAAATGTTCCTAAAATACAGGCTACGGAAAAATAGAATTAACCGAGAACTGCATGGGGGGAGGCACATCTTTACCTTTACCCCCAAGATTGCATATTTTTTTACAGCTATTTATAAACCCGTGATTTTGACACGTGACGTGGCGGGTCTTTAAAGACCCCCACGTCACATGTCACCTTCCCTCTTATGCTAGGATGATTTCTTAAGATTACGTGATTTTGACACGTGACGTGGCGGGTCTTTAAGGGCCTCTGACGCTACATACTGAGCGATTTGATCCCAATGCGACGCGATTTGACATTTTTGTGAGGC
>CM065693.1:43663984-43666484 GCA_017654935.2 Phymorhynchus buccinoides
CGTGTGTGTGTGTGTGCGTGCGTGCGTGCGTGCGTGTGTGTGTGTGTGTGTGTGTGTGTGTGTGTGTGTGTGTGTGTGTCTTTCAATTAACGTCTATCCACTTCTCGTGATATTAAACGGGATGTGTGTGTGTGTGTGTGCGCGCGCGCGTGCGTGCGTGCGTGCGTGCGTGCGTGCGTGCGTGCGTGCGCGCGTGCGCGCGCGTGCGTGCGCGCGTGCGTGCGCGCGTGCGTGCGCGCGCGCGTGCGTGCGTGCGTGCGCGTGCGTGCGTGCGTGCGTGTGTGTGTGTGTGTGTGTGTGTGTGTGTGTGTGTGTGTGTGTCTTTCAATTAACGTCTATCCACTTCTCGTGATATTAAACGGGATGTGTGTGCGTGTTTGTGTATGTGCGTGCGTGCGTGCGTGAACGCGTGTGTGTGTGTGTTACGGGGTGGGTGGGTGGATGGGTGAATATGCTGCGTCACATTGATGAAAACGACTAACCATGTGAAATTAATATACGCATTTGCAGACCAAAGAACGGTGTTTTCTTGATCTCATTATTATTAGAAGGGCAAAGGGAGAGCGGGCGGGTGGAACCAACGGAAACACTATCCCTTTGTATGTAGAAAACAGTAATTCGTCATGTGTAGAAAACAGTACGGGTTTGTATTCTATATAGAAAGAGATACACAGATTAGGCCGGGTTCACATTAGCCTGCGTAAGTTCCGTACAGAAAACCCTCTAAATAAGTAGACGAAAGAAGGATGAAAGTTTTCGCATATAGGGGAAATTCGGACACGTGCGCAAATCTTTTCCCTTCTTTGTTTCACTTATTTATGTATTGCGCGCGGGTTTCCGCATGGAATATCCGCTTATGTGTGTACACGGCCATATTTCACCGTACAAAACTGACAAGGCAAGGCAAGGCAAATGTTTTATTTCATACTCACTTGGGGCACAAATATAAAACGTTTTTATCAGTTAACTCCTGACCCCTTGACCCCTGACTCAATTACCCTCTTCTTTAAAAAAAAAAAATTATTATATTATTCTTTTTCTTTAGCTCACCACTGTCGTCCATTCATCTCCAGCTTCCGTGTCTAAACGATGAGCAAACTATGACCATAATTCTACACTCGCTTCAGTGAGTTTTAACCCTTTCACCGCCAAAGTCGCATTTTAGCACCACAGCGATTTAAACACCTATGTCATTAAAAGGCATCAAAATGGGGTATATTATCCAAAGACCCTGTTGTCTCAGTTTTGGGAAGTAAGATGAAAATAGGGTTTTACGCCCTCTTCGGCCTTTCGTAAATACAAAGATGGTGGGAACAATACTGGAGGCAATGCCCGGAGGCAGTGCTAAACCAGTAAAGTCGCGATTTTTTAATAATAGTGGAAGACGGGGTAAAAAGCCCATGGGTGGGTAAGAAGCCCATGCCAATTATCTCATGAAACAAAGCAAATTTGAGTTAAATTTTCCGCGCCCATGAGACGAATGCTAAACATGAACACTCGTCTCATGGGCAAAATGTGACTGAAATTTGCTTTATTTCATGAGATAATTGGCATGGGCTTCTTACCCGCCCATGGGCTTTTTACCCCGTCTTATCCTACATATATGTGTAGCAGTAATCACGCCTCGGTTAAACCTCATCGGCTATGGTACCACCACAATAACATTTGCAATCATTAGTGATGTATAAGGGAAGTAAGGATAGACCTTATTTGATATAATGTCACAGAAGAATCCCCAATACTGCAGATAGATTTTGTTCTCTACCCAGGTGAATTTAATAGAAATGTTTGGCTGAAACATGGCTGGCGGTGAAAGGGTTAAAAACAAGGTCTGGTGGAGGAGGCAGACTGTTTCTGTCCCAGTGACAAGGTATCCCTAACCCCCTCCACCCCCACCCCCCTCCCTAACCCTACGACCCCCCAGCAGATCAAGGGCCAGCCACACGTCCACTAAAATCGCTCGACTGTACGATACGAATCGATCACCGTGGTCTCTCTCTCTAAGAACAAAAATGGGATTGGCGCGCATCGAGATCAACGTGATCGTATCGAATCGTTCAAGCACTAAAATCGCACGGCTGTACGGTACGATTCGATCACCGTGTGGTCTCCAAGAACAAAATGGGATTGGCGCGCATCGAGATCCCACGTGATCGAATCGAATCGTACAGTCGGAAAAAGAAACGCCCCTCCGAAACTGTCCAAATTAGTCAAGGTAAATGAGTGGTGAGCTTCACACATACGCTGCGATGTCGTTACGATCTCCACGATCAGCCATGGATCGTGGCATGGTCGTGGCATGGTTGGCGTAGCGTACCGTAGTCGGGTGTAAAGTAGTAAGATAAAGTAAGAAGCTGGCTGTCCTATCCTTCCGTCACTTTGAACAGACCCTTCCGCCTTACCTCTCCAGAGCTCTTCACACCTACACTCCTTCCCGCTCACTCAGGTCCTCAAACACAAAACTTCTGAAAGTTCCAAAAACAAATCTAAGATAATTTGG
>CM065693.1:43676484-43691484 GCA_017654935.2 Phymorhynchus buccinoides
TGGGGGTGGGTGGAGGGTGGGGGGGGGGGACTCTGGGGAAAGGGGAGGAGATGACGTCAGCGCTTAAGAGCTTAAATGACATTAATAATTAAGTACATTTTAATTAATTCTATGTGTTAGCGTTTGCTGACATGTAGCGTCAAACCAGTACCAGAAATAGCCTTGTTAAAAAACAAACTTGTTGACGCTGTTGGTAACAGAGATACTACGGACTGAGAGGAATAATGAAATCATTCAGTTCAGGACGTAATCAGGCTTGCATAAACACACACACGCACACGCACACACCGCCGCAAGCGCACACGCACACACACACGCACACCCACACACCACACACACACACCACACGCACACACGCGCGCGCGCGCCCCGCGACACAGGCGAGCCGTACTCACGCACGTTCGCACGAGTACGCACGCACGCACGCCCGCACGTACACACACACGCACGCACGCAACTCATTCTCACACACATTCTCACACTCACACGCACACGCACACCACACACACACACACAGACAAAAGGGTGCGTGCGGACCCCTTTCACCCCTACACCTATCCCCCAAACTGCAAACCCCAACCCCATCCACACCACGCACGCACCAGAGAGAGAGCGAGAGAGAGAGAGAGAGAGAGAGAGGAGAGAGTAGAGAGAGTGGGGAGGGGAGAGAGAAAGATAGACTTCAAACTTCAAATATATTTTTACAAGGATAAAATTTAGGCTGGGCCTCGTCTTCAATTATGTCCTTGGTTCTAAACATGCAACATGTAACTAATACTATAAACGCGGTCACAGAGAGCGGAGAGAGAGAGAGAGAGAGATGTGCGAGAGAGAGAGAGAGAGAGAGAGATAGAGAGAGAGAGAGAGAAGAGAGAGCGAGGAGGAGAAGAGAGAGAGAGAGAGACCAGACATCTTTTACCCGAGTAAAAAAACTGAAAGAAAAACCCTAACCTGTTTCCTTTGTGTATTGAGGATAATAGGCCACTATGTTTTAGTCAAGTTGTTCGTGCCCATTTTGCAGTTTATCCGATTTAGGTCACACCACTCACTGTGCCCCTAATAACCCGTTTCTTTGTGGAGTTTATTGATATAACGGAATCTTCCTTAAAGACCCACCAGGTCACGTGTCAAAATCATGGGTTTCACGTTGTTTTCCCTCTTATAGCTGGTAAGAACTCTTACGAAATCTTCCATAGCATAACTGGGACTGTGATACGTGACGTGGTGGGGTCTTTAAAGATACACTGACGCACCATGATTAAGTCCTTTGGTTTTTTTCTGGGTAGCTGTGACCCACATCACATACACATGTCCCCAACTTCACAAGACAATAATGTGAAAGGTAAGTTTTTTGTTTCTCTTAAGGCTATGTACAATTCATTATTATCTTGTGTTCAAGTGAATCACGAGCTTTCTGATTTGTCCGAAACGCCCATCGGAGTAAGACAGGAATGTGTTTTGAGCCCTACGTTATTTTCTGTTTTTATTAATCAGTTGGCAAATCATATAAATGATGATGGTAAGCATGGTGTCAGGATTTTTCCAGATACATTTGAGTTATTTATCTGTCAACTACACCACGTGGTCTTCAGAATCAATGACGATATATTAGACACTTGTTATGACAATATGATTTTAAACGTAAACTTAGACAAAACCAAATTGGTGGTTTTTAGAAAGGGGGGCTACCTAGGTAAATACGAAAAATGGTTCTATAAAGGTAACAGACTTGAAGTTGTCAACGAGTACTGCTATTTAGGGTTCAATTTCACAACAATGATAAGCGCTGAAAAGGGTTCTCAACATTTAGTAACAAAAAGCAAAAAAGCTACATTTCAACTGAACAAAGTATTTTAAAATTATAAAGAAATTATGCAAAGGCGTACATTCTTTAAGATATATTTGATACAAAGATCCAGCCAATGTTATTATATGCTTCTGAGATCTGTGGTTTAAACAGATTAGATCATATAGAAAAGGTACACATGTTAGTGTGCAAGAGATTCCTAGGTGTGCCACGCAGAACCGCAAACAAAATGGTTTATGGAGAATGTGGCCGTTATCCACTTTATATCAATTCATATGTTGCATTGTATTCGTTATTGGTTAAGGGTTTTACAAATGAACTTTGAAAGGCTTCCACACAAAGCATATTTGATGCTTTTAGAATTAGATAAATTAGGTAAACAATGCTGGGCTTCAAAGGTAAGGGGAATTTTGTGTTTGACAGGTTTTAGTTTTGTGTGGTATCAGCAAGGGGTTGGGCAAGTAAAAAATGTTCTTGACTGAATTTAAACAAAGACTTATTGATATGTACATTCAAGAATGGACAGGTTCAATCAGAGATAGTGATAGATATGATAGCTATAGAACTTTTAAAATTGTATTTGAAAAGGAAAGATATCTTCTTGACATGGATACCTATTGCTTCCGCGTTGCTATTACTCAGGTAAGATTAAACGCTCTCCCACTTAACAACAATCTTCATCGCTATAACAACACAGGTAGGAATAGGATGTGCCCGTTTTGCAGAGACCAGACAGAAGACGAAGAGCACTTTTTGTTAAACTGTTCTTTCTACAGTGATTTGAGAAGTAAATTCCTGAAACAGTCAGCTACTCTCCCCAGTCACTTTATTCTTACAGCCACTAGTATATGTCACAGATTCAACGTATCTTGGTTTGTGTTTCACGCAATTAACAGACGAAAAAAGGCTTTGCTTTTGTAAATATGTATGCTAATTCTGAATTGAAATACATAGTAGGCATATTAACTAGTTTGTTTATACATAGACCATAATTAAATTAGCTAACTTAATGATGTACTTAACATGAAATATGTAAGACGTTAAATGTCATTATTTGATTTTGTGTACTGTATTCTTTTTGATTGGTTTAATTTCTGTTGATATTTGAATGACGTTTATTATAATTATTGTAGTATTAATATACTAACCCTATCCACTCCTCCCATAACAATTTATTGTGGCCCATGGCCGATGTACATTAAATTAAAGTTTTTCTGAGTTCCTGAGTTCTGAGTTCTCTCTCTCTGCCTGCCTCTCTCTCTCTCTCTCTCTCGTCTCTCTCTCTACTCATCTCGTCTCTCTCTCTTCTCTCTCCTCTCGCTCTATCTCTCTCTCTCGCTCCAATTCCTCCCCCCCCCCCCCAACCCACCCACCCCCACACACCTCAAAAAACAAACTTCGCACTCAACGCTGTTCTATCCTACAGATTAGAGATCGGATTGAATTGCCAGCATGCAATGCTAACAGGCATCATGATGATAGATTATAGAACGCATCCATTAACAGAAAGTCACACCAGAGACAGGTCTAGTGTTAATGGGAGGAAAGATTTTGCCAAGAGCGCTCGAAATTTGGAAGAAAACAAACAAACAAACAAAAAAGAAAGAGAGAAAGAAAAAGAAAGAAAACAAATACATAAGTAAACTTCTCTCCTTCTTCTTCTGCCTATTCCCAAGCCATATGGCCATAATGGATAAGCTACATAATTAGTGTCCGGTTTTCAGTTTTTCTCTCTCCCTGTCTCCCCGCTGCGTACAGCGTTCACATTCGGATTTCGGAGGAGCTCAAAAGAGAAAAAATCTCTATCTGGAAGTAAAAAATACCTTTTTGAATAAAAAAAATGCAGGGAGAACGTGGGGCCAATAATCAGAAAGATAGTAGATGCTCTCTTCTCAAGTGGAAAAGGCCTAGATCGAAAGAGAGTGACGAGCAGTTAGAGAGGAAGTTTCTCAAGCACATAACTTCCAGACTGTGGGGGAACTCTTTTTCGAAAGCCGTACCTGCCCCACCCCTGGTATCCCCCTGGGGAGAGACTCGTGTAGGGAGTCTCGGTGTATGGAGAATACCGAAAAAAAAATGAAAAAGAGAGAGGAACCCCCCTGTCACCTCAAAATGTACGTTATAGAAGGGTGACAAGTACGAAAATGCTACTCGATTTACTGGCTGAATATCATAAACGTGCCAGTGTAGCGCCCTCAGAAAATAGTAGTGTGTTGAGTGTTCGAAGGCAAGGTAGGTCGTGAAATGAGTTTGCGGACACCACAACCCCCTCCCTTGTACCTTAGGATATACCTTAAAGAAGGTACAGCTGCTTGTGACTGGTGTGTTTGAGTGCAAAGTAGGTCGCGAAATGCTGAAGTGCTGTCAGTATCGTGGTTAATTCACCATTGGTTTCGAGTGACCTGGTTGCCGTCTCCTCCCGCTTAACAATACGTCTGGCGGTATGTACTGTAACAGTTTCTGTGGAATGTTTTGTTACTTGTAGTGACAAATCCGACCCCTGTCCCCCGCCCCCCCCCCCCCCCACACCCAAACAACACACAACACATCTCCACAAACAAACTCAGGAATTTGGATTGTAGACTTGTTTGAAAGCCTTGCCTCCATCCTCGCACAACAAAACTTCTCGATGAATTGTGTATTACAATGGGGTGTGGGGATTCAATCCTGGTGGAAGGATTTACTTGGCTGGTGGTGATGTAGCTCCCTTATTAACCAACGGTGGACCCCACGCACCCACCCCCCCGGCCAACCCCCACCACCCCTTCGAATCATCTGTCCGCCCCTGCTTAGAGAATTCCACTACGGTTTATGGAGTGGGTTTTTTCCCTTTTTCCAAACTGTCTATCTTGAACGAAATAAAAAGGGCATATGAATGGCCCTTTGGGCAGGGAATCCCTACGTGTACTCTTTCATTTTTTTTTTTAAGCGATCCTCATCCGCACATTACGTTCCATACCCCATCGGTCTTTATATCCCCCTCAAAATCTCTTTCTCCCTGCCTACTACCCGGTTTTTTCTATGTTTCTCTAAGGCCAAACACGTGGCCCTCTCTCTCTCTGAGTGCGTCTTAGACATCGCCATCTCTAAACGGGGATCATCTATGTAAATGCATTAAAATAGAAAAAGAAAGAAACAAAAGGTATTTAAACTGAGGGTTGGTAGAGGTGTCAATATGTGCCACCCACCCCTACATTTCTCAGGTTAATTGTGATTTTTTTTCGTTTTTGCCTTTCTTACCAAAAATATGAAGCTGTATTTTATCGCAAATTTTCAGCTAATTATCTTTCTTCAATAATGAATTGCAGTCATGATACTACAAGCCATTATCTAATACCAAGACCCCCGTAGATATCTGATTTTTATAACCCCCCCCTATGTACTATGTATTGCAGTATGAATGCTCCTTTGTCACAGTCGTGGTTCATTGCGATTTTCCGTCTTATAGGGGGGTGGGTAGGGTTAGGGATAGGGTTAGGGTTAAGGTTATTCCTTCCGAAAATAGATACCCTATTATGAAAAGGTTCATAAAATACAGCTCTATGTATGGTAAGAAAGGCAAAAACCAGAAAAATCCAATTAACCGATTGAAATACTGCTAGGACATCTGGAGGGCCAGGTGTGGTATTCAATAATTCATGAATGCGTCTTAGACAGTAAACACATGTAAGTAATATGTAACGTTTAAGGCTAACAGTCGATCGTTTTAGGAGTGTAGATCTGAAATTTACATACTACTTACTGTGACTACCTTTGTGTGACCTGTCTAAGACGCATTCATGGTTTTACGCCCTAGCCTCTCAAGAACCCCTTAAACGTACGTATGACATGAAGCAATGTCATTGAGGCGAAGCCCCCCTGCCGACAACGAGTTTTCAACATTTTAAAACTGTTTTGTGGCATCTCCTTTGAGCTCAGAACAGAACTTCTTAAGAGCGTTGACAGCCGAGGGGGTGGGTGGGTGGGTGCTGCAAGAACCCAAGAAGCACCCCCCCCCATGACATCCGGCCCTGATATAGCAGAGAGAGAGAGAGAGAGAGAGGAGAGAGGAGAGAGAAGAGACTGTGACATTGGACCAGTGGAAACCTTTTTATTTAACAAGAGATAAAGATTCTAAGAGAGAGAGACGAGAGAGAGAGAGACGAGCGGTAGAGAGAGAGAGAGAGAGAGGAGACTAGAGAGAGAGAGCTCAGAGAGAAGAGAGAGAGAGAGTAGAGAGAGAGATTCTCATTTGACGAATTCACACAATGATGCAAAAGGATGTTTTAAATGATGCATAGAACGAGTAACGCTCTTTATGAGACAATTCAGACTCCCAATCTTGCACACATCAGTCAATAAGTCTCTGTTTGAATTCCCTTATGAAAGCATTAATATGCCATTAATTGCCATGTGTGTTTTCTGATTTCTTTCATTCCAAAATTGAGAACATTAGGAAAGAGCTTGACTTGCAGCCCAGTGTCTCCCACCCCCTAGGCAAAGATTTTGTTGGCTCCCCTCTTGTTGTTTTTTCTCCTGTGTCTGAGAAAGATGTCTCTGATGTTTTGAAAATATCTGCCCCCAAGACGTATGACCTTGACCCTTTACCAACCCCTTTGTTGTATGAATGTCTTGTATGTTGTTGTGCCTGTCATGACTCATATCATAAACGACTCTTTACTGAGTGGTGTTTTCCCTGACCTGTACAAAACTGCTCTTGTTAAACCCTTGATAAAGAAGCCTCCATACCATGGATCATAATGACTTGAAAAAGTTATCGGCCTGTGTCCAATCTTAGCGTTTGTCTCCAAAATAATCGAGAAAATTGTCCTTGCACAATTGTCTAACCATCTGTCAGCAAACAATTTGTTCAACCCCTAACATCTGTGAAGCAGTCTGCCGTCCTGAAGTCTGCCTATCGACCTGCTCACAGCACTGAAACGGCTCTGACTAAAGTTCTTAACGATCTCCTCTTAGCTCTTGACAATGGAAAAGTGTCAGTCTTGAATCTCCTAGCACTCTGTCGGCAGCATTTGATACAATAGATCACACCATTCTTCTATCCCGGCTGGAACGTGTTTTTGGAATCCATTCTACAGTTTGGTTTCTACAGTGGTTCTCCTCATATCTAACAAATCGCTTTCAGACTGTCTTGATCAACAACTGCAGTTCAGATCCGAAGTTAATTTCTTGTGGTGTACCTCAGGGATCTGTATTGGGGCCAGTTCTCTTTGTCCTGTACACTGCTCCTATCTCTGATGTTTTTGCTAGTCACTCTGTTATTGACCATTCCTTTGCTGATGATACCCAGCTTCAAAAATCGGCAGAACCTACCCAACCTGACAGCGCTATTCAGTCTATGGAATCCTGCCTTCATGATGTCAAATCCTGGATGACATGCAACAAATTAAAACTTAATGATGACAAGACGGAAGCTCTGATTGTTTCCTCTCAGCGTATGTCTGCAACTATTTCTCTTAGCCAGAAACTCTTACAGTTGGCAATGCTTGTGTTCAGTTTTCTAAGTCAGCAAAGAATATCGGAGTTACCCTCGATTCAAATCTTACAATGCATAAACAGGTTATTAATCTCGTACGTTCCATCAATTATGAGCTCAGACGAATCAGTGCTGTTCGACACTTTCTGTCTGTTGCAGCCACGAAAACTCTTATTTCTGCCTTTATTCTTTCCCGCATTGACTATTGCAACTCTCTAAAAGGGGAAAAGAGCAGGACTTCTCTGTGGCTGTCCTCAGTATCTCCTGCAACGTGTTCAAAAACTGCAAAACAGTGCACGCACGCCTCACTCTCAAGATTCCACGCTCTGCATTCATATATAGACACATCATCTTCGTAACTTGCACTGGCTTCCAGTAGAGGCTATAATCTAGTATAAAATAGCTTGCCTTTGTTTCTGTGCTGTTCACTCTTCAGAGTCTTCTGGTTCTGTCTATCTCTCCGAACTTGTAACTGTTTACACACCTGCTCGCTCGCTACGTCCTTTCTCTGACTGCTGCACACTCAATTTTTCTCGGGTCCACACGAAATCGTTTGGTGAACGATCATTCTACTATTTAGCACCTCACTTTTGAAATTCCCTCTCACAACATGTCCGCTCAACTGACTCTTTTTCCGCCTTTCGCTCTGCCCTTAAACTCACTTGTTTCGGACATAATTATTATGATTGATTAGCTTTTGTGTGAGGTGAGTGTGTGTGTGAGTGGGGGTTGGGGGGGGAGGGGGTCCGGGTTGCCGTTTTATTGGCAGAAAAATCTTGTAAATAAAATGTATTTTACAATTATTTTATAATTCGTATTTTGTATGTAGAATGTCTACGTCTTGTAAACTTTAAATGTTTGTAAGTGAGGTTGAAGGGTATTTTTGTTTTTGTAAAATTTGTTTATTATAATTAGTCATGTAATTTGTATTTTGATGGCAGTATGATTTTATTTTTAAGGTGCAGTATTGTATTCAAACTTGATTGAGAATGTGAATGTGGTCTCTATGTTTCTTCTTAGAATGTTCATATTGTAACTATTTTACTCTTGTATAATTAATTGTGTGTGAGTGTGTGCGTGCGCATACATGTTGTGTGTGTGTGTGTGTGTGTGTGGTGTGTGTGTGTGTGTGTGTGTGTGTGTGTGTGTGTGTGTGGTGTGTGTGTGTGTGTGGGGAGTAAGAGAACGTTGCGTGCAAGCATCGTGCTTATTTTACTTTCTAATGATTAATTATTTGTTTGCCTTTAATGTTCTTGTTATCAATGTAAAGCGCACTGAGCTCATGTGAGAAAAAGAGCGCTATATAAATTCCCATTATTATTATTAATATTAACCTACAGGAGAGAGAGAGAAAGAGAGAGAGAGAGGAGAGAGAGAGAGAGAGAGATGGAGAGAGAGAGAAAAAGAGAGAGAGAGAGAGAGGAGAGGGAGGAGAGAGAGAGAGAGAGAGAGAGTGAGAGAGGGAGAGGGAGGGAGGGAGAGAGAGAGAGAGAGAGAGAGAGGGGGGAGGGAGGGAGGAGGCAGGGAAGGGGGGAGGGAGGGAGAGAGAGAGAGAGAGAGAGAGAGGGAGAGAGAGAGAGAGAGAGAGGAGAGAGAGAGAGAGAGAGAGAGAGAGAGAGAGAGAGAGAGAGAGAGAGAGAGAGACGAAGCAACGACGAAGATGAGTGAAGGGAACATGAGCTAAAGAAGTTGGAGAAGCGACAGGTCGCTATTAGGGAAACACGAGTCAAGCTATTCATACAGTTGGCAACCTGGGGACAAAATAAAAAGAGACAAGGGCATCGCCGAGCGGCAGCAACGCATTGTGACAATGCAAACCCGGCCAGAGTTATGTCCTCTCCCCCCCCGCACCCCCCAATAAACACACCACTTTCCACCCTTACAGAACGCATAAAATACATAGCCCCAAATTTGAAGCGATTCTGTTCAGTAGTTCACGAGATACAGCTGAACTTTTATACAAACTTCCTTGCACCGAGTGATGTCCTCTCCCCCCCCCCCCCCCCCCCAACAATAAACACACCACATTCCACCCTTACAGAACGCATAAAATACATAGCCCAAAATGTGAAGCGATTGGTTTGGTTTAAATGATTTTTTATTGACAAGCAAAACATATACACCAAATACAATGAACATGAATGGCAGCAGCAACAAGCTTTAAGCTTATAGTGTGCCTACTCAAAATAAGTCACAGACTGAAAAATCACATATTTAAGAAAAATAAACAAAGGTTAATTTTGAACATTAGAAGCATAACAAAGTAACCAAATAGAAAAAAATTCATCTTCTTTGATAACAGAAACAATTTAAACATAAGAGAAAATACAACTTCATGAAGGGCTAGAAAAGAAAACGATAAAGATAAGAAAATAGAAATAAGAAATAAGTTGGGGAATATCAAAGTACACGAACAACGAATTTCTAATTACACAATGTGACAAAACATCTATTTTTTTTAGTTTCCACAATGCTTTGAAGCGATTCTGTTCAGTAGTTCACGAGATACAGCTGAACTTTTATACAAACTTCCTTGCACCGAGTGATGTCCTCTCTCCCCCCCCCACCCCCAATAAACACACCACTTTCCACCCTTACAGAACGCATAAAATACATCGCCCAAAATTTGAAGCGATTCTGTTCACTAGTTCACGAGATACAGCTGAACTTTTATACAAACTTCCTTGCACCATGGTACACCACCACACAAAATTTGAAGCGATTCTGTTCACTAGTTCACGAAAAAAAGCTGGGGGGGAAATTACATAGCCCAAAGAAGGAAATTTCGGTTTTCAAGGTCAAACTTCAAGGTCAAGGTCAGCACGGTGTTGATTAACGAAAGGAAGCTTCCTTTTCAAGCTGTCTACCCCTCTGCCAATTTTAATCAAAATCCAAACAGACAGACACACAGACGCACAGACACACACACACAGACACACACAACCCGATCGCAATACCTCGGCCTCTGGCCGGGTAAAAAGACATTGACTGAAAAACCTGCCCACCACACGAGAATGAAACCCACAGGACTAATCTTCGTTCACCAGTTTCTGCTATGTATAGTTAGTTGTTGTAGGGAGTGAGTCCCCCCCCCCCCCCCACGTCTCGAGGTAGCATTGATCCTGTGGTGGTGAAAGCTGACGGAGAAAGACCTTGGCGATGATGCAGGTCTAGACTACGTCTTCTTTGTTGGTGTGTGTGTGTGTGCGTGTGCGTGTGCGTGTGCGCGTGTGTGTGTGTGCGTGTGTGTGTGTGTGTGTGTGTGTGTGCGTATGCGCGTGTGCGCGCGTGCGTGTGTGTGCGTGTGTGTGAGTGTGTGTGTGAGTGTGTGTGTGTGTGTGTTGTTTTTAAAAAAAAGTATGGAGGGAGGGTGGGGGTGGGTGGGTGGGGGGTGCTAGAGAGTAAGGGGGTGGATGATGGGAGTAGCTCTGCCGGGTTGGAAAGGTCCTTCCTTGTTGGAGGAAGGGAGAGGGAGAGGGAGAGGGAGAGGGAGGGGAGTCAGAGAGAGACACATACAGAGACCGGCAGAGGCACAGAGAGAAGGGGGGTGGGGTGGGGGTATGTCTTTTTAATGAATGGAAGAATTGAGATGGATAGGGGGAATAGGAAACCACGTAATGCTATTTCTGCTGACTCGACGGGTGGTTTTTTTTTTGGGTGGGTGGGGGGGGAGGGGGGGGGGGCGCGTGTGCGCGTGTGTGTGTGGAGTATGACTTGTCATTGGGTACGTAATACTGAATAATCTTCACCGTCCTTTTCTTTTCAACGGCCTGAGACTTCTTTGTGGTTATATTCCTAGGCGTGCAGTTATAGTCCTATCTGTGCATGGGGGGTACTGCCTGCTTTCTGTAGTTGTTTGGCTAACCTTAGTTGTAATGCCTTTAGGTATCCTCTTTTTATCACAGAGAGAGAGAGAGAGAGAGAGAGAGAGAGAGAGAGAGAGAGAGAGAGAGAGAGAGAGAGAGAGAGACCTTGAAAACTTGAAAACTTAAACTTTATTTTCCAAGGATATAGATTTTAGGCAGAGAGAGAGAGAGAGAGAGAGAGAGAGAGAGAGAGAGAGAGAGAGAGAGAGAGAGAGAGAGAGAGACAGACAGACAGACAGACAGACAGACAGACAGACAGACACAGATGACAAACAATCCAACATTTTTATGGGAGTTTGTTACATTAGTGTCCAAACATATTAAAAATAAAATGTGAAAGAGAGAGAGAGAGAGAGAGAGAGAGAGAGAGAGAGAGAGAGAGAGAGAGAGAGAGAGAGAGAGAGGTTACAGTGTCCTTGTTCAAATTGCTGGGTATATATAACGATGAAATCTCGGAAATCGGAATGTGTCGGCTGTGCACATACATAAAAACCGCATAAAAACAGCACGTAACTGAATAGTTTTTTTTATATATATAGCCTTGGGGTTCGGACCCGTGATTTGAGCGCGCGCGATCATGCGCACACGCGCGCACAGAAAAATTCATGACAACTGTGTTATAGACCATTCATCAAGAAATGTTGTGAAAATAACTGCATTAAAATACATGCAAAACTTCGCGAGATATTAGCGATTATGTGTTTCGGGGTTTGAACCCCGTACCTGGCGCGACCTTGACCTTAATGTGAAACTAAATACATCAGTGGATAGCTTGTATCTTGGCAAACTAGTATACTAAATTTGATGATGATAGACTGAATGCATTTTGAGAAAAACGGACGAATAGCCGGACGGAGGCACGCCGGACGGACGGATGGACACCGGACGGACGGACGGACCAGACCAAAAACAATAGTTCCCCGAACCTTCGGCTCGGGAACTAACAACAACATACCCGTGTTGCCAAACAGCATTTATTGGTATTTTGTGGACATAACGTATTAATCCCCCCCCCCCCCTCTGTTAGTTCATTTAGGACAATTCAATTTGGCTGGGAAACAACATCCGTAAATGCTTAATACAAGTTGGCTGGTTGTTGTTGTTTTTCATTATGAAGTTCTCGGCCACGTGTTATTATATTTTTTTATATATTAAACTTTAATATAAGGGCTACAGAATCCCCTTTCAAAAACCCTGAATACTTATCTTTCTTGAATGGTTAATGTTGAATCAAATGAAATTGTACGTTATTTTGTTGATATTTGTTGTATGTCGTTCTTACCAATCCGATAATAATTCGCTTTAGGCCTACGTTGCGCGCTTAATTAGACAGTCAGTGAGTCACGTACACACTCACTCATCCACTCAGCAATTCAGCAAGTCAGTTATTCAGTTAACCAATCAATCAATCAATCAATCGATCAATCAATCAATCGATCAATCGATCAATCGATCAATCAATCAATCGATCGATCGATCAATCAATCAACCAGTCAATCGATCAGTCACCCAATCCATCCATCCATGAATCAATCAATCATTCATTCAGTCAGTCAGTCATTCAGTCAGTCACTCAGTCACTCAGTCAGTCAACCAAGCAATCAAGTAACCAAGCAACCAAGCAACCAACCAGCCAATCAATCAATCAGTCAATCAATCAATCAATCACTCACTCTTTCTCTCACTCATTCACTCACTCAATAACAATAACAATATTAATTATTATTATTATTATTATCATAATCTGTCTAATAATTATAATCTCTCAGCCATAGGCAATTTAATTAAGCGTAATCCTCAGCCTCAAGAAAAGTCCACGAACAAACAATTATTATGCCACTTCACCACAGCTAGTGGAGGCAGATCCGTCGCAAATCACGCACAGCAAGAAAGGTCTCAATAGATTGGGCGTATTGGTTGATTGCTAACTACAACTATGATTGGGTTACTTGTGTACATTACGAACTACGTACACACAAAGACTGGATACAGATTGCTTTTTTAGTCCCCGAGCCGAAGGTTCGGGGAGCTATTGTTTTTGTCTGATCCGTCCAGCGTGCCTCCGTGCCTCCGTGCCTCCGTACCTCCGTCCGTCCGTCCGTCCGTCCGTTTTTCTCAAAAACTATTCAGTCTATCATCATCAAATTTGGCATACTAGTTTGCCAAGATGCAAGCTATCCACTGATGTATTTAGTTTGACATTAAGGTCAAGGTCGCGCCAGTTACGGGGTTCAAACCCCGAAACACATAATCGCTAATATCTCGCGAAGTTTTGCATGTGTTTCAATGCAGTTTTTTTTCACAACATTTCTTGATGAATGGTCTATAACACAGTTGTCATGAATTTTTCTGTGCGCTCGTGTGCGCATGACCGCGCGCGCTCAAATCACGGGACCGAACCCCAAGGCTATATAAATAAAAAAATAATTCAGTTACGTGCTGTTCTGATGCGTTCTTATGTAGTTACGTGCTGTTTTTATGTGTTTTTATGTATGTGTACAGCCGACACATTCCGATTTCCGAGTAGCTCGGCGATGCTGCTCGGGGTTGCACTTGTTATTATTATTAATTTAAAAAAAACCTCAAGTGTTAATTGGATTTCGGGCACACATGACGGTGGCTATTGTGTGTACACATATTGGTTTGTATTAATCAGACAAATTGGCACAAGGGAGGGAGAGAAAAAGAACGCGAGAACGCTTCAGACATTGCACACTATGGTTTAGATCTGTGGTAAGGGAGTGTGAAAGAGAAAGAAAGAGAGAGGGAGAGAGAGAGAGAGAGGGAGAGAGAGAGAGAGAGAGAGAGAGGGGAAGAGAGAGAGAGAGAGAGAGAGAGAGAGAGAGAGAGAGAGAGAGAGAGAGAGAGAGAGAGAGAGAGACACTGGACACTGGACACTGGACAACTTTATTTAACAAGGATAAAGATTTTAGGCGGTGCCGATTCTTACAATCTGTCCTTGAGAGAGAGAGAGAGAGAGAGAGAGAGAGAGAGAGAGAGAGAGAGAGAGAGAGAGAGAGAGAGAGAGAGAGAGAGAGAGAGAGAGAGAGAGAGAGAGAGAGAGAGAGAGAGAGAGAGAGAGACACTGGACACTGGACATTGGATACTGGACAACTTTATTTAACAAGGATAAAGATTTTAGGCGGTGCCGATTCTTACAATCTGTCCTTGAGAGAGAGAGAGAGAGAGAGAGAGAGAGAGAGAGAGAGAGAGAGAGAGAGAGAGAGAGAGAGAGAGAGAGAGGGAGAGAGAGAGGCGCGGCCTTTCTTCCATGAGAGAGAGGAGGGAGGGAGAGAGAGAGAGAGAGAGAGAGAGAGAGAGAGAGAGTCTGAGAGAGAGAGAGAGAGAGAGAGAGAGAGAGAGAGAGAGAGAGAGAGAGAGAGAGAGAGAGAGAGAGAGAGAGACGTTTGTGATAGACGTTTTATGCACAAACAAAGCACATTTTCTTTCATGTTAATATTAAAGGGATTTTTTTTATATTATAATCGTTACTTTTATTACATGTGGTGATTGCAGGGGATCCTCAGAAACGGACAATAACTGACATGCATTATGTATGAATGGGTGCCATAATGGCCTAATAAGCATTTTGCTTTGGTCATGCTAACACATAGATTACTTGTTCGTTGTGTATTTGTTTGTGTTTTTTTGTTGTTGTTGTTCTCCCCCCCCCCCCTTGCAAAGAAGGTTCTCTTTTCTCCAATGATTTGCACATACAAACAAAAATTAATGCAGACATCATCAATAAGTATGAATAGCTTATTAACAATCGAACTATGCCATAACATCGAAAATTGAGCAAATAGGCATAGTGTCGTTGTGTATTACTATGCGTGTACATGTTTGCGTTT
>CM065693.1:43696463-43720015 GCA_017654935.2 Phymorhynchus buccinoides
TGGTATAAGCTAGATCAAATAATATTAATGGAAATTGAGAATAAAGTAGGCTTTATAAACAATATATGTAGGCAAAGTGCCCCTTCATGTTACACAGTACATCGGCGTCACACATAAGTGGATTTGATGATGAAGCAGAACAATCGGAATGTTCTCCGCCTAGCGCTGTTATGACTTATCAATAACTGACGTCACGAAGAAGTGGTTCTGTGACGAGGAATAGCAGACAGCTTTCATTCCCTAAAAGTTTTTACAGTGACAAGGTTTAGATCAATATTAAGCAAGGCAACAGTCAAACACAGTTTGTAAATAAAAAAACAAATTAAACAATAAAAACAACCGGCTTAGATACTTACATTTAGGAGCAGGGATAGTGCTCAGTCATTGCAGGTTCAGCACACAGGGCGCATCCGCAGATCGATGGGGCTAGTAGGCCTTTTGTGACCCCGCGACCAACTGGCGGGTCAAATTTGAATTATCGCTTGATTAGCGCATGACTTGTTCAAATTTGAATTTGAATCAAATCTTGTGACTACAAAGGAAACAACGTAATCGTTGTTGTCTGCTGGGGACACGGTAACAATGGGTTGTCCAAACTAGCAAATTGCAATCGAGCCGTCTGTCGGCAGATTGAACACCGTTATCTGCTTGGAACAATCTTGTGACAGTAAACTGGGCTATGACTAATTAGTGGAACGCGTGGACTACTTTACGTCACTCGGTCACACACCTATGTCACTTAAAGGCATCAATTGGGTCTAGTATCCAAAGACTCTTAATGTCTTAGTTTTGGGAAGTAAGGATAGACTTTATTTTATATTGTCACAGAAGAATCCCCAATACTGCAGCGCAGATGGATTTTGTTCTCTACCCACGGTAAAGTTGATGGAATTTTTAGCCTGAAACATGGCTGACGGTTGAAAAGGGTTAAGCCCAATTTTCCCCAAAACTATTATATATATTATAGTTTGCTTGATAAAAACTTTTCTGGTTCCAATGTATTTATTTGTGAAACCTCAGAAACAAAACCAGGTTAACGTTAACTTGAGTAAATGTCCCTGTTCAAAAAAAAAAAAATAAAAAAAAAATATATTAATTGTGCTGATTACTTTTCTCCCAATGGGGGAGGGCAGGGCCTATGCATATATAGATATACATATAGAATCTATATATAATATATATATATATATATATATATATACTCTTGATCAGAGTATTAGTATTCGGTACTTTATAGTCACAGAGGGCCATCTGTGAAATCGGGTTGCTTCCCCACCCCCCCTGGAGGAGCGCGTCGCAGCAGTAGGCGCGCCACCCTTTTTTTTTAATGCAATTTGTGTGTTGGACGATGAGGAGCGTGTTCTAAGGAATGCAGGAGGGGAGACATTTTAAGCCACAACCTTGACCTGACATCTGGACCTTGAGTCTGAATAGAGTGGTATTCAAGAACCGCTGGAATGAATAACTTAAAATTTTGCTTAAAGTGTATCACCCTGCTGCTAGTACACACATTAATATAATATATGTCAAAAGGATGTGAGGAGGTGTTGGTATTGGGGTGGGGGAAGAGGGGACACTGGTGGAGAGTGAAGGGGGAGCATGGGGGAGGTCGGGTGGGGGGGGGGGGAGGTCTAATTTTTAGTTTCATCGGAAAGGATAAAGGCGAAATTCTGAAAGACAAGACTAGGACAAAAAACCTGACTCCATCTTATTCCACCCCCATCCAGACAGACACAAAAAATATCTTCGAAGATAGTTGCATGCTCCTAGGGCACGGGCATAAGATTAGAACAACAACAACAGTTATGTAATCGGCTTGGTTCAAAAGAGAGAGAAGTCCTTTTGCCTGCTTTACAGAGAGAGGAGAGAGAGAGAGAGAGAAAGAGAGAGAGAAGAGAGAGATGAGATTATGAGAGAAGAGAGATGAGAGGAGAGAGAGAGGAGAGAGAGAGAGGAGACCGGAAAAAACCGAAAACGAAATTTATTAACCAGGAAACATGAGCTAAGCAATACAATGTTTTCACCAGCCCTGGGGGGAAGAAAAGAGAGAGAGAGAGGAGACGACGAGAGAGATGAGAGGAGACGAGAGAGAGACTGAGAGAGTGGAGAGAGAGAGAGAGAGAACGAAAACGAAATTTTATTAAACCAGGGAAACATGAGATAAGCTATACACTGCCTTTTTCCCCACCAGCCCTGGGGTGGAAGCGAGAGAGAGAGAGAGATGAGAGAGAGTGCGAGAGAGATGAGAGAGAGAGAGAGAGAGAGAGAGAAAATGACAATGACAATGACAATGACAATGTTTTATTCCCGAAAAGCATCGCCCGTTTTGGAAGGGTTTTATGTGACAATATTTCAAAGTCACAAAATCAATCATCCAAATACCAAAGTAACAGAACAATACTCACGATAGTAGATATCTAGAAGTTTATAAAAGCCTTGTACGAAAAATATACACAACTAGGTTGAATTGCGTTTCATTTCTAATGGACATAAGAGACTAAGTTTAAATAACTAGGATTCTGTAAAATTAGGTGCAATTAGTTCTCTTTTCTAAGGTTGTTGAAAAAATGGATATGTAAAATACAAAAATGTAACTCATTATCGTGCTCTCTTGTACAAAGAGGCATAGGGCCTATTGCATGTATATGTTAGACATATAACGTTTTGAATGTATAAACAAATCCGAAATTCCGAATCTGAATTAATCATTATAAACTTCAAGTGTCTAGCTACATACTTGTTAAAATAGGTTTGAACAACGTGATCTTCGATTCCAAACATCCTATAGGAAGACGGTGTAAAAGCCCATGGGCGGTAAGAAGCTCATGCCAAATTATCTCATGAAATGAAGAAATTTCAGTCAAATTTTGCCCATGAGAGACTCATGGGCAAATTTGACCTCATGGGCAAAATTTGACTGAAATTGCTTTATTTCATGAGATTAATTGGCATGGGCTTCTACCCGCCCATGGGCTTTTTACCCAGTCTACCCTACATGTAAAATCTATCACTATTTGTATTATGATCATTCCAGACTTGCCATCGATTTCAATAATCTCGTGCTAAGGCTTAATAAACAGGCACTGCGCCTTCCAAACGCTCTCATTCAACCATGCATACATTGGCCTTATCCCACAGCCACACTCCGTCTTCGGGGGACCTGATCTCAGTTTTGGCGAGGAAGGAAGGTGTAATTGGGCTGACGGCGAGGTTTAGTTGTATCAACGCCAAGGGCAGAGAGGGCAAGGTCAGAGGGCCAGGCATTTCACGGAGTTCTCACGCCGCTAGTGGGCTCTGACGTCTGCCCTGCTATTTAAGCTCTTCTCTCAAAGGTGCCCACCAACGCATTTCTGATGGTTTTTATAGTCGTTTTCTGGTTCTCCTCTCTCAAATGTTTATGGAACAACATTTTTTATATCCGCTTAGAGCTTTATGTATAGATTGATGATGAAACTAAGATAGAGAGAAAAAGTGAATTTTTTAAAAATTTATAAATGTATAAATGAAAATAATAGTGTTGTGTGTGTCATTTCAGTATCAGGAAAGTTTAATTGAAATCCGTGTGTTTCAGTAGGACAGTTAAAGTACCATAGTTAACGCATACATGTATTTTACTCCACGCGTTGCGCAGGTGCATTCTGACACACACACACACACACACACAACACACAAAACCACACACACACACAGACAATCATACTTCTCACCCCACCACCCTCTCTAACGACTTTCCCTTCCCACACACGCATAAGAAACGTTTTTTCTGTTTGTACAAAAAGTTTCACAAACATTAAGACTGATCGTAAAGTGTGAGAAGAGGAGAGCAAAACAAAACAAGCGCGGAAACGCCAATAGTTTGGGCACGCGGTTCTATTTTACCCACTCCAATCATGAGTCACCTCCCCTGTTTTTTCAATCATTTTATCTGCTAAACCAGAATGTTATCTCTGCAACATTTCGTAACTTTGTATATCTTTTGGAAAACATTTAAAACTATGTATCCTATTTATGCTCATCGAAAGAAGCACCGGCATACTCGTCGTGTCTGTTGTAGTGTCTGTATTACGTATGTTTATTATTTTTGTACGCTTTTAAAATACATCATTTAAAAGAGCGGCCAGAAGTGTAGCCTCGAATTGAAGTGCGACAATTTTGTCAAAACGTGCGACAATTTTGGAACGACAGACAGACAGACCGATCGACAGACAGACAGACAAAGTGAGTTTATAGGTTTGTGGCTTGAGCCACAAACAACAATAAACAAAAAGTGTTATGTATGTGAGTTATGTTTCTGTATTAGATGGTTATTTATTACACAGTATGTTTTTTTTTTAGAATAAAAAAATATGTATAGGTTTGTAACGTATGTCGTTTTGTTCTGTGCACATCTGTCTTTCTCACTCGTTCTTCCTGTATTTTGTATGTTTTTTTCTTCTTCTTTGCATACGTATATATTTCCTTAGAACTGTTCTACTTTTCTACCATGTCACTGTAGACATAATGTAATACGAGTTTCCTTCTCAGTCATACCTACGACCCACGTGTCAAAATGTCCTACCTCCCCAGCTACAGACTCCTTGTTTTACATTATGGTTCCCTACTATATTTTAATGTCATTGATCTACACTATGTCATTCTGCTTTCTGTTTATCATTTTGTAGTTTGTTTGTTTCCTTCTGTTTAATTCCTTTTTTGTTTGTGGCTCAAAAGCCACAAACCTTATAACTCACTTTGTCGGTCGGTCGGCCTGTCTGTCGGTTTGTCGGTCCAAAATTGTCGCACATTTTAACAAAATTGTCGCACTTTTTCTTCAAATCGAGGCTACACTTCAAAAATTAATTGAGGCCGCTCTTTAAAATGATGTATTTTAAAAGCGTACAAAATAATAACATTACGTAATACAGACACTGCAACAGACACGACGAGTACCGAGTATGCGGTGCTTCTTTTGATGAGTATAAGTAGGATACCATAGTTTTAAATGTTTTCCAAAAGATATAAAAAGTTTCGAAATGGTGCAGAGATAACATTCTGGTTTACAGAATTAAAATTATTGAAAAGCCAGGGGAGGAGACTCATTGTTGGAGTGGTAAAAATAGACCGCGTGCCACAAACTATTGCGATTTCGCGCTTGTTTTTAGATACAGATGTCCACTTTTGCATGATGATGTATGTTGCTCTTCATTCGTTCTCGGTCTCTTACCCAACAATCTATGTTCCTTTTATTTTTGTTGTTGTTGCCTCCACCCCCCCCCATCCCCCCATCCCCCACTCCACACCCAATTAATTTATTTTTGTTTCCAAACCACCTTTGCCATTCATGATTTCGATGGCTTGGAGTCAAACGGACTATCTTTAGATAGTCCAATTGACGTATTATTGAACCTTTTACAAAAACTAATAACTTGTATCAAACGATGACTATAGGTTATTTTTTGGCAATCTTTTTTTATACTAGTTATTAGTTTTCGTAATAAGTTCATATGTCAATGGACTATCTAAAGACAATCCGTTTTGACTCCAAGCCATCGAAAATGTTATAGGGAAGAACGGGTAAAAGCGCATGGGCGGTAAGAACGCCACCCAATTATCTCTGAAATAAGAAAATTTTCAGGTCAATTGCCCCATGAGACGAATGCTGACATTACGCTTCGTTTTATGGGCAAATTTGACTGAATTTTTTTTTTTTTTCATGAGATAATTGGGGTGGGCTTCTACCCAACAACCCACCCACGCGCTTTTTTACCCGTCTCCCCTACTCACTAGTCTCCAACCTCCACCTTCTCACACAAGGAAAACCTCTCTCTCTCTCTTCCATCTTCGTTTTGTTTTTTTCTTGGGTGAATTGTGTTCACAAATTATACATGCCTTGTTTGTTTTTAGTTTGAAGTGTAACCTTTAGTCATTCTCGGTTCCCTCGCGCTCGGGATCAGGATCATATTTCCCCAATCCTAGCTGGTCCAACGTTGTCCCATCCTTCCCCCAGCGCATTCAAAAGCCAGATCATTCGTGCGGCGGCCAGGGAAATTAATATACTGTTGCCAGATGTCTTATGTACATACATTGAAACGAAAGTCCCACAGTTTTTTAGCAAGCACAACAGAAAAATCAGCAATGAGGATGGTGGTTGTCTACTGCGAGAGAGAAAGAAGCAGGACAGGATCAGGATCAGTACGTTTCGCAGAGTGCCGAAAGTACTGGCAATCGTCGCGCGTGCACCTGTTTTGTTTGGCGTGGTGTATTTGTTTCCCTGCATCATATGGATTTGTAGATGGAAGTAACTGGGACTGGTGTGGTGTTTCTCCCTGTATCATTGTGGTTTGTAGATGGGAAGTACTGGTGTGTGCCTGTCACTGTATCATTGGTATTGTAGATAGGGAAGTACTGGTGTGTGCCTGTCCTGCATCATTGGATTGTAGATGGGAAGTACTGGTGTGTGTTTGTCCTGCATCATTGGATTGTAGATGGGAAGTACTGGTGTGTGTTCTGTCCTGTATCATTGGATTGTAGATGGGAAGTACTGGTGTGTGTTCTGTCCTGTATCATTGGATTGTAGATGGGAAGTACTGGTGTGTGTCTGTCCTGCATCATTGGATTGTAGATGGGAAGTACTGGTGTGTGCCTGTCCTGTATCATTGGATTGTAGATGGGAAGTACTGGTGTGTGTTCTCCCTGCATCATTGGATTGTAGATGGGAAGTATTGGTGTGTGTTTGTCCTGTATCATTGGATTGTAGATGGGAAGTACTGGTGTGTGTCTGTCCTGTATCATTGGATTGTAGATGGGAAGTACTGGTGTGTGCCTGTCCTGTATCATTGGATTGTAGATGGGAAGTACTGGTGTGTGCCTGTCCTGTATCATTGGATTGTAGATGGGAAGTATTGGTGTGTGTTTGTCCTGTATCATTGGATTGTAGATGGGAAGTACTGGTGTGTGTCTGTCCTGTATCATTGGATTGTAGATGGGAAGTACTGGTGTGTGCCTGTCCTGTATCATTGGATTGTAGATGGAAAGTATTGGTGTGTGTCTGTCCTTTATCGTGGATTGTAGATGGAGTATTGGTTGTGGTGGTTCTGTCCTGTATCAGGGATTGTAGATGGGAAGTTATTGGGTGTGTGTTATCCCCTGTCTCATTGGATTGTAGATTGGAGTATTGGTGTATGTTTTCACTGTAATCATGGATTGTAGAATGGGAAGTATTGGTGTGTTTCTCTCCTGTATCATTGGATTGTAAAGATGTGAAGTACTGTGATGTGTCTGTCCTGTTCTTGGATTGTAGATGGGAAGTATTGGTGTGTGTTTGTCCTGTATCATTGGATTGTAGATGGGAAGTACTGGTGTGTGCCTGTCCTGTATCATTGGATTGTAGATGGGAAGTATTGGTGTGTGTTTGTCCTGTATCATTGGATTGTAGATGGGAAGTATTGGTGTGTGTGTGTCATGTATCATTGGATTGTATATGGAATTATTGGTGTGTGTTGTCCCTTTTGCTATATTTGCTGTGTGCTGTTTTTGCTGTTTTTTAGGAAAGGCCTTCTTTCACGTGTGTTGTCTTGTGTGTTATGTCGATAAAGGGAAATTGAATTCGCCTCAATTATCCAGTTGTCTTGTGTCGACTTGCGAAAATTCATGAAGAAACGTCACTTCCCACTCGTTGTTGTGTACTTGTGTGTTTGCTCCGGTTCTTCTTACTTCTTCTTCTTCTTCTTTCTTCTTCGTGTTCTTGTTCTTGTTCTTGTTTTTGCTCTTGTTCTTGTTCTTGTTCTTCTTGTTCCTTCTCTTCTTCTTCTTCTTCTTCCTTCTTCTTCTTCTTCTTCTTCTTCCATGCATTATAGCGTCCTCCATCAACAATGTGATGAGTATGACGCTTACTACGCTACAGCCTCTTTCAGTTTTGTTGCATTACACATGAGAGACCATTGTCTGCGTGTGAGGTGTAATCCAGAGTGCCAAGATAGAGAGAGATACGAGCTGTCGATTGAAGTAGATGATGTTTTCAGATTTCTCAGTGTGTTTATTAGGGTGCGTGAACCGCTTTCAAAGCTTCACTCCCACAGATTTACGTAGGAAATAAAATGTGAAGACATCGACACTCTCACGCACTAAGGCGTTCCGGGAACAGTGAGTGAGAGAGAGAGAAGAGGAGAGAGAGGACCGCTTGAGAGGAGACCGGAGGGCGAGAGAGACTGAGGAGAAGACGAGAGAGAGAGAGAGGAGAGAGAGACGAGAGAGAGAGAGACAGAGAGAGAGAGAGAGACAGAGGAGTGGACAAGATGGAGAGAGAGAGAAGAGATCGAGACCGCGAGGAAGAGAGAGAGAACTCGGAACTCGGAAGTTTATTTGTACATTGGCTTTCAGGCCACAACCACAATACAAACATGGAGGGAGGAGAAGGGGACGGGCCGAAGGGGCATGCCAAAAGAATACGAACAGTAAGGACAATAACTAACAACATTATTAAATATTTTTTACAAAATCGAGCATATTTATTATCAGCCGATCAGTGAGATCATCAATGAAATATTTAATGCTACTGCTATCTGAGAGAGAGAGAGAGAGAGAAAAAGAGAGGAGAGAGAGAGAGAGAGAGAGAGAGAGACGGAGAGGAGGGAGAGAGAGAGAGAGAGAGAGAGAGGAGAGAGCGGAGAGAGGGAGAGAGATAGAGAGAGAGAGTGATGGAGAGAGAGAGACAGAGAGATGGAGAGAGCGAGAGAGAGGGAGAGAGAGAGAGTGGGGGAGGGAGGGAGGGAGGGAGGGATGAGAGAGAGAGAGAGAGGAGAGAGAGAGAGAGAGTAAGAAATAGAGAGAGAGAGAGACACACAGAGACAGAGACAGAGAGAGAAGGAGGGAGGGAGCGGAGGGACTCCGAGAGAGGAGAGAGACGGGAGGATGAAGAGAGAGACGAGAATGAGAAGAGAGCGAGAGAGAGAGAGAGACAGGGAGGAGGGAGGGAGTGAGGGAGAGAGAGGGAGAGAGAGAGAGAGAGAGAGGAAGAGACGCGAGAGAGATGGGATTCGGGGGAGAGAACGACTTGAATGAGAGAGAGAGAGGAGAGAGCGAGAGGGAGAGAGAGAGAGATAGAGATTGAGAGAGATATAGAGAGAGTGAGATTGAGAGAGTGTGAGAGAGAGAGAGACAGAGAGAGAGACGAGAGGAGAGAGAGAGAGAAGAGAGAGAGAGAGAGAGAGAGACTCAGATGAGAGACAACAGAACAGAGACAGGAGAGAGAGAGAGAGAGAGACCAGCGGGGAGAGATAAGAGAGAGAGAGAGAGACGAGAGAGAGAGAGAGAGAGAACGAACGAACGAACGAACGAACCATTTTGTTTTATATTGAGGGATAAGCGGAATAAGCACAATAACCGGCTTTTTTTCATCCGGCCCTCAGAACAAAAAGAAAAGAAAATTAAAAAATACAAATAGAAAAAAGACATCGCAAAAGTACAAGGAAAAAAAAAAAAAATCAAAACCCCACACTTAAATTCATGGTGGTCGTAAACGGACGCGGATCCGTGCAAGTACATATACATAAGATAAATTACATCAAATAAAGAGAGAGAGACTGAGGCAAGGACAGACTTCAGATTTCAGACACTTTATTTTACAAGGATAAGAATTTAGGCTGGGCCTAGTCTTCCCATTCTGTCCTTGGTTCTAAGCATGCAACGCATGTAAACTAATACAAAGATATAGAGAGAGTAGAGAGAGAGAGAGGGAGAGGGAGAGAGAGAGAGAGAGAGAGGAGAGGGGAAGGAGAGAGAGGAGACGAGAGAGAGGCGAGCGACAGCCACGGGACGAGAGCGAGGAGAGAGAGAGTGAGAGGGAGGTAAGATAAGACGAGAGAAGATTGAGAGAGAGAGAGAGAGAGAGAGCGTCTGAGAGTCTGAGTCTGAGTCTGAGTTGTTTAATGTACATCAGCCATAGGCCATTGCTGCAAACACGAAAATGAAGTGGATGATGGGGAAGGGTGGGAAAGAGGGTGAGGATGGGGGCAGACATGGGTGATTGAATGAAAAAGGCAAAGGAAAAAAAAAACCCCAAAAAACAAACAACATCATAATACATTTGCATTAGAATATATTGATACAAGTTTGCGACAATAAATGTTAACGACTAAGCTTGTTCAAACAGAGAGAACGAGAACACAGTCAACCTGACGTTAGTAACTTCAGTATATGAATAATCCGCGGACAACCTTAGCATCAAGCAAAATAATACTGGAAGACATACCATAAACTTACCATTCTACCTTATCGTCATTTCCAAAGTTAAGCCATAGATGAGGAGAGAGAGAGAGATGCGAGAAGAGAGAGACCGAGTCGGAGAGAGAAGAGAGAGAGAGAGATGAGAGAGCGAGAGAGATAGAGGAGAGAGAGAGAGATAGAGGAGAGAGAGAGAGAGAGGGGGGATAGAAGAGAGAGATAGAGAGAGACAGAAAAAGAGAGAAGTATAGAGAGAGAGGAGAGAGAGAGGGGGGCGGAGGAGAGAGAGAGAGAGAGGGAGAGGAGAAGAGAGAGAGAGAGAGATCGGAGGTAGGCTAAGAGACAGAGATAGTTGAGGAGAGAGAGAGTGAGGGAGAGATGAGGGGAGATGAGCGAGAGAGAGGAGAGAGAGATCTATATATATAGAGAGAGAGAGAGAGAGTGAGGGAGAGAGAGACAGAGAGAGAGACCCGAGAGAGAGAGAGAGAGTGGCAGTAGAAACGGAAGACCTACATACTAGCTACAACAACCAACAACAAACAAAAGCGACTGGGGAGTGGAAACAAAGTGAACAGCTAAAAGTTTTACCCAGAAAAGAAAGAAAAAAAAAAGTTATAAAAAAGCGCGGATTCGCAATCGTTTTTGGCAGCGGTCTATTTTTACCACTCCATGCAGTCAGCAAGTATTTCCCTAGCTTCTTCCGACTTTATAAAATCAACAAACTCGCTGCCTTTGTTTCCATCCCACTTAATTCTCTGAAAAGGCTCTTGGCTTTGTTCTTCATCAGTTTGGTCAATATCTTTACACCACAAAGAAAGAAACAACAGGCATGTGTTGGGGAGAGAGAGAGAGAAAGAGAGAGAGAGAGAGAGAGAGAGAGAGAGAGAGAGAGAGAGAGAGATGATGAGAGAGAGAGAGATGGAGAGAGAGAGAGAGAGAGAGAGAGAGAGAGAGAGAAGAGAGAGAGAGAGAGGACACTGGACACTGGACACTGGACACTGGAAAACTTTATTTGACAAGGATAAAGATTTTTAGGCGATGCGCTATTCTTACAATCTGTCCTTGGGAGAGGGGAGAGAGAGAGAGAGAGAGAGAGAGAGTTAGAGAGAGAGAGAGAGAGAGAGGGAGAGAGAGAGAGAGAGGAGAGAGAGAGAGAGAGATAGAGAGAGGAGAGAGAGAGAGAGAGACTCGGGAGAGATAGAGAGAGTGCGGAGAGAGAGAGAGAGAGAGAGAGAGAGAGAGAGAGAGAGAGAGAGGAGAGAGAGAGAGAGAGAGAGAGATAGCGAGAGAGAGAGAGAGAGAGAGAGACAGAAAAAGAGAGACAGAGAGCTCGAATATGCCAAATTGCTGTAAGGGATCCGCACTAAATCGTAGTGTAATTTTAATGTTTCAGTCTGTTAGAAGAGGTACAACTGCTTATAAATTATAGTAATCCCCTAAAGTTCATCTTCTTCCGAACAAACTCCCACACGGTAATAACTGTGCCTAAACAAAAAAATGAAGCAAAGAAGAACATGTACAAAGTTACACAGCATAAGAAAACAGCAATGCTCAACACAGCAATTCACCACCCAAGGAAAAGGAGCAGTTTCTAACTTAAAGACCCACTGACCCACCACCACGATTAAGTCCCTTGGTTGTTGTTTTTCTTCTGGGTAGCTGTGACCCACATACATAATGCCCCCAACTTCAAAATGAGGCTGCTCTTTAAAACGATGTTTCGTTTTCAATTTGAGGGCATTTGTATGGGAGTCAAGCCTGGTCAAAACAAGATTTCTTACCAGCTATAAAGAGGGAAAACCACGTGAAACCCGTGAGTTTGACACTTGATCTTGGTGGGTCTTTAGCATGACATTAGAGACCAGCAGTATCGCGTACGGGCCAGCCACACGTCCACTAAAATCGCACGACTGTACGAAACGATTCGATCACGTGGTCTCCAAGAAATTTTAAAAAAATGTTTTTAATGTGATTCGCGCTTCGATCGAGATTACGTGATCGAATCGTATTGTACAGTCATGCGATTTTAGTTGACGTGTGGCTGGCCCTTTGCTTCTTACGTTTCAGCCAACACCGCGAAAATGAAGACCAGTGAATGAGATCTCTCTTCTTCTTCTTCTTCGTTCGCTCAGACAGTTTCCTGTCATATGATCGTAGATGCGTCATGCTGCCGTTATGCGCCTAACTAAGAAATAGTTAGGCCCTGCATGTCCGACTTCGGTTGAAGAAATCTTTGTAAGAATTTGTAGAAAAAAATGAGATCAAAATAAATTATTATGATGCAAAATGAAACCCGGAGGGGTTGGTTAAGAGTCGCCGCTCGTACGCCAACGGGGTTTGCGACTTGCGCTGGTTCGAACCCAGCTGGTCACGGTGTTGTGTCCTTGGGAAAGATACTTTACTCCTGTTTCCTGGTCCTTCGGATGAGACCTAAAACCGAGGTCCCGTGTGCGAACGCACGCACAAAATCTTGCGCGCCCGAGACCTACCAGATCATGTGTCAAAATCACAGGCTTCACGTGTTTTCCCTCTTATAGATGGAAAAGAAATCTTATTTTTTTGACCAGTCTGACGCCCGCTAACAAATGCCCCCAAATTCAAACCGAAAAACATTAGTTTAAAGCGCAGCCTCAGTTTCAAGTTGGGAAAATTTGTATGGTTTAAACAAATCTTTATTCACTCACTCGGAAACGATCAAACAGAAAGACAATTAGAGCAACAACAAGCTCGAAGCTTATACCGTGCTCCTTAAATTAACGTCATAATTGCACAATTGATTGAACAGATGGAGAGACTGCGTTTAAACCAATATAATTTTGTATGTGGGTCACAGCTACCCAGTAAAAAAAACCAAGGGACTTAATCGTGGTCTATGCGTCAGTGTGTCTGTAAAGCCCATTCCACCACGTGTGCTTACTAAAGCACGCATCCTGTGCGCCAAATCATGGAGGTGCTATAAAACGTTTCTACTTCTATGGCGCCCAATAGCAGTCTTCCTAAACGGGCAGACTTTGGGCGTGGCGGGTAGGATAAACATCCCCAATCTGAAGAAGAAGAAGAAGAAGATAGAAGAACGAAGAAGAAGAAGAAGAAAAAGGAGAAGCAGAATATGTAGAAAGAAGAAGAAGAAGAAGAAACTCCCAAAGAAACGGCTGATGCACGTGACCATGGACAGCAGAAGGTCGGGAGCTGGAGAGGTCAGAGAGGGAAAGCTGATAGTGGGCTGACAAAGCGGGTGGTTTTGCGGAGTTTGCTTAAAAATAATGGCTTTTGTCACTGGTTGGCATCAGCCTGTAGAAAGGGCCAATAATAAAGGGGAGCTGTAAGGGTAAGACGGGGTAAAAAGCCCATGTGCGGGTAAGAAGCCCATGTCAATTATCTCATGATATAAAGAAAATTTCAGTTACGTTTTGCCCATGAGACGAGTGTTATTTTTTAGCATTCGTCTCATGGGCAAATTTGACTGAAATTTGCTATATTTCATGAGATAAAATTGGCATGGGCTTCTTACCCACCCAAAGGGCTTTTTACCCCGTCTTTCCCTACTATATCTGAATTTTCTACAGTATTGGAATTATCACTGTAAGGCTTAAGGTTCATCCACACGTCAGCTAAAATGGCACGACTGTACGATGTACGATGTGATTCGAATCACGTGATCTCGAAGCCCGAATCGCATTTTGTTTCTTGGAGACCAACGTGATCGAATCGTATCGAAACAGTAGTACGATTTTTTGTGGACGTGTGGCTGGCCCCTTTTTTTAAAGAACCCCCCACGTTCACGTGGCACATTCCCTCTTTTGCTAGGAAGCATTTCTTAAGATTTTATACCAGCTTATAAGAGGGAGAAAACCCACGTGAAAAACCATAATTTTGGACACGTGATCTCTCGTGATGGTTTCTTTTTTTTTTTAGCTTTTCGGTGGAAGACTATGACTCTATCTAGGGGGGGGGGGGGGGGCATATGGGGGGCGGCATTTGGGGGGGGGCGGGGGTGGGGCATTATGCAATGGACTTATAGTGTGCAGTCAATTGGGATCTAATTGGTTGGACTTTTAGGGGCCACATTTCCCCAACGCCAACCCTCTCGTCCTCAAAAAGTCCCCTTTGGCCTGCGAGTCTCTCCCGGAGTAGAGTGGGGATGTACGTTGGGCAAGGCATCTCCGCTGTTAAAACACAAAATAATTGTAGCCCAGCCCGCCCGGAACTAGCAGCTTGCCCCCACCCCCCTCTTCCTCTGCTATTCTGGCACAGTGTCATTTCACGTTGGAAACGGAAACAGACAGGCAACAAACAACTATGAGAGAGGAAGAGTGAATAAGCCCGACCAGTTAGGTGAGGTTGAGTACAGGCAAAGATATTCTTAAAGGGTAAGATGGAATACTTAAGAGCCCGGCGAACCGGGCTTGACAGAGTTATCGTTAGTGGGGACAGTGCACTATTCACAGTGGAGGCTATCCAACAAATCCAGACTGGAACTTGAACGGAGAAATTCAACTGGCCTATCGATGTGTATAATGTGTCCTGTTTAAAAGGGACATAACAAGTGTTTTTGTCCTCACTACTCATATAGGGAAAAGAGACCAGATTCTTATCTTCCCCATTACAGTCTTTGGTTACAAGGTAGAACAATGGCCCTGCTTCCAATCATCCAATCTCGGTCGTACGGATATCCATATGTGGGAGCATTAAAGGGGCACCCTGACGGATGATGAGTTTTTGCAAGAAACAACGTCTCGAGATCACCAGGGAAAACAACCTTTACAGAGATCGCAACAATCACTTTGTTCTGGTTTTGTAGAAATCAAACCGTCAAAACGGCGATTCCTACTTGGCGGGAAGTGACAACAGTGCGAAGTGCGGAAGTCAAGCGATTGTTTTCTAATGGCTTCCGCCTGAGGTAGACTAAATCGTTGTCGTTGCACGAAAATGTCCACCAATACAAGCCTTTAAAAACAACAACAACAGTTTTCATACAGTTTACCGAAAGGAGTTTCGCCTAGAGAGGTGTAAGAGGCTACGCCTAATTAGACGATAAACCAACCATGAGGGAGAGAGAGAGGAGAGAGGATGACGAGAGAGCGCGGAGTGACCCCTCTGTATAGAGAGAGGAGAATGGGAGAGATTTTGACTGGGGTGGGGGGAGAGCGTTGAGAGCGAGAGAGAGCGATAGGGAGGAGAGAGAGAGGACTGGAGGTCACTGGATTGGCACTGCAATACCAGGAAAGTCCGATGATTTTTTATTAATGTTAAATACTGAACAATGACAGTTGGATTACGGTATGTATGACTCCTAGTTGCATGTTGTGTTTCTTCGGCGTAAAGGGTAGGGGTGGAGGTGGAGGGAGGGGGAGGGGACGAGGGGTGGGGGGTGGGGTTGGTGGGGGGGTGGGGTGGAGCGGTTGTGGGTGGACGTGGGGTGCGGCGGAGGAGCTGAATTGTCAGACTACGCTATGTATTTGGGGATGGAAGAATTATAGGAGAGATTGGAGATTAGAAATGTCAATGTGAACACTCGGGACATAAGGTGACGAGAGGGAGAAAAGAGAGGAGAGAAACACAAAAAAAGCACCTTGTGTGTGTTGGTAATTGTCCAATTGTATGTTTTGTGTTGTCTGTCCCGCTAAGCCTGGGATGCTATCGTCTACTAATAGTACCATTGTTGCTGCCAATTCCCTTTGTTGATGATTGGAATATTGGTTCAAGGTTAGGCGAGGAGAGCGGAGTTGTGTGTGTGTGTCGTGTGTGTGGGTGTGTGTGTGTGTGTAGTTTGTGTTGTCGTGTGGTGTGTGCTTTGTGTGTGTTGGTTTGGTGTTGTGTGCCACTGCTGTGTGGTATGTGGGTGTGTGTGTGTGTGTTATGTCCGATGGATGAGGAGAGCGGAAGAGACTTAAAGAGAATCGTTAGAGAGCGCGAGAGAGGAGAGACGCCTGCGAGACAGAGAGAGAGAGAGACAGAGACAGAGACAGAGGACAGAGACAGACAGAGAGAAGAAGAGAGAGAGAGAAAGAGATATAGTTGGTGTGTGGTTGGGTAGTGAGATAGAAGAGAGAGATGAGAGAGCAGAGAGGATGAGAGATGAACGAGAAAGAGACGAGAGAGAGAGCGAGAGAGTTGGAGACGGAGAGCGAGAGAGGAGAGAAGGAGGAGAGAGAGAGCGAGCGAAGAGAGCGAGATGGAGAGAGGGAGAGAGAGAGAGAGAGAGAGAGAGAGGAGAGAGAGAGAGTTGCGCGAGCGCGCGCGTGTGTGCGTTCGTGTATGTGTTTGTGTGTGTGTGTGGTGTGCGTGAGTGTGCGTGCGCGTGCGCACGGGTTGGTGTGTAGGTGTTGTTTGTTGTGAGTGTGTGTTGAGTCGATGTGTGTGGTGTGTGTGTGTGTGTGAGAGAGTAGTGCTAGACGAGAGAGACCGAGAAGGATGGAGAGAGAGGGAGTAAAGAGAGAGAGAGAGAGAGCGAAAGATGAGAGAGAGAGAGACATTGAGGAGAGAGAGAGGAAGAGGAGAGGAGAGAGAGAGACAGACAGGACAGACATGAGAGAGAGAGAGACGAAGAGAGAGAGAGAAGAGAACGAGAGAGAGAGAGAGAGTGCCGCGAGGACTCGAGAGACGTGAGAGAGAGAGGCAGAGTGTTTTGTGCAGCTGCAGAGAAGTGGCTTGAGTCGGTTGAGAGCATTCGAACATGGTTTGGAGAGACGGAGGGAGAGAGACAGAGACAGAGACGGACAGAGACAGAAGAGCAAACAGAGAGAAAGAGAAAGAGACAGAGAGATGCGACGGCGGATCATTAGCCATAACTCAAAAGCAAACAAGGACAGACAGACAGACAGACTGTGACAGACAAACAACTTGTTCAAACGTGTAGTGTTCCTGTCAGCTGCCATTATCACGTTAGCCGGTAACCCTTCGCCACCTCTAGTTCTTTTCTCACAGTGATGAGTCAGAGTGGTGGTAGATTAGAGTAGCAGCATGTACCATTAAAACCCATGTCAAGCCCGTTACAGATTGCGCTCTTTGACTCACTGACCTATCTGTTTGGTCTGTGTGTCTGTCTGTCTGTCTGTCTGTATATCTACCTGTCTCTGTTCAAGTTCAAGTATACTTTAACCCTTTCACCGCCAGCCATATTTCAGCCAAACATTCCCATTAACCCTTTCACCGCCTAAGTCGCATTTTAGCACCACAGTGATTTTTAACACCTATGTCACTAAAAGGCATCAAATTGGGGTCTATATTATCCAAAGACCCTATTGTCTTAGTTTTGGGAAGTAAGGATAGACCTTATTTTATATATATGTCACAGAAGAATCCCCAATAGCTGCAGATGGATTTTGTTTCTCTACCCAGGTAATTTATAAATGGAACATTTTGGCTGAAATATGGCGGCGGTGAAAGGGTAAATTAAATTTACCTGGGTAGAGGACAAAATGCCATCTGGGGGGCAGTTATTGGGGATTCTTCTGTGACATCATATATAAAACAAGGTCTATCCTTACTTCCCAAAACTATTAAGACAATAGGGGTCTTTGGATAATACTTAATAGACCCCAATTTTGATGCCCTTTTAGTGACATAGGTGTTAAATCACTGGTGCTAAAATGCGACTTTGGCGGTGAAAGGGTTAAAATCTCCACAAGAGAAACTCAGGTTAGGGGCAACGACATGACAGAATTACTCGAATAACACTGTGTTGTCATGGGGGAGAGAATGCAGAAATGCCAACGTGTAGTTTTGACCATCAGCATCGTTTTGCTGAGAAGAGGGTTTCCTGAGTACAAACTGAATAGAATGTTCACAGAGTTTACTGTTTTCTCTCGGTTATTTGAGCTTACGGTATGTGTAGAACGTACCGAATCCTGAGTTCTGTGAAGGATACAAAATATGATTGGGATTCGTTACATGTGTGTTAATATTAGTTAGTGTGACAAGGTGAGACTGCTTAATTGTTCATGGGCTGAGGGCTGAGAGAGAGAGAGAATCTGAGAGATTAGAGAGAGAGAGAGAGAGAGGGAGAGGGACGAGAGAGGAGATGAGAGAGGAGAGAGAGAGGAGAGAGAGAGAGGGAGAGGGATTGAGAGAGAGAGATAGGAGATGAGATGAGATGAGGACAGAGAGAGAGAGAGAGGGGGAGTAGGGAGAGAGTGGAGAGGAGGAGAGAGAGAGAGAGCGGAGCGGCGGAGAGGGTGCGAGCGCTTAGAGAGAGATGAGAGAGAAAGAGGAGGAGAGGGAGGTCGAGAGAGAAGAGGAGGAGTGTAGGAGGTGAGTGAGTGAGAGAGATCCGAGAGAGAGAGAGATGAGACTGATAGTGAGAGAGAGAGAGAGAGAGAGAGAGAGAGAGAGAGAGAGAGGACTTGAAAGGGAAAACTTGAACTTTAATTTCCAAGGGCAAAGCCTATAATGCCTTAATTTCTTCCAATCCTTCCTCTGAGAGAGATGGGGCAGAGAGCGAGGGATGAGCGAGGGAGACGATGAGAGAATATGCAACCAGAGAGATGGGATGGGAGAGGGAGAGAGAGAGAGCGAGAGCAGAGTTGGGAGATGACTGAGAGAGAGAGAGAGGAGATGGGAGGAGAGTGGAGAGAGAGCGAAGAGAGAGAAACTTTGGTGAAAACGACTGTGACTCATTTCTAGGTGATATGAGATTTTCGGCAACGCCTTATTCTTAGAGACCGTACTGAGATAAACAGGGAGGGAAACGAGTGAGAGAGCGTGAGATGAGAGTTGGGAGGAGAGGGCAGAGGGACGAATGAAGGACTGGAGTTCCGGAGATGCAGAGACTGAGAGGGTGACGAACGGATCAGTGATCGCATAATCCCCGACGACGTCCAGAGTGGGAGGACGGAGAGAGAGAGCGAGAGGAGAGTGAGGAAAGAAGTGGGAGTGAAGAGAGGAGGGAGGACTAGAGGAGAGAGAGGGATTGAGTGAAGATGACGGAGAGGAGAGAGAGGAGAGATCCGAGAAAGAACTAGAACGAGAGGGAGACGTGAGGGGAGGACGGAGAGAGAGAGTGAGGAGAGCGAGAACGAGAGAGAGGAAGAGGATGCCAGTACGGAGACGAGAGAGAGAGATGAGATTGAAAAACCTGAACTTTATTTTCTAGACAAGGAGATAGGATTTTAGGCAACGCCTTATTCTTCCAATCCTGTCCGTGGGGAGAAAAGAGCGAGAGGAGGGAGAGAGAGAGAGAGGAGATGGATGAGGAGGAGAGAGAGAGAGAGGAGAGATCCAGAGAAGAAGAAGATAGGGAGAAGCTGAGCGAGTGGGTAGAGAGAGATGGCGGAAAGATGGGAGATGATCGAGAGACGACGAGAGAGAGAGAGAGAATAACTAGACCTGAAGAGAGACTAATGGAATAAGCTAAGAACGTGGCAAGAGAGCAACAGACGGAACACGAGCTGAGACGAATGAGCTGGAAGAGAGAGAAAGACAAAGAGAAGAAGAAAATAATATGGCAAAGCCTTAACTGTACTCTCTGTTCGTAATGAAAGAAAGCCAAGGAATAGAATGTTTGACCTTGAGTTATTGTCATTTGCCCCAGTTTACACTGGGCAAAGGAGTTCTAGAGTTTGAGAGTCCGCCCACACCGCATCGGTTTGGTGAGATCTCATTTATCTGTCCTTTTCTGACGATTAACCCCAAGGAGAGAGATTAGAGACAGAGAGAAACAGAAACAGAAAGAGACGAGAGAGAGAGAGAGGAGATAGACCCAGTGAGACAGACAGACACAGACAGACACGGAAGACAGACCCGCAGAGAGCAGACAGACCAAAACTAACCGGGGAAGACTGGGTGTGTCTTCTATCTTTATTTTCTAACCAGTGCTGAATAGGAAGATTGAATCCCCGAGTCCCCCCGGAGAAGTGGAGAGAGAACAAAGACACGAGAGGTGGGAGAGAGAGTGAGAGGAGGGAGAGGAGAGAGAGGGTTCTTTTTGTATATTGAGAAGGAGGGGCGCTTTTTTACCCAGGGAGAGGAGGAGTAGGATCTTAACAGAGTTTCAGGAGGAAGAGAGAGATGGAAAAATAGAGAAATTGAATGAGTAGAAAATGAGCTGATGTTGGGTAAACCCACTGCTCCCTAAACGGATGCTCAGAGCACCACCCGTGTACCCCCGAGCCCCCTCTGCTTTTGGGTGTGCAATTGTGTTGCCCGTGAGAGAGAGATACAGCTGTCATGACTAGCTGGTGACTGTAAAAGGCCCGAGACCGGGTCTTTTGCAAGTGATTTACGTTGACCACAGTTGTTTGCAGACTCGAAGACAGACTAGTGAGAGAAAATGACGAGGAGAGTTCTGGGTAGTAGCTGTAGGGAGAGCATGGCTAGGAATGTGACAGAGAGAGAGATGCTGCGCTCTATGAAAGCCATGGTCAAAACCAGAGAAGCTAGAGGACTCCCCCACTCCCCCAAGAGAGAGGGCCCCCCCAGGAGTCACACCCTGTCATTGACCCCTCTCGAGTGATCCCCAAAGAGAGCAATGACCAGCTGTCAGCAGGGAGAGTTTGCCTGACCATCATGAGAGAAAGAGAGACAGACTCGTCAGCCACCTCCCGATCGTTAGGAGACTGGTCCTGATATGAAGAAGAGAGATGAGGGAGCAGAACGAGTGAGAGCAGGAGGCGTGAAAGAGATGATCAGAGTGTTGCGAGAGAGATAGAGAGAGAGATAGGTTGGGCGAGACCCAGAGAGTAATTAGACAGTGAATGTAGGGAGGGAGGGTAGGGATCGGAGAGGAGTCTATGTCTACAGAGAGTGAGACGGATGTAGAGAGAGGAGAGAGAGAGGGGTGATAATGTTTCAAAACTCAGACACCCCCTCTCCAATCTAGAGAGAGAGATTAGATGATCTTCTTCCTCGAAGAAAGACCTCTCCACCACTCCTCTCCTCTACCGCTCCAGTCCCACCCCGAGAGAGCCCCCGTCCGCAAGACACCCCAGTATCACCACCAAGACCATGACAACTCCCCTCTCCCCCCCTATGTAGACTCTCTCTCTGACCCTCCCCAGACAAAGAGACACAGACAAAATGCATGATAACGAGAGTGAAGCACATAGTTCTCCGATGAGTGAAATAGTTCTGGAAGCATCTCATCATGTCTACCCACCCAGATCTTCTCTCTCTCCCCCCCGTCATTTCCCCAGCCCCCTCACTCCCCCTATCAACCCTCTCTACCCATGAATGTACACTGTATTTGGGTGAATTTCTATGCCTGTATGTAATCGTTTTCCTTGACTTTGACTATTCTCTTCCTTCTCACTCGATGGGAAAAGGGCTCTCACTGGCTCCTTTCTGCCCATCCAGCTTCCTCTAACAGACTCACCAATTCATGACGGTGAATCGCACATAGTTCTCGATGTCCTCGTTCAACAGCAGTATCTCAAGAGATGCAACCCCCACCCCCTCTCTCTCTCCCCCCCTCTCCTCCCCCCATCTCTCCCCCCCCTCTCCCCCACTTCTCCCACTATCATTTTCTGCACCTCCCCCTACAGACTCCAGAACCAGCGCATCATGACGGTGAAGCACATAGTTCTCGATGTCCTCGTTCTGGTAGTATCTCATCATGTCGGGGTCCACCACCACGAGGGTCTCCGTGCTCTTCTCCTCCAGCCGGAAGTCGGACATGCTGTGCCTAATTATTTCTTACTTAGGCGCATAAACGGCCGCATGATGCGCATGAATGCATACTCGTGCTGATGATAATCGACAGGAAACAAACTGTCTGAGCGATAGAAGAAGAAGAAGGACTGGAAGGAAGCAAGACAGCAGAACGTGTAAAACATTGTTGCTCACCAGCCGTGTCTCCTGAAAGGGAAAACTGCCAGACAAGACAGACAGATAGACAGACAGACAGAAGACAGAGACAGACAGATTGAGACAGGCAGGAGCCCGAGCCACCTTGGCATTCCCATTCAGGTGTCTCTACTTGGATTTTTTTTTTTTTTTTTTTTTTTTTTTTTTTTCTTCTTTTTTAAAGACCTCATCACTTTTTTTTTTTTTTTCACCTTGAGGTGTTGAAGGTTGAGGCGAATGAAGGGAGGAATGGTGGTATAGTAGTAGGGGTAGGTGAAAAGGGAAATGGGGGTGGGTGGTATGTTTGTTTTATTTTTAATTTTGGTGTGGCTCAAGCCACAAACCAGTATACCTATAACTCACTTTGTCGGTCTGTCTGTCGGTCGGTCTGTGTCGGTCCAAACATTGTCGCACATATTGACAACATTGTCGCACATATTGTAAAAGAGAAACAAAATACTTGGGCATAGAGTAACATTTCAGTTGTCATATCTACAGTCCTTACGTATGGAAATAATTGTATACTGAACAGAGCACATGAATCTTCATTTTAAAGCGTACAAAATAATAAACATACGTAATACAGACTGCACTGCAACAGACACGACGAGTATGCGGTGCTTCTTTCGATGAGTATAAGTAGGATAAATAGTTTTAAATGTTTTCCCCCATTTCCCTCGGCCTTCCTTCCAAAAGATATAAAAAAAGTTACGAAATGGTGCAGAGATAGCATTCTGGTTTACAGATTAAAATTATTGAAAAGCCATGGTAAAAGGGAGGCGACTCAGTGTATGTAATGATTGGAGTGGTAAAAATAGACCGCTGGGTGTGCCACAAACGATTGCGAATCCGCGCTTGTTTTCATACTTTTGTTTAGTTCTTTTCTTTTCTTCCTTTCACTTGGGTAAACCTTTAGCTGTGGCCCCCCCCCTTTTGCTTCCACTCCAGTCGCTTGTGTTGTTGTTGGTTGTTGCTATTATCGGTCCTTCTTTGGTTTAGGTCTTTTGCTCCTGGCTCTCTCTCTCTCTCTCTCCCTCTCTTATCCTCCCCCTCCCCCTCTCTCTCTCTTCGTCTCTCTCTCTCTCTTTCTCCTCTCTCCCTCTCTCTCCCTCTCCCAATCTCTCTCTCCCTCTCGCATTCTCGCCCACTCTCTACATCTCAGTCTCTTCATCCTCTCTCCACTCCCCTCTCTCTGCTCCTCAATCTCCTCCCATCTCTCTCTCCTCTCTTCTCCTTCTCTCGTCTCTCTCATCTCCCTCTCGCTCTCCCCTCTCCTTCTCCTCTCTCACCTCCTCTCCCTCTCTCGGTCTCTTCGTCTCATCTCCTCTCTCTCTCTTCTCCCTCCTTCGTCCCCTTCTCCTCAGTCTCTTCCTCTTTCTCTCCTCCCCCTCTCCTCTCCTCGCACTCTCTCACGGTCTCCTCTCTCTTCTCTCGTCCCTCCTCTTTTCGTCCTCTCTCCCTCTCTCCCCTCATCCCTCCATCGATCTCTCCTCTCTCGTTCCTCCTCCTCTCACGCTTCCCTCTCTCCTCCCTCTCTCTCCCTCTCCTCGCTTCTCCTCTCTACATCTCCA
>CM065693.1:43720515-43728015 GCA_017654935.2 Phymorhynchus buccinoides
CCGTTTCACGCAGTCCTTCCAGTTCTGCAGAAAATAGATAGAAGACACCGTTTCCCCGGTTAGTTTGGTTGTCTGCGTTTGTCTGTTCATGCGTGTCTGTGTGTGTCTGTCTGTCTGTCGGTCTATCTTGTCTCTGTCTCTTTCTGTTTCTGTTTCTCTGTCTCTATCTCTCTCACTTGGGTAGAGCAGAAAAGAGAGGGAACAAAACCATGTGACAAACTTAGACCTCCTTGTGCCCAGCTGTAAACTGGGGCAAATGAACAATAACTCAAGGTCAAACATTATCACTTCCCTTCTGGCTTTCTTTCATTACGAACAGAGAGTACAGTTAAGGCTTTGCCATATTATTTTCTTCTTCTTTTTGTCTTTTCTTTCTTCCAGCTCATTCGTTAGCTAGTGTTCCGTCTGTTGCTTTTTGCCACGTTTTAGCTTATTCCATTAGTGAATTCAGGTGTAGTTATTCTCTGTCTCTCTTTCTCTGGTCTCGGTCTCTTGTCTCTGTCTCTCTCTCTCATCTCTCTCTCTCCTCGTCTACTCATCATCTGAGTCTCTCTCTCTGTCTCCTCGTCTGCCCCGTCATCCTCTCTCCATCGTCGCTTCATTAGGGGCCTTGGCCTATTTGAATAAAATATTCGCACTCTCGCTCTCTCTCTCTCCCTCTCCCTGCTCATCTCCTCTCTCTCATCTCTCTCTCCTGCCCTCTCTCTCTCTCTCTCTCTCATCCTCCCTCTCTCTCTCCCTCTTCTCTCTCTCTCCCTCTCTCTCCTCTCTCTCCCCTCTCTCCGTCTCTCTCACTCTCTCTCTCTCGTTCTCTCCCTCTCTCTCTCCCTCTCTCTCCGCCCTCCGTCGATCTCTCTCTCTTCTCTCGCTCTCTCTCTCTCTCTCTCTCTCCCCTCTCTCTCTCTATTCTCTCTCTCCCTCCCTCTCTCTCTCTCTCCAACCTCTCTCCTCTCTCCTCTCTCTCTCTCTCTCCCATCTCTCTCTCTCTCTCTCTCTCTCATTCTCCTCTCTCTCCTCTCATTCTCTCTCTCTCATCTCTCCTCTCTCTCTCTCTCTCTCTCTCACCATCTCTCTCCCTCTCTCCTCTCTCTCTCTCCCTCCCTCTCTCCTCTCTCCCTCTCTCTCTCTCTCTCGTCCATCTCTCTCTCCCTCTCTCTCTCTCTCTCTCTCCTCCCTCTCTCTCTCCCTCTCTCTCTCTCTCTCCTACTCTCTCTCTCCCTCTCTCTCTGCCTCTCTCGCTCTCAGCTCCCTCTCTCTCTCTCTCCCGCTCTCCTCTCTCTCTCTCAAGCTCTCTCTGCGCTCCTCTCGATCTCTCTCTCCTCTCTCCTCTCCCTCCCTCTCTCTCTCTCTCCTCTCTCCCTCTCTCTCTCTCTCTCTCAACTCTCTCTCACTCAATCTCTCTCTCGTCCGTCTCTCCTCCTCAACCTCTCTCTCTCTCTCTCTCTCTCTGCTATTTCATTCGTTGTCCCTCTCTTCTCTCTTCTCTCCTCCTCTCTTCACCTCTCTCCTTCTCTCGTTCTCCCTCCTCTCCCCATCTCCTCTCCGCATCACTCTCTCGTCTCCACATCTCTCTCTCTCATCTCCTCTCTCTCTCCCCTCCTCTCTCTCTCTCTCTCTCACCTTCCATCTGTCGATCGTCTCTCTCCCTCTCGCTCTCTACTCTCTCTTCGTTCGTCTTTCTCACTCTCTCTCTCATTCTCTCTCTGCTCTCCTCTCTCTCTCTCTCTCTCTCTCCTCTCTCTCTCTCCTCTCGTCTCATCTCCGAGCCCTCATCTCTCTCTCTCTCCTTTCTCGCTATTTGAGTATAATATGTTCACAATGTATTCATGTTCAAACACTATGAATTTGGTTAACATTAACGGCTGTTATGCTTAATTAACTACATGAAATTATCTTGTTTGCTTGTACTTGCCCATCCAAATGGGCCTGTGGCCTAATCGATTAAAAAATTCAGACTCAGACTCAGACTCAGACTCTCTCATCTCTCTCTCTCTCCTCTCCACTCTCTCGTCTCTCTCTCCCTCTCTCTCTCTCTCTCCTCTCTCTCTCTCTCTCTCTCTCTCTCTCTCTCTCTCTCTCTCTCTCTCTCTCTCATCTCTCTCAGGACAGATCTGGACAAACTTGGAATAGGCGCTTGCCTAAAATCTTATATCCTTGGAAAAAATAAAGTTCAAGGTCTCAAGTTCTCTCTCTCTCTCTCTACTCTCTCTCTCTCTCTCTCTCTCTCTCTCTCCTCATCTCGATCTCTCCCTCTCTCTCTCTCTCAGCCCATGAGAAACATAAGCAGTCTCACCCTGACACTAACTAATATTAACACGCATATAACGAATCCCAATCATATGTTGTACACAGAACTCACGAGTCGGCATGTTCTACGCATACCGTAAGCTCAAATAACCGAGAGAAAACAGTGAACTCTGTGAACATTCTATTCAGTTTGTACTCAGGAAACCCTCTTCTCAGCAAAACGATGCTGATGGTCAAAACTACACGTTGGCATTTCTGCATTCTCTCCCCCATGACAACACAGTGTTATTCGAGTAATTCTGTCATGTCGTTCCCCTAACCTGAGTTTCTCTTTTGGAGATTTTAACCCTTTCACCGCCAAAGTCGCATTTTAGCACCACAGTGATTTAACACCTATGTCACTAAAAGGCATCAAATTGGGGTCTATTATCCAAATACCCTATTGTCTTAGTTTTGGGAAGTAAGGATAGACGCTCATTTTATCTACGTCACAGAAGAATCCCCAATACTGCAGATCTCTTTTTTTGTTCTCTACCCAGGTAAATTTAATGGGAATTGTTTGGCTGAAATATGGCTGGCGGTGAAAGGTCTCCTCTCTAAAGTCTACTTGAACTTGAACTTGAACAGAGACAGGTAGATATACAGACAGACAGACAGACAGACACACAGACCAAACAGATAGGTCAGTGAGTCGAAGAGCGCAATCTGTAACGGGCTTGACATGGGTTGTAATGGTACATGCTGCTACTCTAATCTACCACCACTCTGACTCATCACTGTGGGAAAAGAGCTAGAGGTGGCGAAGGGTTACTGGCTACCATGATAATGGCAGCTGACAGGAACACTACAGGTTTGAACAAAGTTGTTTGTCTGTCACAGTCTGTCTGTCTGTCTGTCTTGTTGCTTTGTGAGTTATGCTAATGATCCCCGTTCGCATCTCTCTCTCTCCTCTCTCTCATCTCTCTCTCTCTCTCTCTCTCTCTCTCTCTCTCTCTCTCTCTCTCGCTCTCCTGGCTCTGTCTCTCTCTGTCTCCCCGTCTCTGTCTCTGTCTCTCTCCCTCTCTCTCCAAACCATGTTCTAGCTCTCAGCCGGGACTCAAACCACCATGTGCAGGCTCACAAAACGCTCTCTCTCGTCTCTCTCTCTCTCTCTCTCTCTCTCTCTCTCTCACTCTCTCTATCTCTCTCTCTCTGTCTCTGTCTCTGTTCTCTCTCTCGCTCTCCTTCTCTCTCTCTCTCTCTCTCTCTCTCTCTCTCTCTCTCTCTCTCTCTCTCTCTCCTCCACTCTCTCACACACACTCATGTGAGTCTCACACACACACAACACACAACACACACACACACACACCACACACACACACCACCACCCGGTGGCGCACGCGCGCACAACACACGCACACGCACACACCACACACACACACCACTCACACACTCTCTCTCATACTCAAATCGAAAACAGATCTCGTCTCGCGTCTCTCGCCTCTCGCTCACTCTGTCTCTCGGCTCCTCCTCTCTCGTCTCTCTCTCTCTCGCTCTCGCTCTTCTCTCTCTTCTCGAGATCTCTCCTCTCCTCGCTCTCTCGGGTCTCTCTCGCTCGCTCGAATCTCTCTCGTCTCTCTCTCTCTCGCTCTCTCTCCTCTCCTCTCTCTCTCTCTCTCTCTCTCTCATCTCTCTCTCTCTTCTCTCATCACCACACACACACACACACACTATATCTTTCCTCTCTTCTCTCTCTCCAGTTTCCTCCTCTCTCTGTCTGTCTCTCTGTCTGTCTGTCTCTTCTGTCTCTGTCTCTGTCTCTCTCTCTCTCTCTCTCTCTCTCTCTCTCTCTCCCTCTCTCACACAGGACACACACTCAGACACACTCACACACACACACACACACACACACACACACACACACACACGCCTCGCCCTAACCCCCCTTAACCAATATCCAACCATCAAGGGAGATTTGGCAGCAACAATGGTACTATTAGTAGACGATATCATCCCAGCTTAGCGGGACAGACACACAGACAATTGGACAATTACAAACACACACACATGCTTTTTTTGTTTCTCTCTCTTCTCCTCTCAGACCTTATGTCCGAGTGTCACACTTGACATTTCTAATCTCCCCATACATGCGTAGTCTGACAATTCAGCTCCTCCGCCCTTCCCCACGTCACCCCCCCCACCCACCCCACCCCCACCCCACCCCACCCCACACCCACTCCCACCCCCCCTCCCTCCCCCGTCCACCCTACCTTAAACGCCGCTTGAGAAAACACACATGCAACTAGAGTTCGATTACACATACCGGATCTAATCAGAAACTTGCATTGTTCGTATTTAACATTGAAAAAAAAATAAATCGGAAACTTTCCTGGTATTGCAGTACCTCCAGTACCTCCAGGTCTCTCTCTCTCTCTCTCTCTCTCTCTCTCTCTCTCCTCTCTCTCTCTCTCTCTCAGACTCTCTCTCTCTCTCAATGGTTGGTTTAACGTCTAATTAGGCGTAGCCTCTTACACCTCTCTAGGCGAAACTCCTTTCGGTAAACTGTATGAAAACTGTTGTTGTTGTTTTTAAAGGCTTGTATTGTGGAAATTTCGTGCAAACGATTTAGTCTAACTCAAGCGGCCATTAGAAAACAATCTGACTTCCAGCACCTCCGCCAAGGAGGAATCGCCGATTTGACGGGTTGATGTCTAGGAAACCAGAGCAAAGTGAGTGTTGCGATCTCTGTAAAGGGTGTTTTCCTGGTGATCTCGACGTGTTTCTTGCAACAGAAACGCATCCGTCAGGGTGCCCCTTTAATGCTCCACATATGGATATCCGTACGACCGAGATTGGATGATTGGAGCAGGGCCATTGTTCTACCTGTACCAAAGACTGTATAGGAGAAGATAAGCATCCGGTCTCTTTTCCCTATATGAGTAGTGAGGACAGAAACACTGGTTATGTCCCTTTTAAACAGGACACATTTTACACATCGATAGGCCAGTTGAATTCTCCGTTCAAGTTCCAGTCCGAGTTTTTGGATAGCCTGCACTGTGAATAGTGTACTGTCCCCACTAACGATAACTCTATCAGCCCGGTTCGCCGAGCTCTTAAGTAATCCATCTTACCCTTTTAGAATATCTTTGCCTGTACTCAACCTCACCTAACTGGTCGGGCTTATTCACTCTTCCTCTCTCATAGTTGTTTGTTGCCTGTCTGTCGTTTCCGACAATGACTGCCAGATAGCACAGGGAGAGGGGGGGGGGGGGGGGCAGCTGCTATTCCGGCGGGCTGGGCTACAATTATTTTGTTTTTACAGCGGAGATGCCTTGCCCAAGGTACATCCCCACTCTCCCGGCCAAAGGGACTTTTGAGGACGAGAGGTTGGCGTTGGGGAAGGTCCCCTAAAAAGGCCAACCAATCCCATTGGCTGCAGCACTAGAGCCAGTGCAAATGCCCCCCCCCTAGTTAGAGAGTCATAGTCTTCCACAGAAAGGCTAAAAAAAAAACCCACGTCACGTGTCAAAATCATGGTTTTCACGTGTTTTCCCTCTTATAGCTGGTAAGAAATCTTAAGAAATCTTCCTAGCATAAGAGGGAATGTGACACGTGACGTGGGGGGTCTTTAAGGACCCAGCCACACGTCCACAAAAATCGTACGACTGTTCCATACGATTCGATCACGCGGTCTCCAAGAACAAAATGCGATTCGGGCTTCGAGATCACGTGATCGAATCGTATCGTACAGTCGTACGATTTTAGCTGACGTGTGGATGACCCTTAAGCCTTACCGTGATATTCCAATACTGTAGAAAATCAGATATAGTAGGTGAAGACGGGGTCAAAAGCCCATTGGCGGGAAAGAAGCCCATGCCAATTATCTCATGAAATAAAGATAGCATTCGTCTCATGGGCAAATTTGACTGAAATTTTCTTTATTTCATGATACAATTGGCATGGGTTTCTTACCCGCCCATGGGCTTTTTACCCCGTCTTACCCTACAGCTCCCCTTTATTATTGGCCCTTTCTACAGGCTGATGCCAACCAGTGACAAAAGCCATTATTTTTAAGCAAACTCCGCCAAACCACCCGCTTTGTCAGCCCACTATCAGCTTTCCCTCTCTGACCTCTCCCGACCTTCTGCTGTCCGTGGTCACGTGCATGCCGTTCTTTGGGATTTCTGCTTCTTCTTCTTCTTTTCTTCTTCTTCTTCTTCTTCTTCTTCTTCTTCTTCGTCTACTCAACCCAACCATTACTTGGGATGTTTATCCTGCCCCCACGGCCCAAAGCCTTCGTTTAGATTGCTATTGGCGCACAGGATGCGTGCTTTGTGAGTTCGTGTCGACGAAATAGGATTTTACGCTCTCTGCGGTCTTTCGACCCATGTGGGGCATCTTTAAATACAAAGATGGTGGGAACAATACTGGAGGCAAGGCAAATGCCCGGAGGCAGTGCAACACCAGTAAAGTCCCGATTTTTTAGCAATACAAATATTATGTGTAGCAGTAACCACGCCTCGGTTAAACCTCATCGGCTATGGTACCGCCACAAGTAATGGTAAGCAATTACGTGAGTTCGTGTCATCCATTCCACCAGCACACCTAGTGGAATGGGCTTTAAAGACACACTGACGCACCACGATTAAGTCCCTTGGTGTGCTTTTTCTTTTTTCTAGGTAGCTGTGATCCACATACAAATGTCCCCAACTTCAAACTGAGGCTGCTCTTTAAAACTGATGTTTCGTTTTGAATTTGGGGGCATTTGTATGGGAGTCAGACCTGGTCAAAACAAGATCTCTTTCCAGTTATATAAGAGAGAAAACACGTGAAACCCGTGATTTTGACACGTGATCTGGTAGGTCTCGGGCGCGCAAGATTTTGTGCGTGCGTTCGCACACGGGACCTCGGCGTTTTAGGTCTCTTCCGAAGGACCAGCGAAATAGGAGTAAAGTGTCTTTCCCAAGGACACAACACCGTGACCAGCTGGGTTCGAACCAGCGCAAGTCGCAAACCCCGTTGGATTACGAGCGGCGACTCTCCACCAACCGGCCACGGCGCCTCCGGGTTTCATTTGCCATAATAATAATTTATTTTGATCTCCGCCTCGTCCCCCTAACCGATCTCCATCCCCCCCCCCTCCCCCTGTGGGGATACCGGGGGGGGTCTTTCGTACAAATAGTTCCCCCACCTTCTGGAAGTTATGTGATTGTAACTTCCTCTAATCTATCACTCTCTTTGACTCTGCCTTTTCCTTTTGCTTACTGTCATCTG
>CM065693.1:43738015-43740515 GCA_017654935.2 Phymorhynchus buccinoides
TTCTCTCTCTCTCTCTCTCTCTCTCTCTCTCTCTCTCTCTCTCTCTCTCTCTCTCTCTCTCTCTCTCTCTCTCTCTTCCACCCCAGGGCTGGGTGGAAAAAAGCATTGTATTGCTTAGCTCATGTTTCCCTGGTTAAATAAAATTTCGTTTTCGTTTTCGGTCTCTCTCTCTCTCTCTCTCTCTCTCTCTCTCTCTCTCTCTCTCTCTCTCTCTCTCTCTCTCTCTCTCTCTCTCTCTCTCTCTGTAAAGCAGGCAAAAAGGACTTCTCTCTTCTTTTGAACCAAGCATATTACCATAACTGTTTGTTGTTCTAATCTTATGCCGCGTGCCCTGCATGCAAGCTAATCTTCAAGATATTTTTTGTGTCTGTCTGGATGGGGGTGGATAATATGGAGTCAGGTTTTGTCTAGTCTTGTCTTCAGAATTTCGCCTTTATCCTTCCCGATGAACTAAAAATAGACCTCCCCCCCCCCCCCCCACCCCGACCTCCCCATGCTCCCCCTTCACTCTCCAACCAGTGTCCCCTCTTCCCCCACCCCCATACCAAACACCTCTCTCACATTCTTTTGACAATATATATATATATATGTGTGTACTAGCAGCAGGGGTGATACACCTTTAAGCAAAATTTTAAGTTATTCATTCCAGCGGTTCTTGAGATACCACTCTATCAGACTCAAGGTCAGATGTCAGGGTCAAGGTCATGTGGCTTAAAATGTCTCCCACTGCATTCCTTAGAACACGCTCCTCATCAGTCACACACAAAATTGCATTAAAAAAAAAAAGGGGGTGGCGCGCCTCTGGCTGCGACGCGCTCTCCAGGTGGGGAGCAACCCGAATTTCACAGATGCCCTCTGTGACTATAAAGTACCTAATACATAATACTCTGATCAAGAAATATATATATATATATATATATATATATATATATATATATATATATATATATATATATATATATATATATATGCATAAGGCACTGTCCCTCCCCCATTGGGAGAAAAGTAAATCAGCACAATTTATATATTTTTTTTTTATTTTTTTTTTTTGAACAGGGAACATTACTCAAAGTTAACGTTAACTGGTTTTGTTTCTGAGGTTCACAAATAAAGACATTGGACACAGAAAAGTTTTATCAAAGCAAACTATATATATATATATATAGTTATGTGGGCTTAACCCTTTCACCGTCAGCCATGTTTCAGGCTAAAATTCCATCAACTTTACCTGGGTAGAGAACAAAATCCATCTGCGCTGCAGTATTGGGGATTCTTCTGTGACATATATAAAATAAAGTCTATCCTTACTTCCCAAAACTAAGACATTAGAGTCTTTGGATAATAGACCACAATTTGATGCCTTTTAGTGACATAGGTGTGTGACCGAGTGACGTAAAGTAGTCCACGCGTCACTAATTATTCATAGCCCAGTTTACTGGTCACAAGATTGTTCAAAGCAGACGGTTCAATCTGCCGACAGACGGCTCGATTGCAATTTGCTAGTTTTGACACCCATTGTTACCGTGTCAGCAGACAACACGATTACGTTGTCTCCTTTGTAGTCACAAGATTTGATTCAAATTCAAATTTGAACAAGTCATGCGCTAAGGCAAGCTATAATTCAAATTTGACCGCCAGTTGGTCGCGTCACAAAGGCCTACTAGCCCCTCGATCTGCGGATGCGCCTGTGTGCTGAACCTGCAATGACTGAGCACTATCCCTGCTCCTAAATGTAAGTAATCTAAGCCAGTGTTTATTGTTTAATTTGTTTTATTTACAAACTGTTGTTTCACATGTTGCTTAGCTTAATCAGTGATCTAACCTTGTCACTGTAAAACTTTTAGGGAACTGAAAGCTGTCTGCTATTCTCGTCACAGAACCAACTTCTTCGTGACGTCAGTTATTGATAAGCATAACAGCGCTAGGCGGAGAACATTCCGATTGTTCTGCTTCATCATCAAATCCACTTATGTGTGACGCCGATGTACTGTGTAAACAATGAAGGGGCACTTTGCCTACATTATATTGTTTAAAAGCCTAACTTGCTCATTTCCATTAATATTATTGATCTAGGCTTATACCATCGATGGTGTAGGCCTACTTTACGCTAGTTTCATTCATAGGCCTAGGTGTGTGTGCTAGGCCTGTTGTGTTAATACTGCTACTATAGTATTGATAAGGCAGTCCCTTTTGACTGAGTTTCTTGCTACTTCAATGACAAACTCTCAAAAGGCCTACATATGTCCTTAGTCAGTTTTCCACTTAAAACTGATCAGCCTACTCTGATGTGTAGTCTATTTTTTAGTAACATAGCATCTGATGATGTGAGTGTTACAATTGAGTTTCTTGCTACTTCAATGATAAACTCTCAATAGGCCTACACTTGTCTTTAGTCAGTTTCCACTTAAAACTGATCAGCCTACTTTGATGAGTAGTCTATTGTTAGTAACGTAGCATCTGATGATGTCAGTGTTACAATGCTTGGTTTGGGTTAACTCAC
>CM065693.1:43745515-43750515 GCA_017654935.2 Phymorhynchus buccinoides
GCCACTGGGAGGGTCCATGAAAGACGCAGATCTGGTCGACCGAAGAAGACAACTCCACGTGAAGATCGTCTCATTGAACGACAAGCCCTGCAGACAAGAACAGCCTCTTCCAGCATCATTCGAAGGCAGCTGAGGGTGGCTACTAACATCAACATCAGCCAGCAGACCATACGGAACCGCCTTCATGGGTTTAACCTCCGTTCTCGTCGCCCAGCTGTACGGCCACGCTTAACTCCAGCCCATAGGGCAGCACGCCGCGCCTTCTGCAGACGTCACGTGAGGTGGACACGTCAGCAATGGTCCCAGGTCCTGTTCAGTGATGAATCACGCTTCACCCTGAACCACAACGACGGCCGACTGAGGGTCTGGAGGCGCCCAGGGGAACGCTTTATTGACGCCACTGTCCAAGAAAAGGTGGCCTTTGGTGGAGGTTCTGTAATGGTCTGGGGGGCCTTCAGCCTTCACCACAGAACACCCTTGTATCATGTACAGGGTAACCTGACTGGCCTCCGATACCGGGATGAGATCCTTCGACCGCTGGCTGTGCCTACACTGCAGCAGATGGGACCGCCGGCTGTCTACCAGGATGACAACGCTCGCCCCCACAGGGCAAGGGTGGTCAACGACTTCCTGCAGCAGTCTGGAGTCAACAGAATGGAGTGGCCAGCATGCAGTCCCGATCTCAACCCGATTGAGAACCTCTGGGATGAGCTGGATCGCAAAGTGAGGAGCAACCACCCCCCTCCCAGGGATGCCCAGCACCTCTACCAGATGCTGCAGGCTGAGTGGCAGGCGCTTCCACAGAGGATCTTCACCACCCTGGTCAACTCCATGAGGACTCGCTGCGTCGAGTGCCAGAACAGCCATGGCGGATACACGCATTACTGAACTTTCGGGAGCATCAGAATGCCCTGTCTTGTGATTTCAATGACTTTGGGAAATCAAATTTCGATACGTACCCACTTTGATCAAATGTACAGACCAAACGATTGCTCGAAATTGAAGGCAATTGTGTATCGTTATCACTAAAGCATTGAATTAAATGTTGGCCAAAATTCAACGCATTGGCTTCCTTATTTGGAAAATTATGAATTAGTTTGCAAGTGATCCTTAACTTTTTGTGGATAGCTTATAAATAAATCAACTTTAACCCTTTCACCGCCAATGTCGCATTCTAACACCACAATGGTTCAACACCCATGTCACTAAAAGGGCATCAAATCAGGACCTGTTATCCAAAGACCCTATTTTCGTGATTTTGGGAGGTAAGCATAGGCCTAATGTTATACATGTCACAGAGGAATTCGCAATATTGTAGATTGTTTTGGTTCTCTAACCAAGTAAATGTAATGGTATTTTTTGGCTAACAAAATGGCTGGAGGTGAAAGGGTTAAAGTGCCCCGAGGGCGTCGTCATGTTGCCACTGTTAAAGAGTAGATGCCCCCTGAATATGACGTCACAGACCCAGATTACTAGCTATGACCAGTGCTTGGGCAGTAAGCCTAAAGGTAAAATAGGCACAGCATGCGTGTGTGTGTGTGTGTGTGTGTGTGTGTGTGTGTGTGTGTGTGTGTGTGTGTGTGTGTGTGTGTGTGTGTGTGTGTGTGTATGTGTGTGTGTGAGAGTGTGTGTGTGTGTGTGTGTGAGTGTGTGTGTGTGTGTGTGTGTGTGTGTGTGTGTGTGTGTGTGTGTGTCAGTGTGTGTGTGTGAGTGTCAGTGTGTGTGTGTGTGTGTGTGTGTGTGCGTGCGCGCGCGCGCGCGTGTGTGTGTGTGTGTGTGTGTGTGTGTGTGTGTGTGTGTGTGTGTGTGTGTGTGTGTGTGTGTGTGTGTGTGTGTGTGTGTGTGTGTGTGTGTCAGTGTGTGTGTGTGTGTCAGTGTGTGTGTGTGTGTGTGTGTGTGTGTGTGTGTGTGTGTGTGTGTGTGTGTGTGAATCAGGTCAGAGAGAACGAACGAATGAACGAGCCTTTTGTTTTTATTGCGGGATAAGAATAAGCACTATACAGGCTTGTTTGCATCCAGCCCTCGTCACAATGAAACAGGAGAAGCAAAAAATAACCGAGAGAGAGAGAGAGAGAGAGAGAGAGAGAGAGAGAGAGAGAGAGAGAGAGAGAGAGTGTGTGTGGGTGGGGGGGGGGGGTTCTTTGTTGACTGAGATCAGCACCAGACTGGTACCTCGTGTTGTTGTTGTTGTTGTCTTACCCTGGCTTAAAGACTCCAGGGATCATCCCAACAGTCGAAGCACTTGAACACTATGGTACAAATGCACCAGCTAGGGATGAGAACATTACGTGTGTGACCGTTTGGGGGCAGCCACACTCATTCATTTAAGACGTTCGCCTGCCAAATGTAATGCGTGGCTGCAGCGTGAGTGATCCGGGTTCGAATCCCGGCCTCATCGCCCTTTCTTTCTCGTTCGACAGGAAAATCGAACTGAACGTCGAGTCCTTCGGATGGGGACTTAAAGCTAGTCTGACCCGTGCGCTTTACGCACGTACAAATCCCACGGCCGTTGAAAGTCGGTAAGAGCAGGGAGAAACCCCGCTGCCTGGTATGGCCAAATTGATAGCTCACCCTGTGCCCCCCCCCCCCCAAAAAAAAAAAGAAGAAGAAGAAATTAAATAAATGGGTAGGCGCTGCACTAGCGGCGACGCGCTCTCCGGGGGAGAGCAACCCGAATTTCACAGAGATAAGCCTCTGTGACTAGAATATACCAAAATACACAAAACATACAAAAAATAGAAAATAAATTCCAACTCACCCCCAACGCCACAAGAGCCATCACTAGCAGCAGAGGAACCCGGAAGAGACTCGGAGGAGACCTTCCCGTGGGCACTCCGGATATCCAGGTGGGCGGGAAGGGCGGATCTCTTGTACACCACGTGAGGGTGGGGATCCTGGGATCCAGATCCTTGGACGTGACCTTTCAGAGGCTCGATGAGGTACTGCTCCCCTCCCGTGTGGAAGAAGCCCATCTGGGGGAAACAAAAGCACAGAAAAGAATAGAAGAGGTTGTGTGGTAGAAACCCATCTGGAAGAAAGCACAGAAAGGAATAGAAGAGGTTGTGTGGAGGAAACCCATCTGAGGGGAAAAAAGCACAGAAAGGAATAGAAGAGGTTGTGTGGGAGAAACCCAAAGGAATAGAAGAGGTTGTGTGGAGGAAAAACATATGGGGGGAAAGAAACACAGAAAGGAATAGAAGAGGTTGTGTGGGAGAAACCCATCTGAGGGGAAAAAAGCACAGAAAGGAATAGAAGAGGTTGTGTGGGAGAAACCCAAAGGAATAGAAGAGGTTGTGTGGAGGAAACCCATCTGGGGGAAAGAAACACAGAAAGGAATAGAAGAGGTTGTGTGGGAGAAACCCGTCTGGAAGAAAGCACAGAAAGGAACAGAAGACAGTGTGTGGAAGAAAGCACAGAAAGGAAGAGAAGAGGTTTTGTGGAAGAAAGCGCAGAACAGAAGAAGAAGAATATATTGAATTTGTTGTCACTTGACGGTCAACGTAAACTGGCAACAGCCAGTTACGTGAATAGAAGTCTTTCAGTATCTAATTCAGCGACAAATGCGAAAGAAGAAAACCACCCAGATGCCGCTTATTAATTAACTTAAAATAAGAGTAATCTGCTCTACAAAATCAAGTCGTATCAGTTTAACGTAATCGATGCTAAACCCAGAACGAGAACAATTAGTCATGGCATCTGTCGTACTATATATTTTGTATTATATTGTATTGTGTTGCATTGTATTGTATTGTATTGTATTGTGTTGCATTGTATTGTATTGTATTGTATTGTATTGCATTGTATTGTATTGTATTGTATTGTATTGTATTGTATTGTATTGTATTGTATTGTGTTGAATTGTATTGTATTGTATTGCATTGTATTGTATTGTATTGTATTGTATTGTATTGTATTGTATTGTATTGTATTGTATTGTATTGTATTGTATTGTATTGTATTGCATTGTATTACATTGTATTGTATTGCATTACAATGCATTGCATTGTATTGCATTGTATAAATTGCATTGTATTGTATTGTATAAATTGCATTGTATTGTATTGTGTTGCATTGCATTGTAGTGTAGGGTAATGCAGTGTAGTGCATTGCATTGCATTGTATTACATTATCTTAATTTGCATTGCATTGCTTTGTATTGCATTGTATTGTCACAAAGAATCCTCGCTCGTTTGTTTTACTGTTATACCATCTATGACGCAACGTGTTTCCAAAACAAGGCCGTTAAAACTAAGCCATCTGAACAACCAAAACAAAACAAAACTTGAGATTTAAAAACAACACGTAGCTTGAGCTTGCTTCGCATTCACACACACACCCTTCGTAACAGAGCCAGACACTGGGTTTTCCCCATGAATTGAAAGCAAACCGAAATAGCACAACAACAGTGCACGTGAATCAAATATCTAACCAACCTACGTCTTTTCAATGTTCTCATAAAAAATAAAAAATAAATAATAGAAATGTCAGGAAACGAGTCAAAATATGTTTTGTTTATGTGTTCAACACACGCACGCACGCACGCACGCACGCACGCACGCACGCACGCACACACATCTCAACATATTTATTCAGGGAAACAAGACGAGCATGATAGACACCACACAATTCATCTCCTGAAGACTAAGAATAAATATCAGACTACACGCAGAATCAGCATAGATAAGCTTAAAAAAGCGACAGGCAAAAGTTAGTGACAATGTAAACAAACAACACAACACACACACACACACACACACACACACACACACACACACACACACAAGGTCAGAAGTGATGACGTCATGGTTCAGGTTCACCAGAAACAAACGAAGTGAAGACCTCTCTAAACCGTGAGAGAGAAAAAACCTGTGAGAATTTCCTAATCAGAACGCTCTGCTGGATTGAAGCGTTTCACTGTAGCAGTGAGCTTGGAAACGACATTTTGAATGCTAACCCCCGTGCCTCCATTCATGGGAGATGGACGACCCTGCCCTCGATTA
>CM065693.1:43758015-43763015 GCA_017654935.2 Phymorhynchus buccinoides
CTCGGACAAAAACAATCTTTGGGACAGACAGAAAAACAAAACGAAAAAAAACAAAACTGCGACAAACTCAAACTCCTTTGCCCGATCTACAATCGGGGCAAAGGACCAAAAAAAAAGAGCTCCGTGCCCGAAATAAAGAAACGTTGATATTAAGCTTGCTTTACACGACACGACAATGTTAGACAAGTTAACGATTTGTTCTTAAAAAAGAGCGATCCGCTATTAAGCTGCCAGACAAGAGGTCTGGGAGATAGGGGGGTGGGGGGGGGGGGTGCAGATCAAAGAATGGCTTTTACAAGGCCACGTGCGATCGTAAAAACCACACCAAATGGCACGTATTTTGTCTTGTTCTTTTGCTCGCCAGAAATAGGGGGCACTGGTGTTCTTAGCCATTTTACTGCCGTTTAAAGACTTTCATTAAGTGTGGCGAGTGCATGATTCCTCGCAGCGCTTTAAAGGGGCACCCTGACGGATGAGTTTTTGCACCCAAAAAAAACACGTCGAGATCAACCAGTTAAAAACACCCTTTACAGAGATCGCAAAACTCACTTTGCTCTCGTTTCCTAGACATCAAACCGTCATATCGGCGATTCCTCCTTGGCGGAGGTGCTGGAAGTCGGATTTTTTCAGTGAAAGAGGAGGCATCTTTTGTAATGGCCGCCTGAGTCGCTTAGACAAAAACTCACGACATTTCCACAATACAAGCCTTTTTATTTACAGTTTACCAAACGGAGTTTCACTCACAAGAAAAGAAATAGTTCAATTTTTTTTTTTTTACTGCACTACAAAGAAGAACAATGCTTCAACCACTCTGAGTGTCCTCCACCCACCCCGTCCAAAAATGGCTTCTCTCTCCGATAACTCCGCCAAGGATGAATCGCCGTTTCGACGGTTCGATTTCTAGGAAACCCAAAGCAAAGCTCTCTAAAAGAGTTAAAGATGGGACTCTCTTCTACGGCGAGCCGGTTCACACATTCACAGTGTGACTCCAAAAACTCAGACTGTGAATTTGGAAGGAATCGCCGTTTCGACGTTTTGATTTCTAGGAAACCTTTGGAGCAAAGTGAGTGTTCCGATCCTTGAAAAAGGCTGTCTTTTCTGGTGATCTCGACGCGTTTCTTGCAACAACAAAATCTCATCCGCCAGGGTGCCCCTTTAAGCATAAAACGATTTTATTGATCAGGTAAGTCTTTTGAGTAAGACGTTAAGAAATCGTCTCTATGTCGGTAATAGCAATAAAATAGAATCCAAAAATAAAGATTTCAATCGCACGAGGCTTTGCAGCTGGAGACACGATCTTTTTTTTTATTGGTTACTACCTCTGTGTTGCTGTGAAATGTTAGCCAAGGAAGAAAGAGTGAAAGGCAAGGGAATGTGGGAAGAATAAAAGAAAGACACGAATACTATTTTGCCCCCATCTGTTGCAGTGATCTGTTCTCACAGATGTAAAAGACTGAATCTACAACTCTTAGATGAAAACTGCACCAAGCATTTTGTTTGTAAAAAAATATTTTGGCTGTGTTAACTTCTTTTAACTTTTAACTTCTTCTTCTTCTTCTTCTTGTTTTTCTTCTTCTTCTTCTTCTTCTTCGATCGCTCGGACAGTTTTCTGTCAATTCTGAGCGCAGATGCGTCACGCTGTCGTTATGCGCCTAATTAAGAGATAGGTAGACCCACTAGCAAGTCCGACGACTTCGGCTGAAGGAAATCTTTTTGAAAGTGTTTCTTGAAAAAAGAAATAGATAAAAATAAGGAGGAGAATGGACCAGGTAAGGCAGAAAGATAGTAGATGACAGAAAGCAAAAGGGGAAAAGGCAGAGTCAAAGAGAGTGACAGATTACATGAAGTTACAAGCACAGAACTTCCAGAAGGTGGGGGAACTATTTATACAAAAAGACCCCCGGTACCCCCACGGGGGGGTGGGGGTGGGGGGAGCAAACTAATCCTGACCTTATGAATAAGTAAGAAAGCAAAACAAGAAAGAAAGAAAGACGAAAGAAAGAAAAAAAGGGGAAAAAAAGAAAAGAAAGACAAAACGAAAGAAGAAAAGGGTGGATCCAGGGGATAATAAAAAAAAAACTAAAAAAAAAAAGACTGGAGTGACCTTATGAATTATTAAGAAAGTTTTTTTTTTTAAAAAGAAAAAAAAAGCAAAAAAAAGAAAGAAAGAAAGAAAAGAAAAAAAAAAAAAAAGAAAAAACGAAAGAAAGAAAGAAAGAACGAAAAAAAAAAAAAAAAAAAAAAGACAGAAAGAAAGAAAGAAAGAAAAGAAAGAAAGAAAGAAAGAAAGAAAAGAAAAAAAAAAAAAAAAAGAAAAAAAAGAAAAAAAAAAAAAAAAGAAAGAAAAAAAAACAAAAAACGAAAGAAAGAAAGAAAAAACGAAAGAAAGAAAGAAAGAACGAAAGAAAGAAAGAAAAAGAAAGAATAACGAAAGAAAGAAAGGAAAAGAAGGTAATGAAAATACACATGCAGCAACGAAAGAAGAAGAAGAAGAATAAGGAAAGAAAGAATTAAGAAGGAAGGAAAAAAACGAAAGAAAGAAAGAAAGAAAAAAAAAACCACAAGAATGTCGAAATGAAAGAACAGAACGAAAGTAAGTGTAAGGGAAGATGTTAGGAGAAAAAGAAAGTAAAGAAGAAAAGGGTGGATCCAGGGGATACATAATTAAAAAAACTTAAAAAAATGACTGGAGTGACCTTATGAATTAGTAAGAAAGTTTTTTTTAAAAAGAGAACAAACAAAAAGAACGAAAGAAAGAAAGATAAGATAGTAAGAAAAAACGACAAAAAACGAATAACGAATAAAGAAAAGAAAGAAAGAAAGAAAGAAAAGAAAGAAATGTGAACAGAAAGTAAAGAAAGACAAAGAAAAGAAAAAAAGAAAAAGAAAGAAAGAAAAAAAAACTGAAATAGTAAAAAAATAAAGAAAGATAATCTAAATGGAAAAAAATAAACGAAAAGAAAGAAATAGTAAAACGAAAGAATAGGAAAATCTAAATACAAAAATGAAAAAAAAAAAGGAAAAAAAAAAGAAAGAAAGAAAAAAGAAAAAAAGAAATTGGAAGAATCCGGTAATAAGAATGAAAACAAATAAGGAAAGAAAGAAACTTGAGTAAAATGCTATTTAAATAAAGTGACTTTGAGGAATTACTAGAGATTTTTTACAAATTTTTAAGGTTTTACGACTGGCGAAGTTTACGATCATGGAGGGGGAGCTGGGATGGTGGATTGGTTTAGGGGAGGGGGGGGGATAAAGGGTGGGACTTGCAAAAAAGGACTGGGAGATGTCGGGTCGGGGGTGGGTGTTGGGGTGATCAATCAAAAAGACCGATTAAGGGATAGTTGAAGGTGAGTGGCGAGGGTAACGTGCGAGTGGTGGGGGTGGCGGGTGTCGGGAGGGGGTAGGGGGAAATCACTTTATGTAAGTAAACGGAGACGTAAGTAAGTAGGTGAGGTGGAAAGAAAAATCTCATCATAGGCTCATTGCACGAACTGGCCGATCCGAAGGGTTATTTTTGAGTGTGGTTTTTTTTTGTTTGGGTTGCATGATGAGTGAGCAAAGATAGCGGAGAGCGGATGAATGATTGGGTGTGGGGTGTGAGAGTTACATATTTAGTTGTTTTAAATGTAAATTTATGTTTTGTTTTTATAATTAATTTTTTTTTTCATTTTGATACATAATGTATCTCATATTATTTTACACGGTGGAAAACACGTTTCCATGTGCGTTGTACAATGACCCGTGGACAATAAATAAAGAAACTTATGAATTATATTAGCATTATTATGACCGACTCTATTGTTCCTGTCACCTGGGGTCATAAGTGACTGACGATAACGGGGAGTGTGTGTGTGTGATGTGGTGTGTGTGTGTGTGTGTGTGTAGGAGGGGGTGTGTGTGTGGTGTGGTGTGTGTGTTGTGGGATGTCAAGTCCAGAGTCAAAGTCAAGTAGCAAAATCATCTTATTGAGGGGTGTAGAAGCTAAGCTGGCAAAAGCTGTTTTTCATCCTAGTTTTCATCTTTCATCCTGCCTCAGGAATGTGTGGTGGTGTGTGTGTGTGTTTGTGTGTGTGTGTGTGTGCGTCGCGTGTGCGTGTGTGCGTGTGTTGCGTGTGGGCGTGTGTGCGTGTGCGTGCTGCGTGTGTATGTTGTGTGTGTGTGTGTGTTTTTTTGTGTTTTACTTCATAAAATATATCATTGTATTTTTAATCTCATCTATTACGAATATCACGTCGTCTAAAAACACTTAAAAAGTCAAAAGGACTGAAATTAAACAAAAGCAAACAACAAAAAGCTCAGATCTATCCCTACCACCTGCAAAACAATTTAGTTCTCTCTCTCTCGTCTGTCTCTCACATCTCATCCTATCTCTCTCTCCTCATAACCCGACTCTCTCTCATCTCTCTCTCTCCCCTCTCACTCTCTCTCCATCTCTCTCCTCTCTCTCTCTCCGCTCCTCAGGTCTTCTCTCTCTCTCGCTCTGCACATACTTAGATACTTAGCGATGTGCGTTTTCGATTCTTTTCCCTTTACCCTGCCTGGTTGTATTGTGGTATATGGCCAAGTGCAAAAAACCAGATCAGTGTTCGTGTTCTCGGTCCCCCCCCCCCCCCCCCCCCCCTCCTCCTCCGCTTCCCCCCCCCCCGTTCTCCTTTCGCGTCTCTCTCTGTCTCCCTCGTCTCTCTCTCTCTCCGTCTCGTCTCTTCTCCCCCCTACTTCTCCTCATCTCTTCTCCTCGTCACTCTCCCATCCCATCCGTCAGTCTCTGTACGTCATCTCTCTCTCTCTCTCATCTCTCTCTCTCTCGCTCTCCCACCCTCTCCACTCACGCTACCACCCTCAGGCCTTTCACCCACGGTTCACGACGCACTGCGCCCCTCCCTCCCTCCCTGATCATTATCAGAACTGATACACAGAAACCACCGCGGACCATCTATAATAGCCTTGACGGGATGTCTACCCACTTCCCTCCGCGGCGGGTTCCCGGCGGAAGCGGTTGG
>CM065693.1:43773015-43785515 GCA_017654935.2 Phymorhynchus buccinoides
TAAGGTTCTTCTTGCCCCATCCCAATCCTCAACGAACCTCTCGCTTTATGTCAGTGACATTCGTTCTTTCTGTCAGTGACATTCGCTCTTTCTGTCAGTGACATTCGCTCTTTCTGTCAGTGACATTCGCTCTTTCTGTCAGTGACATTCGCTCTTTCTGTCAGTGACATTCGCTCTTTCTGTCAGTGACATTCGCTCTTTTCGTACGGTCACGCAAATGGGAATATTCAGAGAGTCGCGCTTTTTGCATGTTGCTTTTGGGTGATGCACCTATTTTCACTTTAAAATCGTGATTGCTGGCATTAAAACCGGAATCAAAGGCTGATCCATGTTGTTCCTGAGGGTGATCCAGGGTGGTCCTTAGCGGTGGATCACCTGGATCATCCTCAGGTACACCCTGGATCACCCTCTGGAACACCCTCGATCAACCCTCATGCCGATCCAGGTTGTTCCTGAGGGCGATCCACGGTGTTCCTGGGGGTGATCTTTTGTGGTGGATCACCCTGAGGAAAACCCTGGATCACCTGGATTTAACCCAGGAACCTATCCCACCACAAAAACCAGGACCCTGCTCCGGGTGATCCACCACTAAGGACATCACAGTTTGAGGCTAAACACGCCTTTGATATAACCCAGGAACCCATCCCACCACGAAAATACAATAAATGTAAAGCGATCCCATGCAACAGTTATCGAGGTACAGCCTTGGGGCTGGAACCCTGTGATTCGCACGCACGTGCGCACGCGTGCGTGAATGCTCTGACAAATACATGATTATAGTATCATAGCCCTTTCATCAGAACACGTTGTGAAAAAACCCGCATTGAAATAGGTGCAAAAGTTTGTGAGATATAATTAGTGATTAAGTGCTTTGGGGTTTGAACGCCTTAATCATCATGACCTTGACCTTCAAATAAAACAATAAAGCAATCAGTCGATAGATAATGTCCTCAAAACTGAAACCAGTACACTAAAAGTGATTGAAATAGACTGAATGGTTTTTGAAGAAAATGCGGCCGGACGGACGCACGGACGGACGGACGGATGAAACGAAAACAAGCGGTTCAGGAGATATCCTTGGGACAGACAGAAAAGAAAAAAACGAAAAAAACACCCAAAAAAACAAGACAAACCAGCCCATCGCAAAGTCCGTTCACCTTCGGTGACGGACAACAATACTTCCCGAAGCTTCGCTCGGGAACTAAAAAGGTCAGTCGAGCATCCGCAAGGGTGCAACATCCATTCGCCCCTAGTGGCATGTACCAGCCCCTTTCGCTCTGTCAAAAGCGTGTTATGTGACAGCCGACAAACACTCTATGCTACAAGCTGTAGCTTCTGAAGAGTAGAGTGTTCGACCCTCCGGCCCTCCGGCCCTCCGTCCCTCCGGCCCTCCATCCATCCATCGACCCATCTTCTTCCTCCTGTCTGTCTGTCTGTCCGTCTGCGTGTGTGTGTGTGTGTGCTATGTCCCCATGACGGGTCATCCATCGGCAATTGAAGGTAGATGGCGGGACAGGTGTGAAAGAGCCGTTCAGTGTTGGTGTTATACGCACACGAACGTTGACTTTGAAAAGAGTTGAATTTATTAACGTTCTGTTTGAAAGTTAAAACGTAGGAAGGGTTTCGGGGGGGGGGAGGGGGGGGGGAGGGAGAGAGAGAGAGAGAGAGAGAGAGAGAGAGAGAGAGAGAGAGAGAGAGAGAGAGAGAGAGAGAGAGAGAGAGAGAAAGAGAGAGAGAGAGAGAGAGAGAGAGAGAGAGAGAGAGAGAGAGAGAGAGAGAGAGAGAGAGAGAGAGAGAGAGAGAGAGAGAGAGACGAGAACAGAGACAGGACAGAGAAAGAAAGACTTTAGAGAAACAGAGAGAAGGAACAGAAAAAGAGTGACTTTAGACTTTAGTTGCTTTAATGTTAAGGTGCATAGCACATTGCAACACACACACATACATGTACACACACACACACACACACACACACACACACACACACACACACACACACACACACACACACACACAACAAAAACAAACAGACAGACAGACAGACGGGGGAAGTAAAGCGAAGGAGAGAGAGAGAGAGAGAGAGAGAGCGAGAGAGAGAGAGAGAGAGAGAGAGAGAGAGAGAGAGAGAGAGAGAGAGAGAGAGAGAGAGAGAGAGAGAGAGAGAGAGAGAGAGAGAGAGAGAGACGGATCGGAGTAACGAGGGATCAGAGATTGAAGGGAAGGAAGAAGTGTAGGGGCATTAAAACGAGGATAGTAAAACAAGTGATTCCCCTTTTCTCTCAACTCAACCCCCCGAGCCCCCCCCCCCCCCCCCCCATCCCTTTCGTAATTTTTATTTTATATACCCCCTCCCCCCCAATCCCCCAACCCCCATTAACCTTTTTTCACATATTATCTTCCTTTCACAACCTACCAACTTTGTTGTAAAGAAGACCTGCGCCGCACTGTCCAGTTTACGACCTCATGTGGACTGAGACCTTAGCACTGCCAGATTGATCGCAAGAGAGAGAGAGAGTTCCCAACTTCCTCTCACCACCCCCCCCCCCTTCCCCCCCCCACCCCCACCCCCCACACACACCCACTCCTTTCCCCTTTACCATAATGACAGGCTTGCTGGACTTTTGTGTCCCCCCCCCCCCCCCCCCCCCCCCCCCCCCCCGCCCCCGTCCCACCCTACAACCTTTTATTCTTGACGTTTTCCCATGCTCTAATATGCTGGGGGTGATGTCATCAAAGTCGGCATATGTACGCTGAACTGACACGATAAATGGTGATGTGGTGGTGGTGGTGGTGGTGTTTAAAAAAAACAAAGAGGCTACGGGTACGGCGTTGTTGCAACACTCAGAGTGGCTAAGATGTTCGCCTGCCAAAATGCAATGCGTGACTGCATCATGAGTGACCCGGCTTCGAATCCCGGCCTCGATCGCCCCGTTCTTTCTAGTTTGACAGGAAAATCGAACTGAAACGTCCAGTCCCCTTCGGGTGGGGACTTAAAGCTAGTCTGACCCGTGCGCGTTACGCACGTAAAAATCCCACGGCAGTTGAAAGTCGGTAAGAGCAGGGATAAATCCCGCTGCCTGGTATGGCCAAATTGATAGCTACGTTTTCCAAGTGTGCCCACATACACCCCCTCCTCACCCTGTGCCCCCCCAAAAAAACCAAAAAACTGGGTAGGCGCTGCACTAGCGGCGACGCGGTTTCCGGGTGAGAGCAACCCGAATTTCTCTGACTAGAATATTATTATTACCAAATACCAAAATACCAAAATGTTCAGGGATAGCAACTCTTCCTAGTCGAATGTTTCGTCAACAAAATGCATTTTCTTATTCCGTATTATTCTATTTCACGCATCTTGGTAAATTAGGAACAGTGTTAGGGGATAGGGTTAGGAACATGTCAGAGTTGATGTTAGTAGTTTTTGTTTTTAAGACATTTGCGCACAAGTTTTGCGTCCCGTGATTGAGCCCCGTACCCGTAGCCTGGAGAATGTGAAATACGGGCCCGTACCCCTAGCCTCTGCCTTTTAAAAAACCCAAAAAAAACGCTTGAGAATTGAGGGTCCTAAACAATCATGAGGGTGCATGGTGACCGAAGAACAACATTGTCGTAGATAGATGTAAGGTATAATAAAATTGAACAAAGGGGGGAACTCTCTTTCTAGTTAACTGCCCTCTACCAAAGTTGATTACGATACCAATCATCTAGCAATGCGTGGATCAGAGCCAAAGTGAAACAAGGTATAATGGTTAGAGAGTTGTATTTCGGAATGGGTGGACGAACGCCTGCTTGCATGTAGTGCGTGTATGTGCGTACGTACGTTTGTTATGATACGTAAGTATATTACGCTAACGACGTTTAGTCATGTCAGTTAAAAATAGGCTTGTTGCATTCGCATTTCAACTCGTAGAATAGAACTGTACACCTACAATGTGTACTTGTGTCACACAAGCTGTGTGTCCATGAAGTAAGAGGCAATATACACAAAGAAGAAAGTTAAGCACCCCACCACTTTTTTGCTGTAGATGAGATGAAATCGAGATTTATTGCAAATAATCAATAAAGAATGAAACAACATTGATTGGTAAATGAAAGTTTGACTATCTGACTATAAGAAAACGCATAATTTAATGTATGGTTTTACAAATGCATTCTGATATTCTGAAACAAAAAGGGTTGTCATGTACAATTTTTAAAAAAATACCATGTTTAATTATCAATGTAACAATTTCATCTGGCTATATCAAAAGTTAAAAACAATAGTTCCACGAACGTTTGGCTCGGGGACTAATTATTGTGGGAAAACGTCATGAGGAGTGTCCAAAATTAATTTGGCAAATCAAAGTTCAGTGGCGTGTGTTTCCTCCCTGTGCCTGGATGACTGCTTCAACCCTGCGTCTCATCCCTCCTGTCAGACTTGTAATAGTTAATTTGCTTTAACCCTTTCACCGCCCAAGTCGCATTTTAGCACCACAGTGATGTAACACCTATGTCACTAAAAGGCATCAAATTGGGGTCTATTATCCAAAGACCCTATTGTCTTAGTTTTGGGAAGTAAGGATAGACCTTATTTTATATCTGTCACAGAAGAATCCCCAATACTGCAGATGGATTTTGTTCTCTACCCAGGTAAATTTAATGGAAACATTTGGCTGAAATATGGCTGGCCGTGAAAGGGTTAAGAGGTGCTTAACCTTTTTCTTTGTGTATATAATGGCAGGTTGGTGTTGACTGTATCTTCAAAACAAACCCAACAAATCATAACATAAGTCTAAGCTACGAACCACGGTATATGGACTGACCCAACCCAACAGAACACTGGAACACTGAATTTTTAATGTGAGGCCTCCGGCCTATCCACATGGGGACATGTACAATCAACCGCACCACATTCAATCAAGTTAATAGAACTACCTTGATAATAACTCAAAAACAACTTGAACGAAATTACTTTGCGATGGCTTAGAGTCAAAACGGACTATCTTTCGATAATCCATTGACTAATTATTGATGTTATTGAAAAAACCAAGAACTTGTTTTAAAAAAGAGTGCAAATAATGTAAAATGGGTATGATGCTTTCTATATTTATACGGTCATTTTTTTAAACAAGTTTAGTTTTCGCAATATGCTCAATAATGCGTCAATGGACTATATAAAGATAGTCCGTTTTGACTCCAAGCCATCGACTGTCTGTCTGATTCTTCTCTTAGACAAAGTGCATAGTGAACGAATATAGGCACATCTCTTGTTATATATCTGTTCTCATTTTACGGAACAAGCTTTAGTGGATGGATGCAGTTATATTTGTAATGTTCATCAATATACTTTTACCCAACCCAACACACACACACACACACACACACACACACAGAGAGAGAAAGGCCCAGACAGACAGACAGACAGACAGACAGACACTACAAAATACATAGTTGTTAAATGAGGGTACCTCTTGACCCCTCCACTCCTAACGTATGTCCAGTCACTTTGCGTTAGTGGACTGACTGACAAGACCACAGCATACCAAACTCTCTCTCTCTCTCTCTCTCTCTCTCTCTCTCTCTCTCTCTCTCTCTCTCTCTCTCTCTCTCTCTCTCTCTCTCTCTCTCTCTCTCTCTCTCTCTCTCTCTCTCTCTCTCTCTCTCTCTCTCTCTCTCTCTCTCTCTCTGTCACTCTGTCTCTCTCGCCCTCTCTCTGTCTCTTGCTCTGTCTCTCTCGCCCTCTCTGTCTCTCTGTCACTGTCTCTCTCTCTCTCTCTGTGTCTCTCTCTCTCTCTCTATGTGTGTGTGTGTCTCTCTCTCTGTGTCTCTCTCGCTCTCCCTCTCCTCTCCCTCTCTCTCTCTCTCTCTCTCTCTGTCTCTCATCTCTCTCTCTCTCTCTCTCTCTCTCTCTCTCTCTCTCTCTCTCTCTCTCTCTCTCTCTCTCTCTCTCTCTCTCTCTCTCTCTCTCTTCTCTCTCTCTCTCTCTCCCTCTCTCTGTCTCTCTCTCTCGCTCCTCTCTCTGTCTCTTCTCTCTGTCTCATCTGTCTCTCTCTCCTCTCTCTCTCTCTCTCTCTCTCTCTCTCTCTCTCTCTCTCTCTCTCTCTCTCTCTCTCTCTCTCTCTCTCTCTCTCTCTCTCTCTCTCTCTCTCTCTCTCTCTCTCTCTCTCTCTCTCTCTCTCTCTCTCTCTCTCTGTCTCTCTCTCTCTCTCTCTCTCTCTCTCTCTCTCTCTCTCTCTCTCTCTCTCTCTCTCTCTCTCTCTCTCTCTCTCTCTCTCTCTCTCTCTCTCTCTCTCTCTCTCTCTCTCTCTCTCTCTCTCTGTGTGTCACTCTGTCTCTCTCGCCCTCTCTCTGTCTCTTTCTCTGTCTCACTCGCTCTCTCGCCCTCTCTCTCTCTCCCTCTCTCTCTCTCTCTCTCTCTCTCTCTCTCTCTCTCTCTCTCCCTCTCTCTCTCTCTCTCTCTCTCTCTCTCTCTCTCTCTCTCCCTCTCTCTCTCTCTCTCTCTCTCTCTCTCTCTCTCTTTCTCCTGTGTCCTTTACGAATCGCTGAGTGGTCAGTTTTCATTGTGGGCTATGTAATATGTACCCACCCTGTATTTGTCTGGCGGCACTGAGGCAGAAAAGCACACAACAAGACACACTACGGCTAGCCAGAACAGGGTGGAGAAAGAGGAGGAGGAGGAGGAGGAGGAGGGGGAGAAGAGGAAGAAGAAAACGAGGAAGAATAAGAAGGAGGAGGAGGAGGAGACGAAGAAGAAGAAGAAGAAGAAGAACAAGAAAAAAAAGAACAAGTACAAGACAGTATAAATCGAAGAAGAACAAGAACAAGAAGACGAAGAAGAACAAGAACAAGAAAAAATCGGAGAAGAAGAAGTGACTGCATGTGTGTGCGTGCGTGCGCACACGCGTGTGTGTGAGTGTGTCTTCGTATGTGTGTGTGTGTGTGTGTGTGTGTGTGTGTGTGTGTGTGTGTGTGTGTGTGTGTGTGTGTTGCGTGCGTGCGCGCGGGCATGTGTGTGTGTGTGTGTGTGTGTGTGACTGTGAGACTGTGTGTGTGTTTACGTGTGTGAGTGTATGTGTATCTGTGTGTGAGAGAGAGAGAGAGAGAGAGAGAGAGAGAGAGAGAGAGAGAGAGAGAGAGAGAGAGAGAGAGAGAGAGAGAGAGAGAGTGTGTGTGTGTGTGTGTGCGTGCGTGCTTGCGTGCGTGCGTGCGTGTGTGTGTGTGTGTGTGTGTGTGCGTGCGTGCGTGCGCGTGCGCGCGCGCGCGCGCGCGCGTGTGTGTGTGTATGTGTCTGTGTAAGAGTGTGCGTGCGTGCGTGCGTGCGTGTGTGTGTGTGTGTGTGTGTGTGTGTGTGTACATGCGTGCGTGCGTGCGTGCGTGTGTGTGTGTGCGTGAGTGTGTGTGTGTGTGTGTGTGTTACTTCGTCGTTTGTAAGAAGATATGGCCCGTTAGCACGACTTATCTTCACATGACGAGAGCTTACAGCAAAAAGCTTAGCATAGAGTGTCTTTGCTTACAGACTGTCTCTCGAGTCTGTAGAGTGTTACAGGCTCATGAGATGCTCTGTGTGTGTGTGTGTGTGTGCGTGCGTGTGCGTGTGCGTGCGTGGGGGGGGGGGGGGGGGGGCTCAACACAGTACGAGCAGAGCCTGTGTATCTATATACACTGGCTATGGTACGAGCGAGGTGGAGGTCTCGAGAAAAGGTCAGACCTTTCGCGTGGATACCACCACCCCCCTACCCCTCCATCCGATCTGACCAACATTACGAGCACACACCCATACATGTATTAGCTAACCAGCCGGGTGGCGAAAGTTGGTTATTGCTTTCAGAGCTCTCTGTTTGTTTCCTGACTATTGTGGCTGGCTGGCTGACTGACTGACTGACTATGCAGGCTACGTCGGTTACCGCGTTAACGTTGTGAACGGAGAGACCTATTGGCCAGTGCAACAACCATGTTTTGCTAGAGTGAATGCCCATTGGTCAAATGCCTGAGTACTGACCAAACAAGGGCATATATCTCGCCAATAACCCTATTTTTAGGCCACTGAATGGCTGCCTTTCGCAAGAAAAGTGAATGCCCTTTTCAGTACTGATCAACAAGGGATTCACTCTCACTGTCAGGGGCGTTAATAACCCTGGTTGCAGTGGCCAATAGGACCCTCAAATGTTGCAGCATGCGGATAGGTAGTTAGGATATCGAGGCCAAATTCGAAGACTGTTGCCGGTTTTTTGTGTGTTTTTGTTTTTGTTTTTTGGCAAGACAGTGGTTCAAAGGAAACAAATCCTGCTTTGCCACCAGTATCACATTGTTACTTCCCTTTGCTTGCCTTTTCGCCGCCAGCCATTTTGTAGCCCCAAAAATACCATTAAACTTAACTGGGAATAGAAAAATAATTATCTGCAATATTGCGAATTCCTCTGTGACGTGCATAACATCAGGCCTATCCTTACCTCCCAAAATTAAGAAAATAGAGTCTTTGGATAACAGGCCCAGATTTGATGCCTGTTTAGTGACATGGGTGTTAAATTAAACCATTGTGGTGCATAAATGCAACATTGGCGGTGAAAGGGTGAAGGTATTTGTCGTACTGCTCGGGTCTCACTCCGTCAAAATTTGCATGCGGGTAGCTAGCTTGGATAATGTAGGCCATGTTCGGAAAAGAAAAAAAAAGGCCATTGGTCAAAGGTCAAAGGTCAAGGTCACTGGACCCGAAAATGCTGCTACGCGGCTGGTTGATCTTGCGTTTTCACGCTCTAGGTTAGAATATTATTAGTATGTTCACGTGTTCGCCATCTCCCGTTTTGACTCAACATGTCGTGACACTTTGTAGTAGGCCTACTCCTTACATGCATGAGAACATGTTGGTATTTTCACCTACTCCTTTGTAACTGTTATTTTGTCGCGACGTTTTAGCGGTACTCATTTTGAACTCGTTTTGACGTATAGGGCTTACATTAGAACATTTTCATATTTTCACTCAGGGCCGGATCCAGGGTGGGTGGGGGGGGGTGGGTGTGGGTGTGTGTGGTTTTCGGAATTTGTTTGCAAGAAAAGTAACTGAATATTAGGATGGTATAAAAACAATACTCTCTTTCCCTCTGTCTCTCTCCTTCCATCTGTCCTCTCTCTGTCTCTCTGTCTCTCTCTGTATAGGGCTTACATTAGAACATTTTCATATTTTCACTCAGGGCCTGATCCAGGGGTGGGGGTGGTGGTTAAAAACAATTACTTTGCAAGAAAAGTAACTGAATATTCTGGTATAAAAACAATACTCTCTCTCTCTCTCTCTCTCTCTCTCTCTCTCTCTCTCTCTCTCTCTCTCTCTCTCTCTCTCTCTCTCTCTCTCATTCCCGGGACGGTTTACGTACCTGACTGTCTTGTGTTTAGCTTTGTTCAATGTTGTTGTTGTTGTTGTTGTTGTTGTTGATGCTTTTACTTTTCTTTTCTCACCTATAAAGTCCATGGCGCAGGGCACTGACCTGACACACACACACACACACACACCCACACCACCTTGTCACCCCCCACCCCACCACCCCCAACAAAACAATGTTTTACCTGCTACCCAAATTCATCCACCATGAGATCTCCATCTTTATACCTGCTGTTAAGGAACTCCAAATATTTCTTCAAATAGCCCCCCACCCCCACACAAACACAAACACATACACACGCACGCACGCGCACTCACGCACGCACGCACACGCACGCACACACGCACACACACACACACACACACACACACACACGCACGCACGCACGCACACACACGCACGCGCGCGCGCACGTGCACACACACACACACACACACACACACACACACACACATCTTCTATGTCTATCGCTATTCCTCCACATCAAGTTTGTTGTTGTTCTTCTTCTTCTTCAATTTCACCCCATGTAAGTAACACCAAAGAAAGACTGAGTGTCTTCGGTAACACTGTGGAGTTCTCCAGTTGAATTCCGGTTATCGTGTCGGACATGTTTACTCCAGGCTGCTTACTTCACTCATTAATCAGTCAGGGGCTGATTGCACGGAGCGGGGTTAAACGTTAGTCTGGGACTAAATAAAGAGGCGGGGCTAAGATGCAGATTAACACACACTCTCCTCCATTTCTCTGTTCTTTCTGTTTTTGCTTTTTTGTGTTAAATTCAGTCTTGCCTTTCTTACTTGCAGATTGAGCACTGAAACCTCCATCGTTCTCTATGGTTAACTTTAATTTTCATCCATTTAAGTTAAACTTTGAAAGTAATGAATGCAAAGTTATATTTAAACGACCATGGTAATTGCGTAAGCAAGGGTGGGAAGGAGGGAGGGAGCTAGAGGGATGAAAGGGCAGAACCAGGAATGGATGGTCAAACCATCGAAAATATGCATTTGCTAATAGTAGAATATAAATGTGAGACGGAAAATACGAAATGAACCAATACTTTGTCGGGGTCTGTGTGTGCTAAGCCGTGTACACATATACACGGATGTTCAGCGCGGAAATACATGCGCAATCCCGTAAATAAGTAAAAGAAAGAAGAGAAAAAATATATGCACGTGTCCGTATTTACCCTACGGCATCCGGATTTTCCGCAACGAAATAATCAATAAGTAAAAGAAAGAAGGGGGAAAACATACGGATTAGGGGAAATACGGACACGTGCGCATATATTTTTCCCCTTCTTTCTTTTACTTATTAACATATTGCGCATGGGTTTCTGCGTGGAACATCTGCGTGTATGTGTACACGGCCTAGATCTGCTTCTTAACCAAAGAGGCTGAGAATACTGAAGAACAAGAAGTCATGGACTCAATAACTGGGACACAGAAGAAGTTACAGAAGAAGTCAGCGACTGAACAAAGGGGGCCTGAGGCAGATCACACAACACGCTGCCCACACCTTTGTCAGGTTACCAAAACGCCAAACAGGATTCAACAGAAGCCCCCCCCTTCCCCCCTCACCCCCTCACCCCTCACCCCCTCACCCCTCCCCCCCTCCCATCTAATTTTGAACTGATCAGTAAATCACTTTCGTTAACCAGCTGCGAGCGAAAGCAGAATGAAACAAAACAGATGCTTTGTATTAGCCAGGACACAAGATGTACACCGAGACTTTGGCTAATACAAAGCACCTGCTTTGTTTCATTCTGTGTTTTTCTCACACCTGCTGCCATGTCATTCACACCGACTGGCTGTGCGTTGTGTACAGCATTTGGTCCGCTGTCACCCATGTTGTTTGGGTCTTGGGGGAGAGAGAGAGAGACCAAAAGAAGCTAGACCTGCTTGTGTACATAACCTGTCAGTGAGTCAAAACATGCTGGGTCCTCGGTTCACACGATTGTCAAACATGCCGGGTCCTCGGTAGAACACAGATGGACACCGAGCATTAGACAATCAACACAGGCAGTAGTACTATAAGTACATTAGGCTAAACAGTCAATCGTTTGGGGGGGGGGGGGGGGTGGGGAGGGAGATTTGGGGGGGGGAGATCGGGGCGGGGGGGGGGGCGGAGGGGGGGGGGGGGGGAGATTAGACTGATTTACATACTACTACCCGTGTTGACTATCTAAGACGCACTCGTGGTTAATTACACGCCCAGAAGTCCGATTTAGAGTTTTAATCCCAGACATCAGATTCGTCTCGCTCCGTGCATGAGGCCCCAGAGTTCGCTCGCTGGCTGATGGTAGTAGAAACCAACTCTCCATGTTATCATCAAAGTCTTTCTGTGGCTCCTGCGTTGACTGACTTAGTTTATGTAAAGGTGGACCCTGACGGATGAGTTTTTGCAAGAAACACGTCGAGATCGCCAGAAAGACAGCATTTTCAAGGATCGGAACACTCACTTTGCTCTGGTTTCCTAGACATCAAACCGTCAAAACGACGATTCCTCCTTGGCGGAGATGCAGGAGAGAGAATCCATTTTGGATGGGGTGGTGGAGGACACTCATTGTGGTTGAACTTTTTTGTTGTTGTAGTGCAGTAAAAAATAAAAAGTGGAGCTATTTTCTTTGTTGTGAGCGAAACTCCTCTATTAGGCAAACTGTATACAATTTAAAAAAATAAAAAATACAGAAAAAGGCTTGTATTGTGAACATTTCGTGCAAACGATTTTGTCTTAACTCAGACAGACATTAAAAAAGAGAAGGCACATGTCTTCTCTTTCACTGAAATAATTTGACTTCCAGCACCTCCGCCAAGGAGGAATCGCCGATTTGGCGGTTTGATTTCTGGAAACCAGAGCAAAGTGAATGTTGCGATCTCTGTAAAAGGTGTTTTCCTGGTGATCTCGACGTGTTTCTTGCAAAAACCTCATCCGTCAGGGTGCCCCTTTAAAGGACCGGGCTTTAGAAGCAAAGAGGCGGGCTACTGTGTTTATCTGTAGTGCTCCTTTCAACGAGGGCTTAAAATTGCAATTATTTGATAGCAAGAGGTTAGGGGTTGGGTAGAAGTCAAGGAATTCCTTGGGATGAAAATAATCTCGAACTAATCTCGAATACCCCCCCCCCCCCCCCTCTCTCTCTCTCTCTCTCTGTCTCTC
>CM065693.1:43788015-43793015 GCA_017654935.2 Phymorhynchus buccinoides
GCATAAGGTTGATCTCCCTTGAATAAGGCACGTTCGGCCATCTTGGAAGTGGGTAGTTCGTTCGTTCTTTAATTTAACGTCTATCCACCTTACAGTGATCTCAGACAGAAGAAAAAAAGAAGAAAAAATAACATGTATGTGTATGATTATGATGTATGTGTATGATGGGTAAGGGGTATGTGGGTCTGAGTAGGGGAAGACGGGGTAAAAAGCGCATGGGCGGGTAAGAAGCCCACCCCAATTATCTCATGAAATAAAGAAAATTTCAGTCAAATTTGCCCATGAGACGAATGCTAGACATTAACGCTCGTCTCATGGGCAAAATGAGACTGAAATTTTCTTCATTTCATGAGATAATTGGGGTGGGCTTCTTACCCGCCCATGCGCTTTTTACCCCGTCTTCCCCTATATGTGTGATTACAGGCGCTATTTTAGTAAAATGTCAGTGAAATACTTAAGCTTAGAATTATGTCTAAACATTTAAAAGAAACACACTGTGACGTAAGTGTCCCACGCGACCCGCTTTCTTTATTTCTTATCTACCCCCCCCCCCCTTCTCCCCTCCCCAACCCCCACCCTCTCTCCTTTTCATTTCTCGACCAGCCACCACTTTAAACCAGCCACCACTTTAATTGCCCGGCCACCATCAAAGAGAACGCCGAGTAAGGGAGTTGTCTCTTTTGTCCCGGTCGGCACGTACCACCTACCGAGGTTATCTCCCTTCACCCCCCCCCCCCCCTCTTATCTACCGTCTCATCACGAGATAGTGATATCAACAGTCGGCTCCCTTTGTAAGACACCTCGTCCTTTCCAATCATGAGAAAGTGACAACCACGGTCAATTCCCTTTGAAGACGGTTTTGCCTTTCCGAGCAGGAGAAGGATTTGAATGTCGGCACGTGATAAGGATGTAATAGGCGCGTGATTGTTCTGTACATTCTGTACATATCACCCCCCCCCCCCCCCCTCTCCTTTTCATTTCTCTGTCCGGCCGCCACGTTAATTGCCACCCACCATCTAAAGAAGCCGATTAAGGGAGTGGTCTCTTTGAAGCCGATCTACCCGCCCCTGTCAGCATGTAACCCCTACCGAGGTTATCTCCCTTCACCCCCCCCCCCCTCTTATCTACCGTCTCATCACGAGATAGTGATATCAACAGTCGGCTCCCTTTGTAAGACAACTCGTCCTTTCTAAATCACGAGAAGGATTTGAATGTCGGCATGTGATAAGGATGTAATCGGCGCGTGATTGTTCTGTACATTTTGAACATCATCTTGTGACGTGTCGACTGCTATAAACCAATGACAGGCTTTCATTGTTTGAAAGTGAAGGCTATAATTGGCGTAGTGAGAAAAAGTTTTTCACACAAGACGCTGAAACTGACTAGAGCAACACCTCTCCCAGCCAGAATAGCCCACCTAGTAAGTCTTATTGATGACTGGTGATTGAGACTGGTTGTTTGTTTGACCCTAGTTTTGATCTAGATCCTATGTTCAATGATGAATAAGGAGTAGATAGATATGTTATAGAAAAGAAGTGGTAAACATTCTATTCTATTTATGTGCACTGATTATTTGGGGGGGTGTTTTTGACTTTAACACTTTTGGGACCAGAACCGGAGTTTATGCCTACTAACCCTTTTGTCTATTTTTAGTAGGAAACCTATGGGCCGCAATCTTGCACTTTATGATACCATTCCTTTCCAGGTGTTGGATGGAGAGTGATGTTGGATTGATCACCTTTTATGTTTTACTGATCTCAGTTTGTTAACTGAAATTCAGTTTATTGATTAACTAGAGCTATTGTACAAGGGAAGCCTTCTAGCCGGTTGGGATTCACTAATGCCCTGCCGACTGAAGCCCCTTGTCTCTAAGCCATAGAGATCTACATCCACCTTCTCCTGTGATTATCAGCAGGGCATCGTGGGCAGGAAGATCATCCCTGTCTCACAAGCACCAAGACGGGAAAGACGACATGGGGCGAACCTTATAGAAAAACAAAAGTCTTGTAAATCCTTTCGGATTCCATTGTTTTTTATCCATATTTTGTTTTGGCGCCATTGAGCTGCTTTATTATTATTGTTGCATAATCTTATGCAGATTTTGGGAGTAAATAATATACAAGTGTCAAATAATCCTGAACCCTTTGGTCAGGCTGATGAGAGTGGGAGTCTTGTAATTTCATGTAAAACCCTACTTCTCTCTGTCTGCCATTTCGAGCAATTCAACCACTTGTATTTCTTACAACCATACGAGCCAGAACCCGGGCACAAATATAAATTTATTAGATGAAAAGGGGCCGGGAAAGTTGCTCATCTCCCATACTCTAGAGAAGTGGGCTAAAGGCAAATTGTCTAAAGTCTTCCCTAGGGACTTAGCCTTTTAACCCATTACCTCGTCACACACACAATAAATGAACAATATTAAACTCCCAAAAAGACAAGTAAAATAAATAACAAGCACATCAAAGCAAAGGTCCAATTGGGCTCCTAATAAGTCCCCGAACAACTTCTAGAATCTTTGATTCATCACAAAGAATGTCTTTATAGAAGTGTGTGTGTGTGTGTGTGTGTGTGTGTGTGTGTGTGTGTGTGTGTGTGTGTGTGTGTGTGTGTGTGTGTGTGTGTGTGTGTGTGTGTGTGTGTGTGTGTGTGTTTGTGCACGCGTGCGTGTGTAGAGAGAGAGAGAGAGAGAGAGAGAGAGAGAGAGAGAGAGAGAGAGAGAGAGAGAGAGAGAGACAGAGAGAGACAGAGAGAGACAGAGAGAGACCAAGAGACAGAGACGGTTGCAGACAGATATTGATAGAGACAGAGAGACAAACTGCATTTCTTATATACTTTATTGTAAAGACCAACGAATAGTGCTTTACTAACAAAACGCTCTTTGCCATCTTTGCCAAGAGAAATGAAAACTTAAGACAATACAGTTGGCAGTAATAAGGCAGACCAGTTAACCCTTTCACCGCCAGCCATCTTTGAGCCAAAAACGTCCATTAAACTTACTTGGCTACAGTCAAGATTTCGTCTGCAATATTGTGGGATTTGTCTGTGACACATTTAGAATAGGGTCAAGTCTTACTGCCCAAACATAGGAACACAATGTCATTGAATAATAGACCCTGATTTCAAAAGTTTTAATGGTGTGGGTGTTAATAATTGTGGTGCAAAAATGTGACATTCGCGGCAAAAGGGTTAAGGCAGAACAGGCAAAGGCAATCTTCAATGATAAAAGGAACAATAGGCAAAACGCTACAGCTTTTTTTCTTCTTTATTCCTCATTAACCCCATCCAGATAGACAGGTCAACAACAGCAAAGAAAGACAGATAATACTAATGATGTTCAAAGGAGATTGTAACTACAGAACCAGCAGCTGAAATATCGCGGTTCTTTTGAAGCTGGGGCAGACAAAATGTCAACCCACAGGTAAAGACTACCCCTCTTCCAAATTTGTCCATTGCATTCATACTTCTTCTTCTTCTTCTTCGTTCGCTCAGACAGTTTCCTGTCACATGAGCGTAGATGCGCCATGCTGTCGTTATGCGCCTAACTAAGAAATAGTTAGGCCCAGCATGTCCGACTTCGGCTGGAGAAATCTTTGTAAGACTTTATAGACAAAAGGCAGGAGAATGGACGGACCAGTAAGATAGAAAGATGGCAGGTGACAGTGAGAAAAGGGAAAAGGCAGAGTCAAAGAGAGTGACAGATTAGAGGAAGTTACAAGCTCAGAACTTCCAGGAGGTGTGGGAACTATTTGTACGAAAGACCCCCTCACCGGTATCCTCACGTGGGGGGGTGGGGGGGGGGGGGGGTGTCATGCAATATCATAGATTTAATAACTGGATTATCAAAGTCTATTCCAAATGTCAGCCACTATGGACACACACGCGCACACGCACACGCACACGCACACACACACACACACACACACAATTTTGAAGAATAGTCATCAAAACAAAAGACAGATAATAGAGGAAATGCGACCTTTCCGATCCCAGTATCTTGCACCTCAAGATAAACTTCCAACAACAAAACTGTTCAAATGCCACTGTCCCTTCTAGGCCCGTGACTTTAACCCTTTCGCCGCCAGCCATTTTTCAGCCAAAAATACCATTGAGCTTAGCCAGGTAGAGAGAAAAAAAAATCTGCAATATTGGGAATTTCTCTGTGATATGCTTAACAATTAGGCCTATCCTTATCTCCCAAAATAAAGAAAATCGGGCCTGATTTGATGCCTTTTAGTGACATGGGTGTTAAACCATTCTGGTGCATAAATGCAACATTGGCGGCGAAAGGGTTAAAGGTGCACCCTGACGGATGAGTTTGTTGCAAGAAGCACGTCGAGATCACCAGAAAGACAGCCTTTTCAAGGATCGGAACACTCACTTTGCTCTGGTTTCCTAGAAATTAAACCGTCAAAACGGCGATTCCTCCTTCGCGGAAATGCTGGAGAGAGTAGCCATTTTGGATGGGGTGGGTGAAGGTCACTCATTGTGGTTGAAGTGGTTTTGTTTTTTTGTAGTGCAGTAAAAACCAAAAAAAGGAGCTATTTCCTTTGTTGTGAGCGAAACTCCTTTAGAAAAACTGTAAAATAAAATTTTTTTAAAGGCTTGCATTGCGAAAATTTCGTGCAAACGATTTGGCGGCCATTAGAAAAGGGACGGCACGTGCCTTCTCTTTGGGTGAAAGAATTTGACTTCCAGCACCTCCGTCAAGGAAGAATCGCCGATTTGACGGTTTGATTTCTAGGAAACCAGAGCAAAGCGAGTGTTGCAATCTCCGTAAAGGGTGTTTTCCTGGTGATCTCGACGTGTTTCTTACAAAAACTCATCCGTCAGGGTGCCCCTTTAAAGCCGAGTGATATGACCAGAACACGATGGAATGCCAGTCCAAGCCATGAATGACTAACTCTTCAAACCTGTTAAATTGACAAACAACCCTCTTCATCGTACAAAGCGTAGTACTAGGAACGATAGGCTCAAGGGTCGACCCACAAGCTGTTTGC